>CM059190.1:91245882-91803115 GCA_030323885.1 Branchipolynoe longqiensis | reverse complement strand
CTGAGATTGATCTCAGCCTACTACCTGGATACAATTGTTTATGTACTATTCCAATATCTACCAAATTTTGAAATGCTTTTACATGTATTAAACTTTTAGCCGCACCTGAGTCTACCAGACCAGTTAATTTTACTTGATTAAAATCAATAGCAATACTCGGACGAGTATCAAGAGCGCTATTTAGTTTCCCGAAGCAGTAGAGCTTATATTACTACGCAGTAATTTCAACTGCGGACAGTTTCTCATCAAATGCGGTTCATTACATATGTAACAAGTTAAAGTATTACGACTAGCACGCTGTGTCTGTGGTGGATACACGTGTCCTATTTTAGCCGTCGACGCCTGCACGTGCGCAGTCGGCGTCGCTTTGCAATTGCTTCCTCGCTGTTGCTTTGACAGCGCATACTTTACTGTGTGCTCTCCGACTGAACTGAGTTCATTTTTAGATGTACGTGTTTGACCCTTCGGCGCTACGTTTACGCGCGGCGACTCAAGATGTCTGCCCTGTGCATAAGAATTGCCACCATACGCTGGCGCAAAGTTTACCGCGTGAACATCCCCACGTGCACATTTATTCTCAGAAACAGTTAAGCGTTCTACACATCTCCTCAGTGACTTTAGTTCATTCTGGAGCGACTTTAGAGCCTGACTCTCTTCTGATATCCCTGAACTAGCCTGAACTTTCTCAGCAGGAACCCTTTTCGACAATTTAGCAGAATTAAAATTTAGACTATCTATCTATATTTAAATCATAGTCATATTTAAATCTGTTAGTCTTGATTGAGCACGTTTACGCGCGGCGACCACGACGACCTCTATAGTCAGTACTAACCAATCTCGGTAGTTTCTCAAGTCGTGGTCGCCATTTTGTAAACGTGCCGGCTGGTGGGTGTGGGTGGTGTAAATAGGTCAAATGAAAGCACTTCAGGTAATGAAGGAAACAGTGTTAGAGTGAAAGTAAGAGAATGAGACTCTTTGGTTTATTGCTTATATAGGTGCTTCAAGATTCAAGATGGCCATTGTCACATGATCCCATTCATCAATCACAGTACAATGCAGTGGTCACATGACTCACTCCTCCAATCAGAGTACAATGCAGTGGTCAGTGATCATAACAATACCATGTGGGGGGCAGGGGGCATGTGAGGTGACTCTTCCAAAGACTATTCTTAGTCAAACTCGGAAGTGACACTCCCTCTAAAGACTATTCAATTATACAAATTCTATACTCAATGAACAATAGTTTACCAATTTCACACATCCCTCATATGCCTTTGGGTTTTTATATTTTAAAATTTATCATTATATAGACAGTTTGTAATTTATTATAGTAACTTCACCTCGGTTCACATGTATTATATCGGACAATTTTACAACCAGATTGCGGGAAAGAAACCGAACAAAGTCAGTTGATATCCAGCAAAGAACGGTTTGTGTCCATACAAGTTTTGAACATGAACACAACTTGGAACGGATGCCGCCGGATTCACGTCTACATTTCTTGTCTTGTTTGAGTTTGTTTCGTTCACTTACCATCCATTGGCTATCCGTTCATGTCCGTTTCATGTCCGTTTCATGTCCGTTTCATGTCCGTTTCATGTCCGTTTGTCCAGCGGCCTTTTACCCGATATCGAAGCATTTTGACACATTTTAATACATTTTGATACTTATCATGCCCAAACACCACGGGACTAGACAACTAACCCTACCCCCCCCCACCCTACGCTCACCGTACCCACAACTTACCCGCACCCTAAAGCCCCTGTCACACTATGCCGTATTACGTCAGCGTATGCCAACGTGTGCGATTTTGCGCCAACATGTTGGTGTACGCTGGTGTACACTGGTGTATGCTGGTGTACACTGGTGTACACTGGTATTCGTTAACAGCCGCATTGATCCTGAACTACAGAGGAGGATGTCCAAGGCTAGTGCATCTTTCGGCCGACTGGTGTACAGTGAGATAAGTCATGGGTAAGTTTGGCATAAGTAGTATTTTTGAGCATGTTCAAAATTCCGCCGCATGACAACATATGTCACATACGTCGGCATGCCTTGATGCAATATGGCATAGTGTGACAGGGCCTTTACCCCCTTCACACTGACCCACCCACATATGTCGGCATGCCCTGACACAATATGGCATAGTGTGACAGGGCCTTTACCCCCTTCGCACTCACCCACCCACATACGTCGGCATGCCCTGACACAATATGGCATAGTGTGATAGGGCCTTTACCCCCTTCGCACTCACCCACCCACATATGTCGGCATGCCCTGACGCAATATGGCATAGTGTGACAGGGCCTTTACCCCCTTCGCACTGACCCACCCACCCTCATGCCAACGGTTAAATGTTTGGCGAGATGACTGGTCAGACTTTGCTTAATTAAACTCACCGTTTCCTGACAGAACAAATACTGCTAGAATTAACGAAGCAGGTTGCTGGTCAGGAACCATTCCACTTTTAAAATTCCCACTCGATTTCATCAAGTCTGGAATGCAGCGGGTGGGTGGGTGGGTTGGGGGGGTGGAATGAGCTAGAAAGTTAAGCCTGATGGATCGGTTATTTCTCGAGGAATTCCAATCCATTAGGGCATCAGATTCTGAAAAAAAAAAAAGGGAACAAAATAAAAGATGTCAGGTTTGTTGTGGAGTGGTTAATGGCAAACGATGCGTTGTTAAAGTTGTATAGTCCGATGGTTTTGAATTTCTGTATTCTTTCTGAGATAAATTGAGATTAGATCGATCACTAGTATCTACTTTACATTAGTTCGAAGTTACTTTTATTTTAAATGGTAAACCTTTGGGATATTTTGAGTGCAAACATGGAAAATTAGTTTTGACAAGCTTGCCAAAACTCTGACACCATAGACTTCTGCAGTAACAGGTTCTGTTATATTGACTCAGTATTCCCTTCTATGCAGAAAGAAATGCTTAAAAAGTGCATCAGTATCGAAGTTAGATATGTAAAATCAAATCTAGATAATTGATTTGGTTTTGAAAATTTGATATCTCATCGGACTATGCAGCTTTAAAGTGGAAAAGAATATGGCAGCAAATTGCATGAATTACACGGAACTGGTGTGAGTAAATAAAAGTTGCTTGTTATCTATTCTTCAAGCATTTCCTAGTCATCATGCTAAGTACTAAGATGGCCGAATTGGTAATAGGGCTGGCTGGCTGACTTTGCGTGCGGGAGGTCGTGGGTTCAAACCGCTGCCGAGTCAAATTAATGACCCGTCCTGATATGACCTTAGATGTTGCTAGGACGTAAAACAACAACAAACAAACACACAATCAAACTAATGACTTAAAAACCCATACAGCGCATAGCTTGTACAGGATCCTGATGACGGATCCAGTGCTGTGTGGGATGATGAAAATTGGAAACATTGCACCTAGAGCAGGAATCGAACCCATATCTGCTGCTGTAAAGCGGAGGGTCTCCTGTAGTCTTTTCATAGACGACTTTGTTTTATATTAGAGCGGTGCTAACATGAATGTCATAGAGAGACAGCTACAACCAAGCATAAATGGGATCCACAGATGGTCAGTTCCGAACGGTTTCAAATTTTCCAAGACCAAAACAGTCTGCATGCACTTCTTTCTGCCTGCTGCGTAGAATGTGTGCGGAACCGGAGCTGGCCCTGGATGGGGATCCCATTAAAGTTGTTGAGAAAACCAAATTTCTGGGCCTCATTCTCGATGCAAAACTGTCTTTCATGCCACATATAAAGTACCTGAAAACAAGATGCCTGAAAGCGCTAGATATTCTGAGGACGCTGTCCAGCTCAGAGTGGGGAGTGGACAGAAATGTTCTGCTCTCCGTGTACAGAACCTTGGTTCGGTCACGAATGGATTATGGCAGCATAGTATATGGTTCCACAAGGAAATCATATATTGGGCTGCTAGAAACGATCCACCACCAGGGACTGCGCCTGGCCCTTGGGGCCTTCCGCACCTCACCGGTTCAGAGCCTCTACGTCAAAGCCAATGAACCATCACTTAACAACAGGAGAATCAAACTGGCCATGCACTATGTAGTCAAGATAAAAACTAATGCATTGAATCCTGCACACGATTGTCTATTCAAGCAACATGACGAATCCAGGTATGAAGCCAGGCCGAATTACATCCGGCCACTGAGGCTCCGAATGAAACCTCATTTGGAGGCCATGGGCATGGATTTGGACGTGTTGGAGGATGCCAAAGTCCCAGAACAACCCCCGTGGTCATTGAGGAAGCTATCGGTTATCCTCTGACTCATGGAACTGAGGAAGTGTGGGACACATCCACTCGAGTACCAAAGACTGCATGCAGAGATTCACGGCCAGTTTGCAGACCACCTCTCAATATACACTGATGGTTCGAAAGACCAAAGCCGGGTAGCTGCTGCAGCAGTCTGCCGACGGGAAAAATTTGGTGTACGCTTGCCCGATCAGAGCTCGATTTTCACTGCAGAAGCCCGAGCACTCTTTCTCGCGTTGGAGTGTATCGAGGTATCCAACCACACTACCTATGTTATATACAGTGATTTGTTCTCTTGCCTCCTGCCTGTTGCTGGACTGAAAATGAATCACCCTATTCTAGCAACGGTCATTTATAAAATGAACCAACTGACAATGGATGGGTATGATATCCACCTGTGCTGGTTGCCTGGCCATGCCGGCATACAAGGAAATGAATGAGCTGATCGGGCTGCGAAGAAGACCCTGAACTGTGATCTTGAACCGTGTATGATCCCTCACTCTGATCTGAAACCACTAATAGCCACCCAGATACAATCCAAATGGCAAAATGAGTGGGATGAAAACATTAATAAACTTAAAGAAATTGAACCATCTGTAGGAAAACCACCACAGACTCATGCGGGAGGTCTGCGGGACCAGGTGGTCCTTAGCCGCTGCCATATTGGCCACTCGTGGCTTAGACATGCTTTTCTGCTCAAGGGGGAACCTCCGCCTGAATGTATTGGGTCTCAGTCCCCACTGACACTCAGACACATTTGACTAAGTTGCATTGATTTGTTGGCCCTGTGCCAACAATTCTACACTGCAGACAGTATGCATGACCTTTTTACTAAAGTAAAACAGGAAAACATTTTAGCCTTTTTGAGGGCAGCTGGACTGTACCACCTGATATAGTTTACTAAATAAATTCTATCAATTATTAATAACACTTTTCTTTTTCTATGGGAATTTGTTTCCCTTGACCACAAATATATGATTGTGAGCTTTCTAATTTAATGAGTGTCTATTGGCACATAATTGATTGTCTGCTTTTACACATAAAAGCGATGGTTTGAACAAAAAGCAAACATTTCTCGCTCTCAATATAGCCTATGCTGCTGGCACAGCACAAAGCAACCACCAATCAATCAATCAATCAAGCTTTCCGGGCTAGTGTGATAACCATTAAACCACCTAGGCTCCCGGATGTAATCACCCTATCCACACCCACCTGCGGATATCTATGTGGCTCATTGGCTGAGAGGTCAATGCAGACCACTACACATATCCCCCTGAAATTGTAAGTCTTTTAAGTGGTTTACAACCCTGATTAGTTCACTGGTTACAATACATATATACAGGCAATATATACAAACACAGGGTAGGTTTTGCGGTTTTGGGTGTTAGTAGTTTTGCGGTCCTTGGTTCCTCCTGGGATGAATCAGATTACTGTTATTAATATTCTTAGACTTTTAGGTTTTTACAGTGTAGACTACTACAACAAAACAGACTACTACTACCGTGCAGACCACTCAGGTACTAATATAAACCAGCTAGTATAAACCAGCTAGCTAATTATTTTAGTAACTTATGTTACTTATGTAACTTATGTTAAAATATATATATATATATATATAATTGAGAGAAAAAAATAATGTTGTGAAATCAATACGATTAATTCCTCCCCCCCCCCTCCTAAAAGGGGAGACCGGACGGGATGGCCGAATGAGTTGAGTATCCGTCTCCTTTTTTTGCAGATCGGGGGATCCGAACCCATGGGATCGTGGGCTCGATCCCTGGTCGAGTCAAACCAATGACTTAAAAATTGTTACTTGTCGGTTCCTAGCCAGTCACTCAGCATTATTAGGATAGGGCAAGGACTGTTGTGCTCAGTGTCAGGATAATGTGACTGCGTGGGATATCCGGTCATGGTGCTGGCAGCCTGTTCTCCTAGTGGGGAAGGACTATAAACCAACCAACCAATAGGACGCCATGTGGCATTATTTGGTAATGTAACCATGAGTGTGCACTGTCACAAGCCGGTACCCGTCCTGATATGACCTTAGATGTTGCTAGGACGTAAAACAACAAACAAACCTAAAAGAGGAACAGCAAGTGAGATTAGGACAGTATTGAACCCACTTATCTGAATGTGCTGCATATCTATCTACATTAACTTCAGTGGAGTTGAGAAATATGAATGAATGATTGATTGGTGATCGTTTAATGCCCCATCAGCAGCAAAGGCTATTTTCACACCGAAAAGTTAGTCAAATTTATTCTGTCACTTTTGTTTCATGATAAAATGTGTTAGACACATTTACATATTTACATTGCAATTCACGTTAATATTTGAATCCGTCAGATTTGTGTCCGATGATGGCAAATTGGAATTTAGATGCAAGTTTGAAGTGGTTAGATTTGTGTTAAAGGAGAGCAAACTTTAATTCACAAGACTTAGGTAAAGGTAGAAGACGTCATACCAACCAGTTGTGCTGAGGAACTCAAAGATTTGTTCATGCATTGATAAATAGTGGGGAATCAGCGAGTGCTCATTCGGGGTCATTGCGGGGCATGCGGGGCTGCGAGGCAGAACACCCCCGGTGGTGGTGGTGGTGGGGGGGGCACACACACACTGCCGCCCGCTCCTACCGACCCTCCATCCCCTCTCCCTCGCCCCCCAACTCACTCATGGCTCCTCCGGCCAATCACAGCCTACCCTGCTCATAACCACTACTCATGCCTCTAAGCTGGTCACTCCGCTTCACCCATCTGGACTGACCACTACTCAATTTTACCCACCCACCCGCACTGCGAAGAAATATAAACAATAACAATAATCATCAATTAATTCTATTACATTAATTAACCAATGGTCAGGACCATTTATGTAATTAGCCATTTATTAATTAATTAACCATCAACTGTTACTATATAATATATTACTTTACTCAACTACTGCTACCCGCTGGTTGACACCTCACCTCGCCTCGCCTTGATCATCTGTCCCACCTCATTCATGCCATTCTCATCCCCCACTCTGATCACCACATGACCCTGATTCCTTGCAGCTCTCGGACGGCCGCAACACAGTAAAACCATTCATGTAATGCCCCCGGGGGGGCCGCCCGGAATAAAGACATGTTATCCCACTCATGCCTCCTTGTCCTGTGTGCCGTAGCCGCAATGTGTTTCAATTGTATGTACTTTGCATAAACAAATTGTAAAGGCCCAGTCATACCCTCCCGGATCAGTAATGGATCCGGGTTCATCCATGGCACATACGTGGCTCATCCTTGGCTGGTCCTAGGTGATCCGTGGTGACCCTTGGCTGGTCCTTGGTGGTCCGGGATGGTCCAGGGTCGGCCCCGGATGTTTTTAAATGTTTAAAACACCTGGGACTATCCGGGGAGTCTTGCAATCCGGGGCGATCTGGGCAGTATTGCAGTCCATGGTGGTCCGGGCTTGTTCGGGGTGTCAATCGATTGTCCTTGTCTACTCCGTGCCAGTCCGGGACTAATCCGTGGCTACACCGGGGTTGTCCAGGGTGATCCGTGGGTGATCCGGCTTATGACCCGGGGCTAGTCCGGGTAGGTGTGACTGGGGCTTTAGCGAAAATGCCGTTAAATCTACACAGTATCATCGTTGTAATCATCATCACCACCATCATCATCATCATTATCATCTCCATCCTGATATGACCTTCGATGCTGCTACTGCTAGTACGTAAAACAACGACAACCAACCATCATCATCATCATCAATCCTTCAAGGGTCAGTCACACCTTACCGGACTGGGGAAACGGATAGAAAACGGACACTGTCCAGTGAAATACCTCAATGTACAGTTTATATACGGTCTGCATCCGGTGTGTCCGTTCTCTCTCCAGTGGTGTCCGGTGTGTACTGTGTCAAGTTTTGAACATGCACAAAACTTGTACTGGACACCGATGGACTGACGTGTACGGTTGGTGTCCGGTTTAAGTCAGTTTAGTCCGTTTTGTCCATTTCATGTCCGGTACCCATCCGTTATGCCTCCGGTTTGCTTCCTGCAGAGTCTGTTGACGGTGTTGCGGGAATTCGGTCAGGATATGTTTTCGGCGCACCCGTGAACAGTCCAGTACGTGTCCATTTGATGTTAGGTCTGTCCGTTAAACATTCGGTTGTCATCCACTTGTCATCCAGTTATCGTCTGGTTATCGTCCGGTGGCTATTCGTTAATGTACGTTCCGTGTCCGTTTAGGGTCTATTTTGTCCAGCTCCCTTTGCAACATTTCGACACATTTCGGTACATTTTGATACCGCACACCAACAGACTAGACAATTCTTTGTCCGGTTGTGTCCATTGCTCAATCCGTTAAGGTGTGACAGGTACTTCAACCTAGAGGGTCACTTTCTCCCAGTTTTCATATTCTTGAGGTTTCCAAAAGTAGAACAAGGTGTGAAAAAAGCTCAGTTATGGTCAGTCACTTGCAAAAAAAAAGGAGAAATATCTCACGAGTTATCTGTAAATAATCGAAAATACAGAAAACCAAACGACGTTCTAAAAATGGTAGGCTTATTCAATGTAATTATGACCTTCCATTCTCGAATACTAACCGGTGCAGTGGCCGAATTGGTAGAACACCGGCCTCACTTGCGGAAGGTCAGGAGTTCAGTCCCTGACCGAGTCAAACCAATGACTTATAACATTGATACTTGTTGGTCCCTAGCCTTGCGCTTGGCATTAATAGGATAGGGCAAGGACTGGTTAGCTCAGTGTCAGGATAATGTGACCAGGTGGGATATCGGGTCATGGTGCCAGTGGCCTAATTTCCCAGTGGGGCAGCACTATAAAGTTGCCATGAGTGCACACTGTTACAAGTCAGTACCCATCCTGATATTACCTTAGATGTTGCCAGTACGTAAAACTCAGACAACCAACCAAGCATTCTGTAATATTATGAAAATAAAGGTGTCCTCTATATAATAATCGCATTTCCAAATTGATAGCCCATAACTTTTCTATTTACAGTTTTGATTGGCCTGACTGTTATTTATTAAATGGTTGTAAATTGCAGCTGCCCTGGCGCAAAGTACTGAGTTTGCAGCTGGTCGTCGGATATGTGAACACATTAAGGAGGTCAAACCGCAGTTAGGTATCCCCCACGTAACAGGACGACACCTGTTTTCATTAACAAATTAAATTTCATTACAAAATTGAATTGCATTGCAAAATTTAATTGTATTGCACAATTAAATTTATTGCAAAATTAAATTGTATTGCAAAATTAAATGTTATCGCAACATTGACTTTCATTAAAAAATACGTTTATTGAAAAATACATTTTATTGACAAAAATAAAATGTTATATTCATTAATTCAAAAATTAAATTTTATTGAAAAAATAAATGTGATTAAAATCATTAAAACCAAAAAATTGTTTCAAAAGCTGAGAAATACTTCCAACTACTTCATATCCAACTACTTCATATTCCAAGCAGTATGCAAAATGACCACTGTCGCACATAGCGAGAGAAGGAAGCTGACAAAAATCAAAGTAATCTTACTGTGTTTGAGTTGCAACTTTTAAATATAGCCTTTGAACCAGTGGGTACTACTTAGGCTCTCTCAGTCACACCATCGTCGATAAGTCCAAAAGAACAGCATGAACAGCATATACAAAAAGAAAGATGAAACAAAATTACTGTCTGGCACCATGGTGGCGCCCTCTAACCGGAAATAAGTGGCGGCACTAATGGAGTGGTGAACCCGATAGATGGCATTGTGAATGAATGGGTTGGTTGTTGGAGTTTTACATCCTGACAACATCTAAGGTCATATCAGAACGAGTACCGACTTGTGACAGTGCACACTCATGGCGACTTTATAGTGCTACCCTGCTGGGAAATCAAGATGCCGGCACGGTGACCGATACCCCACTCAGTCTCATTATCCTGACACCGCTCTTCCCTATCCTATATCAGGATGCACATACTAGTAGTATACGCTGATATCGCTGTGGCCTCCTCACCACGTATAGAGGGGGTGTAATGACACCACAAGACAACTTCCTGTGGCCATATTGGATTACATACAGAAGCTTAGCTTGCAACTGCCTATACTGTGCTTATTTACTGATTTCTTGGTTTATTTGTCACTGTTTTGAGCAGTTTGGCCTCAGAAGTTGTTGCTAAAGTGCTGTAAGTAAACACATTGGATGTAAACTGCCCAGAACCTGCCAGCACTTGCCAGAACACAAGAAGACTCTGTTTTACTGCATCTGCATCTGACGGAAACAAGCTGAACTCTGTTCCAGAATTCACCTACCTCGGAAGCACTATATCAATTTATGGACGCATTGATGCTGAAATACAGAGGAGGATGTCCAAGGCTAGCTCATCTTTCGGCCGACTACGCCAGAGACTTTGGAACAACCACCATGTGTCCATGCGGGTCAAAGGCAAGATCTACCGTGCAATCGTGCTATCCACCCTACTATATGGAGCCGAGGCCTGGACAGTGTACAGACGACAAGTGAAAAAGCTGCATGCCTTCAGGATGCGGCATCTGCATTCGATCATGAGGCTAACCTGGAAGGACAAAGTGACAAATAAGGAAATACTCGAACGGACAGGGCTGCCGTCTATGGAAGATCTCCTGATCAAAAAGAATCTCCAGTGGACTGGACACCTCATGAGGATGTCATCAGACAGGCTACCAAAGCATATCCTCTACTCTCAATTGTCTTCTGGTTACAGAAAGAGAGGGTGCCCTCATTTCCGGTTCAAGGATACCATCAAGAGAAACCTGAAGCTGAGAGACATTAAGACCGACTCATGGACATCACTCTCACAGCAGAGAGCTAAATGCAGAGCGGCAGTCAAATAATAAAAGCAGTCTTTGTCGCATCACGACCGACAGCATGATGATGATGATGCATCTGCATGCATTCACAATATGGCTAGGGAGGGTGCTCGCAATCGAAGATGGCTGCTGAGTGATGAGGTCATGTGCGCTGCTAGTGATGCAGCATTTAACAACGTGTCAGTAGAATACGCTGATGGTGCTGCAGCATTTGAAGAACATTTTTGTAGTATATGCTGCATACTTCCCCACCCTACTGCATACTCCCCTACATTATTGCATACACCCCCACTCTGTTGCCTATTGTAACACTGTGTGTGCTGGCCTGATAAGTAGAACGTGGGCCCCACATATGCGGATGGTCGGGAGTTCGGTTCCCGATTGAGTCAAACCAATGAATTTAAATGTTATACTTGTCGCTTCCTAACCTGGCACTCAGCATTAATAGCATAGGGTAAGGACTGGTTTGCTCAGTGTCAGGATAAGGTGACTGAGTGGGGTATAGAGGGAGTGCACGTGACGTCATCACTCAGCGGTCAGTGGTCAGCAGTCAGCAATCTTGGATTACAAACACCCTTGCCTAGCCATGTTGTGAATGTACGCTGATGCACTAAAACAGTTTTCATGTGTTCTGAGCGGCTGTGGGAAGTTTACATCCAATGTTTTTACTTACAACCCTTTAACAACAACTTCTGAGGCGAACTGCTCAAAACAGTGAGAAATTGGTAAATAAGCACAATGTAGACAGTTGCAAGCCTTCTGTATGTAATCCAATGTGGCCACCGACGTCTCATGACATCATTAGAATTAGAGCGGTTGTACGGTCTATGTTTGTTATATGTGTACTGCTCAAAACAGTGGTGACACATTGGTAAATAAGCACAATGTAGACAGTTGCAAGCCTTCTGTATGTAATCCAATATGGCCACCGACGTCTCATGACGTCATTTGAACTAGAGAGGTTGTACTGTATATGTTTGTTATATGTGTATACCACTTTCACCCCATCTATCGTCTTAGAACTGTCAATCTATATTCTTATCTCTTTGTCCGCGCCCTCCTATTGACATTTATCATTAGGAGGGCGCGGACATCCGGGTGCTTAGTGCATCGCGCCCTAGCAACTGTTTGAGGAGGTGAAAACAATGGCAGTTACAGCATTGAAAGGAATGTAAATAAAACAAAAAGCACAAATCTATTCACTGCAATGATCTAATTCTGTTATTTAGAACCATGAATATTTACTCAGCGGTTGAAATAATGGTATTTAGGAGCATAACTTACTCAATAAGTGGCATTCGGCGTTATTGCAAATGTAAATAAAACAAAAAGCACTGCCGTCATCTATTTGTTTTCACCGGCTCAACCGGAAGTGGCATGAAGGCGCGCCCTGCTATAGGTCTAAAAGACCAGTGCTTCGATGCTGACAATATATTATGCAGTGTAATTAAGTGACTTAAGCTGTGTTAACACGGGCAATTCCAAACCGATTTAAGACAAGTCGATTAATATGAATCGATTTAGTGTCGTGTCTACACACGGAGCGGTTTAAGGCGGAAATCGATATCTGCGCATGAGCAAGTCCAGACTAACCAGCGCCAGTTTCGGTTAGTCGACGTCACCAGTAGAGAGTGGGTTCGACCTAGATCTGTATGGGCTGAATCGTATTGGTTTGGGACGGTCAAAACTTCTGCTGGGCAGTGAAAACCTTAAAATAAACCATCACAAAAATATATGTGCACCTCTAGCAGGTTATAGACCAAATGATATAATATGCGCTTTTGATCGACCGGAAAGTCAACAAACTAAGGTCTCGACTGCGTATGCATGTCGACGCGCTTAAGCTAGATCGCTTCATCTATACAACCTCGCAAGGTGGTTTACATCTACCGTTATATATGAATCGATTCAGCCCTAAAACGCCTCAGAGTTGCGTTTACACCGCAAATGTAAATCGATCTAGGCAAGTCGTTTTATATGAGGCGTTTTAACTCGCCCGTGTAAACGGGGCTTTAAAGAGGATAAAAATAGCAAAAACTCCACTATTCAAACTCAATATCCGGGTATATGTGAACTTAATTAACATTAAATGACATCAATTAATTTAATACAAATGTCCCAATCCAGCAATGCTCCCAATCGTTTGCGCATTCATCCATACCAATACCTTGGGTGCAATTAAAATAACAAAAATTCCGAAGTGCAACAACCCATTTGTAAGCTTTCCCTCTATTTCCTGTGAATATATATTACGGTCGTAAATACCAATTGCAAAGTTCTCTGCCATTCGCCATAACATGAGCAATAAAAGCTATTCGAATACAACCTCCATGCCATGTTTTCCATGGGTATATGCAAAGACCCTATAATACTAAGATGGCTCACTCAGTCTGTACTGTGTAATCACATTTTTAAACCCACCACTTGGTGTGCTGGCTGTTCTCTTGGTTAAACAGGTGCTATATTATATGTATAAATGTATATATGAATGTGAAAGATGTGTGATGATGGTGATGCTGATGATGATGCTGATGATGATGTGTATTTGTTCATAGCAATTTCATATTGATGTGTATTCATACTTACCTATCTCATGTATAATATAATTGTATGTGTTTACATGTGAAACACCAACCAGCAGCCGGGCTGATCAAACCCACCATAAGGTGGCACTGCAAAATTTACATTGCCATGGGAGAGATAGGGAGTGAGCCGTATTATCGGGTCTTTGGTATATGGGACAGTAATTAGCAATAAACCAATAATATATGGGCAGCCCTGATTCCCAGATGGTTGCTCAACCTGTATGGCTGCACGTGTGGATTGGCCATGTCTCATAAATAAGTGAATAACTCACAACAGAAGCCCCGCCACGTTTTACTTCAACGTCGCCACCATTTTGAAAAGCAGTCCAATCCGATGTAAGTATGAAATTTCCCAAATCAAAAACGCTCACATCGATTTGATCCTACATATCCAACTTAGATACTGGCGTGCTCATTATAAATGTATCGTAGTTCAGTACTCACATGCGGATAAACAGACGGGATGGCCGAATGAGTTAGAGCGTGGGTTCGAACCGTGGTCAAGTCAAACTAATGACTTAAAGATTGATACTTGTCGCTTCCTAGCCAGGCACTCATCATTATTACGATAGGGAAAGGAGCAGTGGAATGAAGAAGATCAATTGTCCGCGATTGAAATTTCCCCTGCTTAAACAACTAATGTACCAACAACAAAAAAGTATATGTGTCCATCATGTTGGCGTGCGTGCTAACATTAATTGTACATACTCTCACTTTCAATATCACCAAAGGTAACCTTTTGAAATAAAAAGTCACTTCGGAATGAGTAAAAGTAGATTCCATATGATTAAATCTGATCGATACATCTGAACAAATATGGCAGAAACTCAAAAACCATCAGGCTATGCAACTTTGGTCCCAGTCGCGTCAAACCAATGACTTTAAAATTGATATAGGTCACTTCCTAGCCTGGCACTCTGCATTAATAGGATAGGGCAAGGAATGGTTAGCTCAGTGTCAAGATAATGTGACTGAGTGGGATATCAGGTCATGGTGCTGGCAGTCTAATTTCCCAGTGGGGCAGCACTATAAAGTCACCATGAGTGTGCGCTGTCACAAATCGGTACCCGTCCTGATATGACCTTAGATGTTGCTGGGACATAAAACTCCAACAACCAACCAACTAACCAATAGGACACCATGTGGCATTATTTGGTAATGTAACCATGAGTGCGCACCGTCACAAATCCGTAACCGTCCTGATATGACCTTAGATGTTGCCGGGACCGAAAAATCCAACAACCAACCAACCAACCAATAGGATGCCATGTGGCATTATTTGGTAAGGTAACCATGAGTGCTCACTGTCACAAGTCGGTAACCGTCCTGATATGACCTTAGATGTTGCTAGGATGTAAAACAACAAGCAACAAACAAACATTGACTGCGGCTTGATTCGACCAGTGTGGGTGGGTAACACGTGCCTCTTCTTGAGGCATCTTTCTCCACATGTCATGTGTCATTTGTCATATGTTAAGGAACAGGTGGCACAAAGTTAGTGCTGGTGGATATGTTTTGTATAGAGGACCCGGTGGGTGACTTATGTATTTGGAGTATGTGCTTGGAGAGAAACCAGAACTTACGGTTTGACTATAGCTCTAACCTGAGTTTGGGTCGACTATGACATGGATATACCTATTTACCCTTAATATTGTTTTAACAACCCCACAAAACAACTTATCAAGCCATAGCATGTTTCATCACTGAACAGGGTGGATGGTTGGTTGGTTGTTGGAGTTATACACCCGGGCAAAATCTAGTGTCATATTAGGACGGGTACCGACCTGTGACAGTGCACAGTTATGGTGACTTTATAGTGCTGCCCCACTGGGAAATCAGACCACTGGCACCATGACCCAGTATCCCATACAGTCACATTATCCTGACACTGAGCTAACCAGTCCTTGTCCTATCCTATTAATGCTGAGCACCAATCTAGGTAGCGACAAGTATCCATTTTTAAGTTATTAGTTTGACTCGTCCAGGGTTCGAACCCGTGGGTTCAAATCCCACGGTCTACCCGTGGGTTCGAACACTGGTCTAGCCAAACCAATGACTTAAACATGTATACTTGTAGGACGTAAAACAACAACTTGTAAGATGTAAAGCAACTATAACGGACATAATTATGGACCCGTGGGGTAACATATAACACATAGCACAATAACACAATAATTGAGCTGATATGAATCATGTCATGACTATGACTACCCGCCAAAAATTTGTGGTAGCAACAGACGACAATCAGAAGTAGCAGACGACATTACATGATCAGTAAGAAACGCCTTAACTAGTAACCGTGTTGTGCTGGGATGATGGCCACCTCGTTCTGGGCATGCGCAGACAAGGGCGGGAACCCAGACTTTGTTGACATAGCAGTGCCACGCATGCGCTAATGTAATCAACTCTATTTAAACACGTCATGTGACTGAGGGCAATGACGTCCTACAGAGACCCCTGCCGGGGACCCAGATAGGAAAGGCATGACGAAAGGTCAGCACTGGACGACCCATTGCTACGCCACTTACAAATGATATACTATGAATAAAATCGATTTACAAAAAAAATATTAAACTTTTTTTTTTATTAAAAATAAGATTTATTACAAAAAAAATCATCGGGTAAGTAATTAAGCTGTCTAGAATATTAGTGCAGTTTTTGTCGTGTTTGTGTGTTGAGTTAATCCATTACCTCGCGATGTAGGTGGCAGGTACCTTGATATTCATTAGAGTAGTGTCACGACCTGCTGTCGGGCTAATCAAGCGAAGTCATTAGTGAACTACGCATGCTTCTTAAAGTTGCATAGTCCAATGGTTTTGAATTTCTGTATTTTTCCTGAGATAAATATATTAGTCACTAGTTTCTATTTTACATTAGTTCAAAGTTACTTATATTTTAAATGGTAAACTTTTTAGATATTTTGAGTGGAAACATGGAAAATTAGTTTTGGCATGCTTGCCAAAACTCTGACACCATAGACTTCTGCAGGCCGTGGAGGGTGAACCTCGACGCCTCCGGGACCCCCACCTACACGAGCGCCTCCCCCAGCACCTGAAGGGTTAAGGGGGCCCACGTGTGGCAGATGAACCCCGGGGTATCGGTGGGGGCCAGGACTTGCTGCACCTCCCAGGAACAGGCGCGGACCGGGCACAGCTGGGACCCGGGCAGGGCTGGGATGAAGAGGGTGACGGCCTGCGATGGTGTCTTTATCGTCTTGGACGACGATATGGCGACTCGGAGCCCCCGGGAGCTGGGCTGAAGTCCCCACGTCGCACAGTATGGGGGCCTACCGGAGAGGGCTCTGGAGAGGGCGTTGGCCACCGAGGAGGGTGAAGGCAGGAGGTGGTGGAGGTGCGCGATGAGCTGTGCGACGTAGGGGGACGGCTTCATTTGGTCGACGTCCTGGTCGAGCATGAACTCGACGTAACACTCGCCTGCCTCACGCGGTTCCGCCACATCCCTGGCGCCAGCGTCGCCCAGTGGAGGGTCATCACATGCTCGTGCGCCCCATCGTCAAGGTCTGTAAGATCAGAGATCATGGGTAAACATGTCAGGCGAGTGGTGACCGCTAAATTGGGATAACGAGTTAACGCGACATTGCTCGTGGACATAGTCCAATGCCACCGGGGAAGAGTGTGCTCGACTGAGGGCATAGGTCAGCAGCAGGTCGATGCCAGGCTTGTGCCTGACCATGATGGTAAAGGAGGCCATCGCCGCGATCAGCCAGAGCCCCCAGGGTCGCGCCAGTGGCACGGCCAGACTTGAGGGCAGCGGTGGAGGCTGCATTATGCAACTTCACGATGACCTTGATGCCACTAGACACTGCAGGCCTCCGGGTCTTGACCGCCAGGACAAGGTTGATGGCCTCGAGCTCGTCGATGGTACGGTATGTGCCCCTAATAAGGTCATCGAAGGCCTCGGAGAAGCAGTGCTCTGGGGAGAGCCACTCCCGGGAGAACGTGCCCCCACCGGTGAGGCAGGAGTCACACTGGATGGTCCACGTGGGCCAGATCAGGTCCGGTAGGAGGTACAAGCCATTGCCCTTGGAGCCGTAGTTGTAGAACCACTGGACGTTCTTCTGCAGGTCGGGATCCACGTCGGCGACGCCTGGGGGGGAGGGAGCAGATGCTCCTCAGTATGCGGCACATGAACTTACGGGCCGAGGGGATGCGCCCACATCTGGAGGGCCTTCCTACTGAGGGAGGGCTTCGACAGCCAGCGGCCGCACTCCTGGACCACCTGGTCGAGCTTGGCCTGGGGTATCCATATCAGCATGCGCTGCGAACACACCTCCAAGCCCAGCCAGCTGAGCTTGACCGCCGGGGGAAGCACTTGTTGGGGGCCAGGTCGATTCCCAGGTCCGTGCACAGTGCGAAGAGGGCATCGAGGGCCTGGCAGGCCTGGATTTAGGTGGCTTTGCAGCTGACGAAGTCGTCGACACAGACTAGCGTGAAGTAGCCCTCCCGCGCCATGAGCCAAGAGATTGCAGAGGTGACACACACACAGGTGGCCCCCCGAGGTCCTGCAACCAAAGGGAAGCGCAATGTCAGTACAGGCGGTCGTCGACCATTTTCAGAATAGCGCCACAGACAGGGGATCCGCACGGAGCTGCTGGTAGGCCCGTGAGATATCCGCGGTCCAGGAGTAGGCCCCCTGGCCCTCCCACGTCAGCCTCCGGGGGAGGATGTATGCAGAAGGAAGGTCGAGGTACTCTCCATGAGGGATGCCCGCGTTAACGCTCCTGTCAGGCGGGTGCGACAGGTCGACGATGGTGTGTCTCTTGTCAGGGGTGGCCTTGGGTCTGGTCACGATGGGGCTGCACTGGGCCCAAGGTGAGAAGAAGGGGACCTCCAACGCCCCCAGGGGGGCGCCACGGTCCAGCTCCCGTGCCACATACTCGGTGATGAAGTGCGTGTGGATGGTGTCCTGCTAGTGGAAGGTAGGCATGGGAGGCCTCGACACAGAATAGTTGGCCGGGAAGCCAAATTCCAGTTGGTCGACGAGGCTGGCGTCGGGGTGGTCGGCCAACGCCCTCCTCCAGCTCGCGATGTTCAGACCGGAGGTAAGAGGGACGCGGGCAGCCAACAACTTTGGGAGGCCCGCAGCCCGGGCCGCGCCATATGCTCCTGCATAGCAGGGGTACCCCTGCCAGGCCGAGCCAGATATCACGGGACACATAGCGTCCAATGTCTGTTTGTACTCCCGGGGCGTTGGGCCTCACCACGGCTCCACCGGGAGTGATTGTTGTAGTAGGCCGTCAACCATGTAGGTGACGGGCTCGGGGAGGCCCACTGGGCCGACATCCGCTACCGCCGTGGCCGTGCAAATAGCATGCATGACCTTTTTACTAAAGTAAAACAAGAAAACATTTTAACCTTTTTGAGGGCAGCTGGTTTGTACCACCTCATATAGCTTTTTAAACAAATTTCATCAGTGAATAATACTATAATTTAGAATTTTATTTAGTTTGACCAGATGTGAGTTAACAAAATTCATGAGTGTCTATTGACACAAAATTGATTGTATGCTTTTACATGTAAAAGCGATGGTTTGAACAAAAACAAACATTTCTCCTCGTGAATATGGCCTATGCTGCCGACACAGCATAAAGCAACCACCAATCAATCAATCAATCTCGCAGATAGCAGCAGTAACTACAGCAAGTAAGACCAAGAGTAACTATGAGATTGATGACAGGTATAGATCGAGTTTTGTGCTAAATGAAGGCTGATTTCTCCATCCTCTCAGGTATTTCTGGTGGATCTGCCAATGTAAAGACATTGCCGCCAGCCTACACTGCGCAGGTTTTTCTGTCTGGCTGCTGGTGATTGCCCCGATGGATAGCGTTAGCTGCAGTTGTCATCTAATTGCTCGCGATAATGGGAATCTCTCTTGTCATAGCATACAGCATACCGTGTGCTAGCTGCCAGTGAGCTATCTGTCAGCAGTTGGTTGGGTGTTGGAGTTTTACGCCCTGGCAACATCTACCCTCATATCAGGACGGGTACCGACTTGTGACAGTGTAAACCCATGGTGGCTTTATAGTGCTGCCTCACTAGGAAATCAGGCCACCGACACCATGACACTGAGCCAACCAGTCCTTGTCCTACCTTATTGTAATGGTCCACGGCCCTCCGACTCCGACACTGACCCGCACACATGGAAGAATGCCAAGATCCAATATCAGTACGCTTCAACTTGGTTTATTGAACCAATCTGCTCTCCACGGCGTCCACAGTCAACTGATGTGCCCCCTGACTCGCCAGATCCCACATCGACTCTATAGGTGGGGTGGGGGGGTGAGCTAGCCACACGCAGTAGAGGGCAGCCCAGTCAGGGTCTGCCCGGTGGCTAGCCTGCCACCACCTAGCGCAGTTCAGTATAACTGCGTAGGTGTGTGGCGTAGTCTCCGCTGCCACCGCATGGTAGTAGGCCTCATGTACAGACTACTACACTATTAATGCTGATTGCCAGGCTAGGTAGCGACAAGTATCAATTTTGTAAGTCATTGGTATGACTAGACCGGGAATCAAACTCGCGAACGCCCGCACGAGAGGGCCACGCTCTACCGTTTGTGTTTTACATTGGTAAAGAGTTGTTACATGCTATTTACATTAAAACGGTGTTTTTCTAACACAAATTCGGTCTATTCTGTCAGTGTTGTCTATCACATTGAAATTTACACGAACTTCCAAACCAGTCACATATGTGTCAAATGACAGCAAAAACCATCCGTGATCCAATTTTGAAGTAGTTCCACTTATGTCAATTTTCAATATGGCTATCATTACATGTGAATCTTTGTACACTTTATTGATATCTGAAATTCTTCATCAAGTTAATTTGATTATTTGAGACTACATGGCATCTTGTTTGTTTGTTTATTTAATGTCCCCCACAGCACAAAATATGGACATCAACTATTTGGGGTCATATGGTGGTTAAACACATCTAACTAAGAACAATTACATTTCAGACAGGTAAAATAGAGCACAGAAATGTAAGCCAAAAGAGCATTCAACTTTGGTAAAATCACATGTGGTACATGATCAATAAAATCAATAGTAAGACAACTTATCAACTTAAAAATGGAAAATGAAATTTGATAAAAACCAGTTTCCATAAAAAATGTAATAAAGACTATATGATAGTGCTGGAATACAAATCAGGCAAAGCATCCATCATTCGGCACTGTATCGTTTGGAATTAGCTCCAGACTAATGTATCGAAGGCATGATATCTCATTCTAATTATAGCCGATGAGGAGAACTCTGAGCGTTCCATCCTCGGAAGTGCTTCCGGTAAATCTGCCTGTGTACAGACATTGCTGGCAGCCTACACCGCCATGGATCTTACTGTATGTCTGGTCACCACTGAGTGCCCCAATGGATAGCGTTAGCGACATTTGTCATCTAATTGCTTGCGATAATGGGAGTCTCTCTTGTTGTTGCATACAGTATGCTATATGCTAGTCGCCAGTCGTCTATCCGTCAGCGGCAAACACCTGAGTAGTGCAATTTAGAGGGATGAGAAATTGTCGATACTCAGTGGATTTCTGATTCTTTTCTTATGTCATTTAAAAAAAATGTTTTAAGTTGTTTTATTTGTTATTAAAGATTTATGCTTCCTATCATGGATAAGTCTGAGTAGTTTTATTTTTACTATTAGCCAGACCTGGTCGCTAGAAAGCCGGAGCCTACACCTTTACTGACCCAAGGGATTTTTAACCTCCCAAACCACATACACATGGTATTGGAGCAACTGGCCTTTGATGACGCTGTAAGTTATACAGGGCTGCCCTCTATGGAAGATCTTCTGATCAAAAAGAATCTCCAGTGGACTGGACATCTCATGAGGATGTCATCAGACAGGCTACCAAAACAGATCCTCTACTCTCAACTGTCTTCTGGTTACAGAAAGAGAGGGTGCCCTCGTCTCTGGTTCAAGGATACCATCAAGAGAAACCTGAAGCTGAGAGACATTAAGACCGACTCATGGACATCACTCTCACAGCAGAGAGCTAAATGGAGAGTGACAGTCAAGTAATGAAATCAATCTTTGTCGCATCACGACCAACAGCATGATGATGATGAAGTTATACACAGCAGTTCATATGCTCAGCACTGTTAGTTTACCGGTAGTCAGATTTCTACTATTACCCCCCCCCCCTTCAAATCATCACCACCAACACGTTCACACCGAACCCTAGCACTCCTGATGGTAGCCCCCCCCCCCCCCCCACCACCACCCCAGATGGGATGGGATAGGCTGGTGGTTAAAACGTATGTTTCCTTTGCACACGGTGTGTGTATGATATGTTCCCAGGATGTGCCAAACCAACAAATATTGTTTTTTTAGGTGGGGGGGGGGGGGGGCTAGGGTTAAACAATTTATTCAGAATATACAAACAATTGTTGGTGCCAAATCACTCGTCTTCCCGGTCATAGGCATTACATTACAGATATGAACGAATGTGGGTAGCTGTTGGTTGTTGGAGCTTTACATCCTGGCAACATCTGAGGTCATATCAGGACGCGGCGGGTAACTAGATAGGCAAGATTGAATAAAGGAATAATCTGGTTTAGTGTGTTACTCATCGGGGTAAGTTAGGCATTATGAGGTAAGGTGGTGGGTTGCTGTGTAAACTGTGCTGTTGTCATGGGTGAGTTGTGTGATGGGAGAAGGGGAGGTATCCCGTATAAGTTCAATCCCAACTTTGCTAATCCCTAGGTTATCTACGAGAGGATTGGTGGGACATTGTTGGAGTTTTACATCCTGGCAACATCAAAGGCAGCTATCCCGAATTGATAAGTTGCAATCGCCAATATCCTTTAGTATAATCCCTAAGTTATCTACGAGAGGATTTGTTGGTTGGTTGTTGGAGTTTTACATCCTGGGAACATATATGGTCATATCAGCATGGTTACCAACTTGTGACAGGACGTACTCATGACGAGTTTATAGTGGTGCCCCACTGGAAGACCATGCCGCCAGCACCATGACCTAATATCCCACTCAGTCATATTGTCCTCACTCTGAGCCAACCAGTCCCTGCCCTATCCTAATAATGTTGCGCACCTGGCTAGGAAGCGACAAGTGTCAATTTTGTCATTTCTATGAGAGGGGGTTGGTTGATATTGTCAAAGACCCTATAATACTAACACGGCTCACTCCCATGTAAATCTTGCAGTACCACCTTGTGGTGGGTTTGATCAGCCCGGCTGCTGGTTGGTGTTACACATGTAAACACATACAATTATATTATACATGAGATAGGTAGATATGAATACACATCAATATGAAATTGCTATGAACAAATACACATCATCATCAGCAGCATCATCATCATCATCATCACACATATTTCACATTCATATATATACATTTATACATATAATATAGCAACTGCTTAACCAAGAGAATAGCCAGCGCACCAAGTGGTGGGTTTGATCATTTTGATTACACAGTACAGGCTGAGTGAGCCGTCTTAGTATTATAGGGTCTTTGATATTGTCAGATAATTATGCGGGATACTGTGTGTCGGGGTGGGTGGGGTGGGGGTGTGGGGTGGGGGGTGGAAGTGACGAAGCATTGAGACTTGTTGTTACCTTGCCTGTTTTTCACATTACTATTCATTACAACTGTTACAAGGATTGTTTGGTTCACTCAACGCCAGAATTATATGACTGAGTCAGATGTTGTAGGCGGCAGGTGCTACCGCTATCCCATTAAGGCAGTGCTATAAAGCTGCCATGATTGTGCGACGTCACAACTCCTTATATGGGCTTCAGATGTTGTTGAGGCGTAGAACACCAGTCAGTCAAATAAATCATGGTGGCGGAAGGCAGCCCAGCATTCCAGCGACAGCTACCCCATCCCACCACCCCCCACCCCGCGTCGGGTGAGGCGTGTTCCAGGGTTGCCAACCCTTATGGTTTTGCCGAAAGGTCTACAGTATTTTATGTCCTCATCTCCTTACGCCAATATTCCGGTTTTTAACTTTCCAAAATTAAATAAATCTGATCAATTTATTGTTCCCAAAATGCACCACAGAGCACCTACATTAAAAATAATGATCCTGAGGGAATAACCCCAGACCCCCCCCCCCCCCACCCAATATAACATCCATGAAGATCTAACGGTTTTTCCAATGTTGGCAACCCTGCGTGTTCTACCACGTCGTGATGCATGGTTGCGCCTGCGCAGTCATGCCAGCGCAATCTGCTTAATGACGAAACACTCTTCTGACCCCACTCAATGCAGTGCACGGATATGCCTCAGGAATGTGCCCCCTGGCAGTTTCATAAAGTTCCCATAAAATGTCCATTGGGAAAGTACACCGACTTTCACAACCACACTCACCTCTCCCACAATTGAGGGACGCGGCGAGATCTCAACTTCCATATGTTTCTTTAGTTTAATCTTTTTTCTTTCTTTCTTTCTTTCTTTCTTTCTTTCTTTCTTTCTTTCTTTCTTTCTTTCTTTCTTTCTTTCCGTCCGTCCATCTGTCTTTCTTCTTCTTCTTCTTCCTCTCCTGCTTCGTCTTCTTCTTCGTCTTCCTCTTCTTCTCACTGATCCCATTTCTCAGGTAAATCGCAGATTTCAGCGAAAACTGAATTTCAAAATCCTGTCTGCGAAAAAACATTACTTTTAATTATTTGTTTGTCTATAATTCTTAAAACAGTTGGAATGTCAATGCCAAAATATGTCCCAAGTAGGTGCCAGATTGTAGGCTACCATTTTAACAATTGGTTTAACAAAATGGCTGGTGGGGGGCATGGCCCCCGAACTCCCTAGTTTTTCAGGGATTTAAAAAAGTGTTGTCACTTGAACCCATGGTTTCTTCTTTTTTACATTTCTGGGGAAATTTGGTCAATTATTAAAATTAGAAAATATCATAAATAATTCGGTACTTTCACATCCATGTTCATCTCTCTCGCAAATGAGAGACGCAGCGAGATCTTAACTTCGATACATTTTTAGTTCCTTCTTCTCATTCTCCTTCTTTTTATTTCGGAGGTAATTTTGTCAATTACTGGGAGCAGAAAATATCACCAATAATATCAATCTTTCGCAACCGTATCATATTTATCTCTCCCGCAAATAACAAACGAAAGCGAGATCCTAACTTTGATACATTTTGTTATTTTCTTCTTTTATTTCATTCTTTACACTTCGGTTAGTTTTTTTTTCATTTACTGGAATCAGGAAATATAACCAATAATTTCCTACTTTCCTACCGTATTTCATCTAGGGACTCGTCAATCGACAGTCAGTCACTGTATTCTATATAATCGTGTGTAAAACCAACATAACAACAGGTTTCTTTGAATAGGAGCCCGTCCTGATTTGAACGTAGATGTTGCCAGGACGTAAAACTCCAACAAACAACAACCTATGAGTAGGCAATAAATCATTTCACCATTTCCCATTATTACCACCATTGAGTCTGTTACTTTAATCGGTGCATTTCCATATAACCCTCAGAGACGTATATTTGTTGTTGCTTTACGTCCTAGCAATATCTAAGGTCATATCAGGATGGGTACCGACTTGTGACAGTGCGCACTCATGGCGACTTTATAGTGCTGCCCCAATGGGAGACCAGGCCCACAGTACCATGACCTGATATCCCACTCAGTCACATTATCCTGACACTGAGCCACCCAGTCATTGCCCTATTCTATTGTCAGACTCATCGACGACGAGTTCAGACTCTGACACTAAGCACTCTGGCAAATATGCTAAATAGTGTGGGAAAGAAACAAAAAAGTGTAAAGTGCTCAAACGCAAGAAAATACACATAACAATGCTCATGAGTAAGACCATTCAAGGCCACTTTAACACCTTCAAACCAGCAGAGGTCATAATCAAGATGGAGGAGAAATTCACAGGAATTAAAGGAATTCCGGAATCCGCCATCAAAGAGATGGATCCACAGGTTAAACTCAGTGAAGAGAGTATCAAGTTTGAGACGGCTCTCTACATGGTACACAAAGGGGTACTCTCAGCTCTTGCAGCCATTGCGCCCATCGCCAACAGGATGATGGCACAGAACAAGTTCTAGTCACTCTGTTATGATATGAACGGAGGAATTGCGTTACTAACAGCAACCAGCAACTTTCTCTCCTACAGATGGTTTGAAAATGTATTTAAAGCGGTCTGCACAGATGCTGGAAAAGAGGTGGCAGTCCAAAAATATTACTGACAATGATGGAAAGGAATACACACTATTCCTAGCACCAAAGCCTATTAAGGGCAAGCCGCTGTATAGGAGCAAGATGTTTGGCAGACAACTACAATACTTGTTCTAACAAGTGGAGAACAGCTCCAAGTGCGGAAAATTCACAACAACATCAGACCAATTACTACAATTGAACGAACCAAAAATATGACAATTTGCAGTCTTCGTAGGAATAATGATAGCCTATGCACCAGCTATCTTATATGGCCAGGCCCATATCAAATCCTTAGAGATAGATAAAAACTTGGCACTGGCTTGCACAATGGGAAATTTTCAGCGGCCTATGACTATTTCACCAGAAGGCCAATATGATATAATTTGGTGCCTTTCACACATAAACAACTCACCCAACCTGATTAGAATGGGAGAGCCTAAAACTATGGTCACAACAGACGCTTCCTTAGAAGGCTGGGGGACCCATAGAGACCAATGACAACAGGTGGCTGTTGGATGGAAGATGAAATCTCCAACCACATTAATGTACTAGAGCTGAGAGCCATTTTCCTAGGACTTTACAGTCTGATTCACATTCCTAAAAATCATGTAGGAGTTCTAACAGATAACACAACAGCTGTGGCTTACATTTGTAATATGGGATGGACTCGCTCCAAACCATGAAACAACCTGGCAAAACTCATTTGGGATTGGACAGAGAAACACCAAATATGGCTAATAGGGGCACATATTCCAGGCAGCCAAAACTAAATGGTCATTGAACCACAACATTTTCAACAGTAATTGTCACAAATGGGGCAGCCCAGACATTGATCTCTTTGCATCATGCAACAACAAAAAGCTACCAAGATATGTGTCCTGGCATCCAGAACCAGAAGCCTGGAGAGTAGATGCATTTTCATTAATTTGGAATAATAAATTCTATTACATATTCCACCCATTCAGCATTATCAGCAGAGTGGCCAGGAAAATAAAAATGGATCACACCCACACAGTAGTGATAGTACCAGCATGGGAAACACAACCATGGCTAGCGGCAATAACATCAGCAGCAAAAGTCTTCATGAGCTTCCAAGGGAAAGGAACAACCTTCAACATGGTGTTCTCTGTGGCAGAGTGGTTAGAGTGTCTGACATTTTTCTATGTCAGACTCCTAATCTGAAGGTCAGGGGTTCGATTCCTGGTGCCCTCCCCACCTCTGCCAAGTTGGATTTCCACCGCTGTGTATAACTTACAGCGTCATCAATGGCCAGTTGCTCTCATACCATGTCTATGTGGTGTGGGAGTTTAAAAAATCCCTTGGGTCGGTAATAGTGTAGGCTTGGGCTTTCTGTCGACAAGCTGTCTAATGGTGAAAACAAGTCTATTCAGACTTATCCATGACAGGCAGTATAAATCTTAAGGAAAACATCATGGACCACTAACAGACCATGGAGACATATTAACAATACCCCTTTTGGCATTCCCTTTTCTCAGGAAGCATTTAGAACAATTTGGATTAGACAAAATAAGCAAAGAAAGAAAAATATCACATGCTGGGAGAAAATTATACACAAGTTATTTAAAGAAATGGGGCCTTCATTGCCTTCTCAGAGGACTCAAACTGTTAAAACATACAATAGCGCAAGTGTTACAATTTCTAAGAATATTAGAATGTGAAGGACTAGGATTCGGTGCTACTAACGCAGTGAGATGTGCCCTATCCATTATTCTACCAAGAATAGATGGACAAACCGTTGGGAAACATCAGTTAGTACACTGGTTCATTAGATCGGTGTACGAAAGGAACCCACCCAAACCTAAATACAATAGGTGTTGGGATGTATCAATAGTATTCAAGTTATTCAAGTCATGGCCGAGCAACAGACATTTATCAATGAAAGACCTAGGATTTAAATTAGCAGTCTTATTATTGCTAACTACAGGACACAGAGGGCAAACCATTGTGGCACTTTCAATAGATACAAATAGATAAGGATGAAGCTACATTTTATTTACAGACATTACTTAAATCAAATCGTACAGGGGACACACTGTCCACAGTACACATTACTAGTTTCCCGGAAGATAAACGGATATGTGTAGTTTCGGCCATTAGGGCTTATATATCCAAGTCACGCGGAATCAGAAATTCCAGACAACTACTAATTAGCTTTATATAACCACATAAAGCTATCTTGAGAGACACTCTGCAAGGTGGACTATCAATGTGCTTAAACAAGCAGGAGTCAACACTGGACGCTACACATCTCACTCAATGCGTGGAACCATGGTCTCCAAGGCAAGACAATAAGGAATCGCAGTTAAGAGAATTCTTGCACATGTTGGGGGGAAGATGGCTACATCGTTTGCAAAACCTTACAACAAACAACTGGAAAAGTCAAGCGGTGTGGCGACACACCTACTCACCAACTAGAAGCAGGTGAGAAACAACATTAAAATGATGTACTCATATATACATATAGTAGGGTTACAACATAAAAGGATAAAAAATGAGATTACGTCAAATTCTCCCTGGGCTATGAGTAGCCAGAGGGGTGGTACCGAGGTAAAATAGTATAGTTATACGAATCTTACCTGGGTACAGTTGACGGATAACTGGTACTAGCCTCGGATAGTCGTGGGTCAGGGCCCACCAAACCTACCCACCCACCATACCCACCCTACCCACCCTACCATACCCACCATACCCACCATACCCACCCTACCCACCTACCCACCTTAACCCACCCTACCCACCCAACCCACCCTACCTTACCACAACTATCATGTTTCGCTGGAACCAAATCGAAAACACAATAAGTATCCGTATAGAGTTAAATAATGTTTTATCCTAAAAAGTAAGTAAAAGATTGCTGGACCCGGATGTGCTTCCTTCTCCCTGACCCACGACTATCCGAGGCTAGTCCCTCGGGAAAACATCAGTTATCCATCATATGTACCCAGGTAAGATTTGTATAACTATACTATATATAAGGGTTGGTGGTGCCTGAGTGAGACGTAAATAGACATAGTGGTGCTGGCAGGTTTGGGTGTGATTGCACTCAGGGCATAGCCCTTCTGCTGGATTTAGGTCACCACACTCAAAAGGTCAAGTTTGGGGGTGGCCAAAGGGCCACACAGCTACCCGTGGTGAGCAGACCACTGGTATCCATGGAGACCAGGAATGCTGGATTCCTATCGACCCCTTTCAATGTTTGTAAACATTGTGTATGCGCGCGCAGCTTGGCTGCAGAACGAATGCACACTGCCGCTGAGTTTGCCAGTACGTGCAGTGCAAAATGTTTATTTAATTCAAAATTACTAGAAATCCAGAACCCTAACCATATAAATGTAATATAATATATTCGTTGAATATGTTTTCTATATGTTTTCCAAGCAGTTTGTTTCTAGGTGGTGTGGTTTTAGAGATATTTCATTTTTTCTGTAAGAAGATTGCTCACCACCATTGACAATGCGTTGAGTTTGCCATACGCGCAGTGCAAACCATAAGTTTTATTCAAAATTAATAGAAATCCAGAACCCTAACCGTATAAATTTAATATAATCTTTTTGGTAAACATGTTTTCTATGTGTATTCCAATCAGTTTGTTTCTAGGTGGTGTGGTTTTAGAGATATTTAATTTTTTCTGTACGAAGATTGCTCACTGCCATTGACAATGCATTGAGTTTGCCGGTACGCGCAGTGTAAAACGTAAGTTTTATTCAAAATTAATAGAAATCCAGAACCCTAACCATATCAATATAATATAATCTTTTTGGTAAACATGTTTTCTATGTGTATTCCAATCAGTTTGTTTCTAGGTGGTGTGGTTTTAGAGATATTTAACTTTTTCTGTATGAAGATTGCTCACTGCCATTGATAATGCCTTGAGTTTGCCGGTACGCACAGTGAAAAACGTCTATTTTATTCAAAATGAATAGAAATGCACAACCCTAACCATATACATTTAATATAATCTATTCATTGAATGTGTTTTCTATATGTGTAGCATGCGGTTTGTTTCTAGATGGTGTGGTTTTAGAGATATTTCACTTTTTTTGTATGAAGATTGCTCACTGCTATTAAGTTTGCAGTCTGACCGGATGTTGTCCTGCAGCCAAGCAGCGCGCACACTGACCTAAATACATGTGCTGACGTCATATGAAATTGGTCAATCGGTGAGGCTAGGAATGCTCGATTCCCATTGGTGGAAGGAGGTGGTATGATACTCTACCATGAACCCATGCAACTATATAATAATAAACCAGAGGGCTGGACTCTCTCTTTTACACTTTACTCTCGTCCTTTCTCTTTGTCTGTATTGTTTTCCTCATAGCCTACGTACACAGCCACAGATCCGAGCATTATATTCTACAATTGGTTTGACTTGACCAGGGTTCGAACCCACAAACTCATGGGTTTGGATCTCCCGATCTCCCAAAACAGGGGACGGACTCTCAACTCATTCGACCATCTCGCCTGATTCGGTCAGAGATGTCATTTGCGTATTGGAGAGAAGGCGCTAGTTTTATTGTAGTTCTAGTAAATTATGAATCCCTGAGTAGTCTTCCGTGGGAATGGTGTCAAACTCAGCACTTGACTGCAGTTGAATAGAAGTTGAATAGAGGGCCATACGGGATGGCCGAATGAGTTGAGCGTCTGTTTATGCAAGTAGTAAATAGTATTGCGGGTCTCACAGACAGCAGTAACTAGTGCGAGTAACACCAACAGACGGCATGGCCGAGTGATTTGAGCGTCAGTCTCCCGTTTTGGTAGATCGTGTGACCCGCCATCACTGCTGAAGCAGCTGAGGGCATTGTGTCAGACGCTGGTTGTAAAATATTTCGACATTTTACACATAGTTACATTATAAAATAGATTCCATTTGAAGTTCCCATTTGTTTTATTTAATAGATAGAAGAATGTGTAACTCTTTGCTGAACCCAGACTGATAGGGTGGGAGACAGTCATGTTTGGGATTTAATGTTTAATGTGTATTAGTTATTATTGGTGGGTTTGTGAGCAAGCGGTCACTGGCTGCAGGGCTGCAGCATTGATAAACTGCGCCATTAAAACGGCCCATTTTTGGTGTTTTTTTGTTTTTTGTTTTTTTAATTCTTTCTTCGTCCTTGCTCTTTGCGGCTTCTTGTGCGGTGGTGGTGTGGTGCAGCGGTGGCCCGGCAGGTGGCAATATGTTCTTGGGGCCCACGGTCCTGTACCTCCACCAGAGAGCAAAGCAGGATCCGGTGTCATTGGCAACAGGGCCATAGGCCATGGGTCCTCCAGGCCCCCGTCGCAGGGTGGGTGGTCCAGGGCCAACAGAGCTCCTGGAGCGGGGTGTGGTTGCTGGGTGTGATTGCCAACAGCGGCCCCAGCACCCACTCCATCGGTGATCGAAGTGGGAACCGACGTTGTGGGCGAGGGGGTTGAGGCTGTCACACCCAGTGTATCCGTGACCGCACGGGGCTCCCAGTGTAGGTGCAGTGTCCGGTGGGATCACAGTTGTCGGCAATGGGTTCAGGGCCACCACTGATCTCGAAGGTGTGGTCATTCTGTCTATAGAATCTGCCGAGTGGCTCCCAAGATGACTCAGAGAGCCTCGTGAGGATGGCGAGCACACCTCGGTTGTCAGAAAGGTTGTGTGGTGGGCCGAGGAAGTCTCGGATGGCGGTCCTGTCAAAGGCCACACATGACGCCAGGATGTGGGTGACATTGAAGATTTGGTCACCGCAGGGACATCGTTGCAATGCAGGGGTGTCGATGAACCACCTGTATCCTGTCCTGAAGTGCGTGAGGCAGAGAGGTTTCTCGGGACTGGTAGGTGCTCCCTGACATTTTCGTGCCAGGCCCAACTGATAGTGTATGGGTTCCTGACGGTGGTGCAGTGGAGGGAGGCCTCCCACAGGGCTTTGGTGGCTCTAGCATGGGTGGCTTTTAGCTTGGACAGGGAGTGGCCTATGATGAGGTCGATCTCAGGGCAGCATGAACCATTCAGAGCACCTGCGTTGTCCTGGTCATTACCAAAAAGTCCTATGTGGGAGGGAACCCAGGCCAGCACTGTGTCCAGGAGAGCTTCATGCCTGGTGGCGGTGGTGTTCTGGATCAAGGTGGCCAGAGAGTGGCTAGCTCTGTGGTCCTTGATCTTGCGGACTGCATTGAGTGAGTCATGACTACTATGCAGCTGCAATGTTGTAGTTGAGTCCAAGGAGTAGCCGTCAACCCATGCCCAGTGATAATTGATCAGTACCCCACCAGAATCAGTCAGTAGTCGTTTAAACCCGCCCAATCAAAATGGAGTAGTGCCAAATCAGGGATCAGAGATCAGGGCTGAGCTATCAAGTCAAATAGGCAGCTAAACAATCAGCAATAATCAATGACGAGGAAGAAATGAAAAATAACAAAAAGTGTCAAACAGAAAGTCAACAGTGACGGAAACGAGCACAGTCATACGGGAGACACAAATCGACCAAAAGTACAACAACAAGCAAACAGGAAAAAGAGAGGTGGGGGCTGGGAGCCTCACCTTGGGGCAATGATGTGGGGAGTCGGCAGTTGCCAGTCCATACTTGCAAGGAAAGTAAACAAATGTACGGGACTAACCTGGGGACGTCTACCGATCGTCGGCGGTGGTGGGTGGTTGTAGTCGGAGGTGGGGAGTAAGAACAAGTATGCAAACAAATAAAATAATAGTGTCAGTGACAGTGGGGGAGGGTAGTGACAGTGACAGTGAGGGTAGTGACGAGGGTAGACAGTGATAGACAGTGGGGGGTAGTGTGAGGTGGGTTAGGGGTAGGCTGACAGTGACAGTGACAGTGAGAGTGACTGGGAGTAGCACAGGGGGTGACAGAAGCAAGTGACAGTGACAGTGGTAGGGAATCAAAGTGGTGAGGGGGAGAGACGGGACTCACCTGTGGACGTCTGCCGATCGTCGGCGGTGGTGGGTGGTTGTAGTCGGCGGTAGGAGGTAAAAAGCAAGTATCAAACAAATGTGTATTGGATCCGGATTGAATTTGTATGGAGTGCATCCGATATGATAGAGGTGTCTGGTCAAGTTGCCATGACCTCGTGGTAGCTGGGATGTGGGAATGAGGGGTGCACCTGAGCGGCACCCATCTCTACTGGGAAAGCCTGGGAGAGCTGTCCGTCACCACTGGGCCTTTCATGTGACAAGAGGGACTTTTGTGTCCATCCTCTATTTTGTGCTAAACCCACTGTAGCCGCTTCACTATTATAGACAGGCAACTATAGGACTCAGCTACACCACACCATTTCCTATACTACACCCTCTGGTACTTTATATATATTTAACTTGCATTTCATTATAGCTCACTTCTATTTATAAAGATCTGGCTATTACCTTTCAAAAGGGATTAGCCCATAGATTACATGGTGACGGACTGTGTGACAGGATACCTGACGGTCTGTGTGACAGACTGTGTGACAGACTGTGTGACGGTCTGTGTGTCAAACTATATGACGGATTGTGATGGACTGTGTGACGGAATGTGTGATGGATTGTGTGACAGGCTGTGTTACAGACTGTCTGACTGACTGTGTGACTGACTGTGTGATGAACTCTGTGACATAATGTGTGACGGAATGTGTGACGGATTGTGTGACGGATTGTGTGACGGACTGCGTGACAGAATGTGTGACGGAATGTGTGACGGACTGCCTGACAGTTTGTGTGACACGCTGTGTGTCAGACTGTGTGACAGACTTTGTGACTGACTGTGTGACGGACTGTGTGACATACTGTGTGACATGCTGTGTGACGGACTGTGACGGCTGTGTGACGGAGTGTGTGACATACTGTGTGACGGACTGTGTGACTGACTGTATGACGGACTGTGTGACAGAATGTGTGACATAGTGCATGACGGACTGTGTGATGGAGTGTGTGACGGACTCCGAATGTGTGACGGACTGTGTGACAGACTGTGTGAAGGACTGTGTGACTGACTGTGTGACGGACTGTGTGGCTGACTGTGTGACGGAGTGTGTGACGGACTGCGTGACCGAATGTGTGACGGTATGTGTGACAGACTGTGTGACGGACTGTGTGGCTGACTGTGTGACGGAGTGTGTGACGGACTGCGTGACCGAATGTGTGACGGACTGTGTGACAGACTGTGTGACGGACTGTGTGACTGACTGTGTGACTGACTGTGTGACGGACTGTGTGGCTGACTGTGTGACGGAGTGTGTGACGGACTGCGTGACCGAATGTGTGACGGACTGTGTGACAGACGGTGTGACGGACTGTGTGACTGACTGTGTGACGGACTGTGTGGCTGACTGTGTGACGGAGTGTGTGACGGACTGCGTGACCGAATGTGTGACGGACTGTGTGACAGACTGTGTGACGGACTGTGTGACTGACTGTGTGACTGACTGTGTGACTGACTGTGTGACTGACTGTGTGACGGACTGTGTGGCTGACTGTGTGACGGAGTGTGTGACGGACTGTGTGACAGAATGTGTGACGGACTGTGTGACAGAATGTGTGACGGACTGTGTGACGGATTGTGCGAGGGACTGCGTGACGGAATGTGTGACGGAATATGTGACGGACTGTGTGCCTGACTGTGTGACGGACCGTGTGACAGACTGTGTGACTGACTGTGTGACGGACTGTGTGGCAGACTGTGTGACGGATCGTGTGTCGGGCTGTGTGACAGATTGAGTGACAAACAGTGACAGATGCTATATATATGTACACGTATATGTGTGTCTATATATATATATATATATATATATATATATGTATATATATATATTTACATATATATATACATATATATATATATACATATATATATATACATATACTTTTTTGAGCAAGTGAATCAGAGTAGTTGGAAATAAGTACCAGGATTACCCCAGTGGCGGCGCCACCATCGCCCCATAGGATCGGGCAAAATCCTAGCTGATATCGAACTGGATGAAAACCGAGCGTATAATGATATATAATAATAATAATAAAATAATTCCAACCGAGGATTTATACCCGTATAGGAATACTCACTATATATAAGTGGGTGTAAGGCCAGGGGCCATTTGGAATGTGTATTGATCAAGGAGAAACCATAGTCGATACACACCAGAGGGGCTTCAGCACTCAATCCCCACATTAGGGCCATGGTGCACTGTTTACCTTTGGGCAGCTGCACGAATTAAGTGGCTAGGATGTAAAACAACAACAAACTAACAAACAATTTAAGTACATATAACAAATAATAGCCATCTGATATTTACCAGACTGGACGGGTTGCTGCGCATTGCATCGAGCACCACCGAGAATGTGTTATTCATATTACAGTACAACCCCGTTAAACCAAGCTCGGTTAAACCAAACGATCCGTTAATCCAAACTTTTGTCGGCGGCCCAGCAAAATACTACCATTTATCAAATAGAAAAGTTGGCTAAACCAAAGTCGGTTAATCCGAAGTATCGGTTAATCCAAACTCATCGACCCAGGCCACTTCCGGTATAGTTAAACCAAACTTTCATTTGGTTTTAAGGTCATCTAAGACTTTTTTATATGATATCTCGTAGTATTTTGCCAGGTCGCCGAAAAAGTTTGGATTAACCGATCGTTTGATTTAACCGAGGTTGGTTTAATGGGGTTAAACTGTATATACATAAAAAACAACAACCATAGTGTCCACATACATTGTACATTCATAATGCACCCTCGTTTTTGCCAAAGCCAAGTCAAAGTCAAAGCTTGGTTAAACCAATGATCGGTTAATCCAAACAAATTTCTAGGGTCCCTTCAAGTTTGGTTTAACGGGGTTTTACTGTATTTAGGCATGTAGTATATATATAGATATGTGTGTAAATGTGTATATGTCGGGGGGGGGGGGCACTCCACCAATGCGGCGCACAGAGGAAATATAGGGTGTACATGTTACCCTTCCATTTATACTCGTATAATGCGTTATAGATCACTTATAAACATATCTCCAGTACAGATAAGGAGGAAAGCTAAAGGTAGTGATTGAGTAGTTTAATCTCTGGCAAAGATTAAAGGCCTCGCCCCTATTAAAAAGAAAAGAAAATCCTCTTGCGACTTTCCAACATCGGATGGATGTGAGGTGAGTTGGGCCACAGGTTGTTGTTGTTGAAGATTTATACTGCCTATCATGGATAAGCCTGAATAGGCTTGTTTTCACCATTAGACAGTTTGTCGATAGAAAGCCTGAGCCTACACTTTTACCGACCCAAGGGATTTTTAACCTCCCACACCACATAGACATGGTATGAGAGCAACTGGCCTTTGATGATGCTGTACACAGCGGTGGAAATCCAAATTGGCAGAGATGGGGGCACAGGGAATCGAACCACTGACCTTCAGATTAGGAGTCCGACCTAGAAAAAAGTCAGACACTCTAACTACTCCGCCACAGAGAACACTGGTGGTGCCACCAGTTAAGTGTGGAGTCTTATGGATTGGTAATGTCAATAATATCAGTAATATCAATAATATCAATAATTATGACTTGAACAAAAAGTTGCTATGTATGTGAGAGCAGTTAAAACAACCAGCGTCTCCTTTTTGTGTCCGTTTGTTTTCCATTTCTGGGATTGACTAATTAAGAGAATAATAAGGAGGAATTCAATGATCGCCGGCTCTTCTAACCTAGAATGTGAGGTCCCGCCGCCCCCCCCCCCCCCACTGTCCCTGGTCTGGGGAATGTGCTTTTAATTTATTTTGTGTACATTAGTTGATTAAGCAGGGGAAATTTCAATCGCGAACAATTGGTCTTCCTCATTCCACTGCTCCTTGCCATATCCTAAGGATTGCCGAGTGCCAAGCTAGGAAGCGACAAGTATAATTTTTTAAGTCATCGGTTTGACTCGACCACGGTTCAAACTCACGATCCCACGATCTACCAACATTGGGACTAGCGTCAGTCAACAAGTTTTTCTGATATCGCTCATTAACTGCTTACAATGGTCCCTCATTAACTCAACAACTGTAGTTAACCATCACATAATACAGTGATGTCCTCAACAACTGTAGTTAACCATCACATAACTGTTGTTGTTTGTTGTTGTTTTACATCCTAGCAACATCTGAGGTCATATCAGGACGGGTACCGACTTGTGACAGTACGCACTTATGGCGATTTTATGGTGCTGCCCCACTGGGAAATCAGGCCACTGGCACCATGACCCAATATCCCACTCAGTCACATTATCCTGGCACTGAGCTAACCAGTCCTTGTGTTATCCTAATAATGCCGAGCACCAGGCTAGGAAGCGACAAGTATCAATTTTTAAGTCATTGGTTTGACTCGACTGGGAATCGAACTCCCGATCTTCCGCACGCGAGGCCTGTGCTCTACCGATTAGGCCACCGCGCCCGGTCTCAACAACTGTAGTTAACCATCACATAATACAGTGATGTCCTCGACAACTGTAGTTAACCATCACCTCGCCCCCCTCGCATACACCCCCCTCCCCCCAACTGTCTTTTTCTTCTTCTTCTTCTTGGTTGTCCATCAGTGGCGATGATAACAGCAACTCATCATTTGTTGTGAACTCATCTATATAGGGGCTGTCATATTACGACGCATAGCGCCCACATATGTGATCGTTATGTGTTATGTGTGCGTTAGCCGATCATTGGTATACGTCAATGTACGTTGACGTTTGTTGAGATATGGCATCGCACGTCAGGAGGTCGGCAAAGTTTTGTGCATGCACAAAACTTTCGACTTAGGACAACGTTCAACAATGTGTGGATTTTACGTTGGCCGTACATTATGGATATGTTAGGCGTACGTCCATGTACGTTAGATGTACGTTAGACAAATGTTATTCAGTACTTTGCACTATGTTGACCTACATTAAAGGCAGGGGAAATGTACAGTCCGCATACTGACAATGTATGGATAACATATGTCTAACATATATCTAATGTATGTTTAGCGTTTCTCCAGCGTGTCTTGAGATATGTAATGTATGAGGCGTAGTTCTGCCTATCGAATAATGTATATAACGTTCTGTGAATGTACCGTGAGTGTAATTCAAACGTTTTTCGCCCGGAAGCACATTAACCATCCCTTGGTCATATGTTGGCCCTACGCTATGTATACGGTATGTATACGTTCAACTTTGCCCCCCTGCACCGAAAAGTTTGACGCTTCTCTGATTTTACACGTTGGCTGCATGCTTGCAAGATGCGTCGTGATGCACGAAAAGGAAGAAGGCAAGGCGGGGATGGGAAAAGAGGCGCTTTATTGAAGCACCTAGGAAACACCAAGGAAAGAATGGTGAAAATAAGCTTATGACTAAGGAGCTCCGGGTGAGCTTGAGTGTTCGTGGCGAGGGGCGCCGAAGAGCCCTCCACTGGCTTTGGAGGGAGAGTTGGGTGGGTGGGTGGAGAAAAATAAGTTGAGCAGGGAGAACAGCTGGAAGGCGAGTGACTGAGGGAGGCCGGTGGGCGGCCTTATAAGGGAAGGAGCTGGGAGGCGACAGGCGGGGAAGGTGAGAAAGCGGTGGGGCAGGGCGAGAAGGCGAGGTGGGAGGGAGGGACGACAGGGAAGGTGTGAACGCCGGGCGGCGGCAGGAGAGGCGGGGGGAGGGTCTCTTCCTTTCCTCGCATCAAACGCAATGCGAGCATTACAACCGATGCGCGAAAAGGAAGAAAGCAAGACGGGGATGGGAAAAAGAGGCGCTTTATTGAAACACCTCAACAAGGAAAAAAGACAAAGTATGTACAAGGAAACAATGTGGTGAACATAAGCTTATGACTAAGGAGCTCCAGGTGAGCTTGAGTGTTTGTGGCGAGGGGCGCCGAAGAGCCCTCCACCAAGACGGAGGAGATGGTTTGAGGCGCGTCCGAGGCGGGGACACGAGGCGTGGACCACCTCTGATGTCCAAGGGCCGAGGGCCTGGGCCAGGAGGGGGCGAGGGGTCCCCCGGCGAGAGGGGCTGAGGAGGGTGAGGCTTGGGCGGCGCCTCGGCGGAGGCAGTGGAGGGTGAGGGTCTGGGTTAGGAGATGAGTCCGGGGCCTACGTCGACAGGGATGCGGGCGGCCAAAAAGTTGGGGAGGCCCGCTCCCTGGAGAGCTGCGCAGGGGGTGGTTGGCGAGGGTCGGAGAGGGGGGCGGTGAAGTCATCAGGGCTGGGGGGGTGGGGATCGGGGGAGGGTCGGGTGGGTTGAGGAAGGCGGTGTCGTGGAGCTCGTGATGGTCGGCTTGATGGTCGGCGGCTGTGGTGTCTAGGGAGGTTTTGTGGTCAGAGTGGGCGGCATCTGGGGCCTGCGGCGCGAGGTGATGGTCCCCGGCTGTGTCCTGGGTGGCATTTCGGTCGGTGGCATTTCGGTCGAGGCAGCCGGGGTCTGGCGCTCACGGGCTTGTTTGGTGAGGCACATGGCCTCGCTGTGCATGGTGAGAATCCTCCTCATGTTAGCACAGTAGGCGCATATGTGTCTGGCCCCCACCTCGCCGTGGGCCTCCACGACAGGGGCCCGATCGCACGAGGTGGGCTCGTGGTTCCAGGCGGCGCAGGGAGCCCCGTGAGCCTCTCGGTTGTAGGTGAGGCGGGTGTCGGCTTGGGTCCGGGGCTGCTGTGCGCCTCGGAGAAGGTCCGTGTCTCAGGAGGCTGGTGCTGTCGGGACGGCCTGGGGGGCGGGCATGGTGAGGACATTCATTCTCACCATGTTCAGTGCCACAGGGTCGTGCCACCCGTGGGGGAGCCTACCGTCCGCTATCCATGTGAAGACAGTCTCCAAGTAGCGGCGGACGGTAGCCCAAGGGTAGAGGAGGTTGTCGCGGAGCACTGTGAGGGCGTGGTGGCTCAGGCCCAGGAGGGAGTGTGCAGGGAAGGCAGGGTGGCTAAGGAGGGTGAGGAGGGCGAGGCTGTACTCGTCCTTGGTCGCCTCCCCCCACTTGACCGGTTTCCGCTCGGGGCCTCTCTCGACGAGGTCGGAGGGGAATGGGTAGTCGGGGGAGATCCCTTTCCTCCTCCCGCGATGTTGCGCCTCGGCCGACGCGAGGATCTGCCTCACGGCGTCGGCCGCGGAAACCGGGGTGTGGTCGGCTTCGTCCTGGTCGTAGGGAGGTACGGGAGCCGGCGTCTGGAAAGTGTGGCGGGTGTAGCGCTCGTACTGGGGATGCACTGCCCCCGGGAGCGGTGCCTGAGGCGGAGGCGGTGGGTGAGCTCGCCGCAGGCGGGGTCGTCTCCTGGGTGCCGCGGGAGGTGCCGCGGAGTAGGTGCCGCGGGAGGTGCCGCGGGAGGTGCCGCGGGAGGTGCCGCAGTCGAGGGCATCGAGGCGTGTTGCTATGTGCCCCAGTGCCTCTAGGATGAGGCCGTGTTGGCGTCGACGCCGGCAGCCCACTCGCCCGAGGGACGGTTGCGAGGCGCCGGGGGGGAGCCCGGGGCCGAGGGGGCAGGTGAGGCAGCCCTGTGTGTGCCCATGGCGGCCCTCCGGACTCCTCGCGTCCCTCTCCCTTTGCCGCTGCCAGGCATGGTGTAGGTCGGCCCGAGGGTGCTGTGGAGAGGTCCGAGGTGGAGAGCCAAGAGAAAATAAGTTGAGCAGGGAGGACGGCTGGGAGGCGAGTGACTGAGGGAGGCCGGCGGGCGGCCTTATAAGGGAAGGAGCGGGGAGGCTACAGGCGGGGAAGGTGAGAAAGCGGCGGGGCAGGGTGAGAGGGCAAGGTGGGAGAACGCTGAGGGAGGGATGACAGGGAAGGTGTGAACGCCGGGGGGCGGCAGGAGAGGCAGGGGGAGGGTCTCTTCCTTTCCTCGCATCAAACGCAATGCGAGCATTACGACCAATGTGACAATAAGTCCAATTTGTGATCAGAATGTGTGGTAGCATGGCGAGCATGTGTGTGCAGCTGCAGTCAGAGAGACTTGTTAGTGAAGGAGACAATGTTTCCTCTGTTGACGCTTCTGCTTAGCATGAGATATTCGACCAGTTTCAAACCGGGTCATATTCAGGCACTTACACGTACTGAAACCACTGTACTAATAACTCTGCACTTAACCCATCCTTCTAATTAAAACCAGCCAAATGCTCCCACCTATCCTGTAGTATTTTCGTAGTCTGCACTGGCCTCTCAGGCAACGAACCACATATACAGGTGGGCGTGCATCAGTGCATAGGGTGCTGACATCAGGGAACCTAGGTTTTGTTTGTTGTTTGTGTTATGTCCTAGCAACATCTAAGGTCATATCTGGACGGGTACCGACTTGTGACAGTGCGCACGCATAGCATCTGTATAGTGCTGCCCCACTGGGAGACCAGGCCGCCAGCACCATGACATGATATCACACTCAGTCACATTATCCTGACACTGAGCCAACCAGTCCTTGCCGAGCGCCTGGCCTTGGAAGCGACAAGTATCAAATGTTAAGTCATTGGCTTGACTTCCCACGATCCCATGGTCTACCAACACGGGAGACGGACGCTATAACTCATTCGGTCATCCGGTCTCCTCTGGGAACCTAGGTGGTGTAATTGTTAGAACACTGGCCTGGAATTCAATAGATATGGGTTCGAATCCTGATCTATGCGCAATATTTCCTATTTTCATCACCCCCCGCGACAGTATTTGACAAAAGTTCAGACTGTGTGCCATACTGATGCACAAACTAAGTGCTTGCTAGAAATTAATACATCATAACCAACTTATTTAACTAAATTTACATTGTGCCTAAACTCAGACTGTGCCGCCATAAACCTGCAAAGAAAACACTACCGAAAACACCACCTGATATAGATGCATAAACTCAATGCATGATTCCGGCTAGATGTACTACAAACGCTTAATTGACTGAATGTAATAGCAATACTTTATTATAATAAAATAGTTCCCGTTATTAAATAGTGTAAATTCATGACTGAAGTTAAGCGTGGCTGGAAAAGAATGTATTCTGATGAATACAATTTGTTTACCTAAACAAAAAAAAGTTACTTCTGTCTCAGGTGAATACCTCCGCCCCCCCCCCCCCACCCGCAAGCCCCGACCCCGAAGCTCAATCCCCACCCATGCAAAACAACAACAAAAAGAAGACAAAAGACAACAAAATCCATAATCAACTAGCCTTCGCTAATACCACCTCCTCTTGACTATAAAGTCGGCATCAAAAGTTACTTCCGGTGAAGTTTTGAACTGAGATAGCTGCCATGGCAAACCGGAACCGGAATCGGAAGACAAGCTTCAAGGGTTTGCTCCCTTTGCCACTGTCACACACATTTAGGAGTGGTTGAGAGCCCGAAGTGGCGCGCGGGGTGGGGTGGAGGTGGGGGTGGGATGGGGCGGGGTGGGGGGGGGCTGCTATAGGACAACGCATGGGTGGGTCGATATCTTTACGCGCACACACATGTGCAGAGGAGCGGGGAATTCGCTGTGAGCTGCTCCTGAGGAGATCTGAGCGTCGACTGAGGAGTAGAGCCGCTCATGGGGACACACAATGTGCCTGGAAGGTGGAGGCGAGCTGGTGGTCTAGGAGACGAAGGGGGGAGACTGGTGAAGCGGCAGTTGTTCCTGAGAAGATGTGAGCTGCTCATTTGGGTGAATGACCAGACTCGGTTATAAGTTACAATGTTCATGACCGCACCAGACGGGATAGCCGAATGAGTTGAACAACCGTCTCCTGTTTTGGGAGATCGGGGGATCCGAACCCATGGGTTTGTGGGTTCGAAACCCGGTCGAGTCAAATCAATGAATTAAAAATGTATACCTGTCGCTTCCTAGCAAGGTGCTCGGTATTATTAGGATAAGGCAAGGACTGGTTGGCTCAACCTCAGGATAATGTGACTGAGTAGGATATCAGGTCATGGTGCTGGCAGCCTGGTCTCCGAGTGGGGCAGTACTATAAAGTTGCCATGAGTGTTCACTGCCATAAGTCAGTGCCTGTCCTGATATGACCATAGATGTTGCTAGGACATAAAACAACAACAAACAAACTGAAAGGAACACATAGTCAACTCATTTGGTCAGATATTTTAATTTGCGTAGTCTGATGGTTTTCAGTTTCTGTCATTGTATGAGATAAGTATATTAGGTTTGTTTGTTGTTGTTTTATGTCCTGACAACATCTAAGGTCATATCAGGACGGGTACCGTCTTGTGACAGTTTACCCTCATGGCGACTTTATACTATTATAGTGCTTCTCCGCTAGGAAATCAGGCCACCGGTACCATGACCCAATAACCCACTCAGTCACATTATCCTGATGTTGAGCTAACCAGTCCTTGCCCTATTACGCCAAGCGCCAGGCCAGGAAGCGACAAACAATTATCAATTGTATAAGTCATTGGTTTGACTTGAGCGGGAACTAAACTCCTGATCTCCCGACCTTAGATATTCCCAGGTCGTAAAACTCCAACAACCAACCAACCATTAATCTAACAGATGGGCTAGTTATAGTTATCTAACAGATCCCTGCCATCAATTTGCTGATTAGGTACGTGGGGTTAGCGGTAAGGACATTGTGATTGTCATTTCTGAGGCTACATGTACAAATGAAGACTTTGTGTGTATTGTGGGTTGTTTTTTTCTGTGTTTTTTGTTGTTATACCAGCTAATGTTCATTAGGCCGGATTAGACTAGCAAATGAAGGCCTCTCAAAATGTAAATAAGATGAGGATCGAATTAGCAGGGGTTGAATTATAGTTGTTTGTTTGTGTTTTACCTCCTCGCAACAGCTGAGGTCATACCAGCATGGACACCAACTGAGCTATACACACAAAGAGAAGCCTCAAATAGGGGAACGACATTTATGATAGTGAAGTTCTTTTTTGGGGGGGTTTGCATTCTAGCAACATCTAAGGTTATATCAAGACAAGTACTGACTTTTGACAGTCCCCACTTATGGTAACTTTATAGTGCTGCCCTACTGGGAGATCCGGACGCTGGCACCATAACCCGATATCCCACTCAGTCACATTATCCTGATACTGACCTGACCAGTACTTTCCTTAGCTTATTAATGCTGAGCATCAGGCTGGGTAAGTCAGCCGGGGGTTTTGAACTCCCAACCTTCCACACAGGAAGTCTACGCTCTATTGATAGGGTCTCTCAGATGGGCAGCACTATAAAGTCACCGTGAGTGTACACTATAACAAGTTGGTACGCATCCTGACATGACCTTAGATGTACCCAGGATGTAAACCGCCACAAATAAACAATACTTCCAATACGACTGTATTACAAACAAAAATGTTTTGAAGCATTTTTCATTTTGTGAAACAGATGCACGGATTGTGAATACTCTCAGCGAGGCACTTTGCTTAATCTGATGTAAGGAAGCAATCTGTCCAATGTGAGCTGATGGTTATACTTAAGACCTATAAAGCTCCCATTCAGATATATGTCTAACCACCGAGGTACCTCGTTAACTTATCAGAAGGAGCTGTCATTTGTATCACAAAATGGCGGCTGGCGGTAAACAAATACAGTAAAACCTCGCTAAATCGATCTACCGTGGGACTGACTTTAAATGGTCGAATTAGGGAGCTTCTCAGTTTAGGGAGGTATTTTTTGTATCGGTAGAATGGCCTTTATTGTATGGGTGATCGTTTGGGACCCAAATGAAGCGATTGATATAGGGGAGTGGTCGGTCTGTGGAAGTGGTCGGTTAGAGAGGTTTTATTGTAGTGTCTTATTTCCCCAGAGCCAGTCTGAGAGCAAGCACTGCGTTATGCAGCTCATGTCATTAATCATACGCGCTCCATTTGATTGTACATCTTTAGGAACCGGATGCGATGGTTGAATTGGTAGAGCGCAGACTTCCCATGTGGAAGGTCGAGGAATTTGAATGCTGGCGGAGTCAAGCACTTACTTAATTTATGCTCGTCATTACCTAACCTGGCACTTGGCATTGTTCAAGTTGTCCGCAACATGGGTATTGGGCACCCAATATTGGCACATACTTCTTCACAATTAAGGACGCCGAGGCTGAGTCAGGGAGGAGAGTGTATCAGAGATGAAAGACCTCTACGGTTTCGCGGATTTCCGGGATTTCTTATATTCACCAATTAACGTTAAACAAAATTCCAAAAGATGGGATGTATGACAACAGTTGGGTGGTTCGAATCCTGTTCTTATATGACCTTAGATGTAGTTAGAACATAAAACCTAAGCAAGAAACTGTTAGATATGGGTGATAATACAATCACAACAAGGCTAGTTGAGACCTGACTTCCGGTATTTTTTCTGCGATTCCCTAACAATGCTAAACCTATGGGAGAATATCCGCATTTCCGCTTTTTTTCCCGGACACCACTTTCATCCTTGGTGTATAGGAGAGAGGCGAGGTGGAGTTTGGGGAAGAAGAGTTGTAGGATTAGGAGAGAGGCGAAGCGGAGTCGGGGAGGAGCGTGTAGGGGAGAAAGGAGATGCGAAGTCACGGAGGAGAGTGTATAGGAGAGAGGAGAGGCGGTGTCGGGGAGGAGAGTGTAGGGGAGAAAGGAGAGGCGGAGTCCCAGAGGAGAGTGTATAGGAGAGAGGAGAGGCGGAGTCGTGGAGGCGAGTATAGGAGAGAAGAGAGGTGGAGTGGAGGTAGAGTGTATAAAAGAGAGAAGTGGAGTGGGGGGAGAGTGGAGAGGAGAGTTGGTGTCGGGAGGAGAGTGTATGGGAGAAAGGAAAAGCGGAGTCGGGGAGGATAATTTATAGGAGAGAAGAGAATGTGAGTCAGGGAGGAGAGTGTATAGGAGAGAAGAGAGGCAGACTGGGGGGGGGAGAGTAGATAGGAGAGTTGGACTCTGGGAGGAGAGTGTATAGGAGAGAGGAGAGGTGGAGTCTGGGAGGAGAGTGTATAAGAGAAAGGTTTATTGATTGATTGGTGGTTTCTTTACGCCGTGTCGGCAGCATAGACCATATTCACGGCGAGAATTGTTTGTTTTTATTCAACCATCGCCTTTACATATAATGTAAAAACATACAATCAGTTATGTGTCAATAGACACTTATGAATTTTTAAAAGCTAAATCATATAATTAAATAAAATAGATGAAAGAATTAATTAATCAAATTGTTTTAATGAACTATATGAGGTGGTACAGACCAGCTGCCCTCAAAAAAGCTAAACTGTCTTCTTGTTTAACTTTGGTAAAAAGGTCATGCATGCTGTTTGCAGTATAAAATTGTTGGCGCAGTGCCATAAAATCAAGACAGTTTAGTAAAATGTGCTTGACTGTCAGTGGGGACTGACATCCAATACATTCAGGGGGAGGGTCCCCCTTGAGCAGGAAAACATGTGTTAGCCAGGAGTGGCCAATACGGCAGTGGCTAAGGACCACTTGGTCCCGCCGACCCCCCACATGAGAATGTGGTGGTTTTCCCACAGATGGTTTAAAGGAGTGGAGGGACAGTGGATAGGAGAGAGGAGAGATGGAGTCGGGGTAGGAAAGTATATAGGAGAGAGGAATGGCGGAATCGGGGAGGAGAGTGCGTAGCTGAGAGTGTACCAGCTGAACACTCAGTGAGTGAGAGTGAATCCTACGGAGGTATGCAGATTCATGAGATGCCTGACTTTGGAATTAATATGGTGACGAGATCCGCATAAACAAATAGAGCAAATAGATGGTTGGTTGGTTGGTTGTTGGAGTTTTACGTCCTGGCAACATCTAATGTCATATCAATGATGAGTGCCGACTTGTGAGAGTGAACACTCATGGTGACTTTTATAGTACTGCCCCACTGGGAGACCGGGCCACCAACCAGCAACACTTGATATCTAATAGCTGATGATAAAAATCATTGTGCTCTAGACATTAAATAAAACAAACTTCTTCCAACCAGCATCATGACCTGATATCCCATTCAGTCACATTATCCTGATACAGATCCAACCAGTCTTTGTCCCATAGATAATGATGCTGAACACCTGGCTAGGAAGTGACAAGGATACATATTTAAGTCATTAGTTTGACCTGACCAGGGTTCGAACCGATAGATTCGAATCCCACCATCTACCAAAACAGGAGACGGACGCTCAACTCTTTCGGCCAATCCCAGCTTGTTCCCGGTGGGTTGGTGTTTAATGCTGCCGCTAGGGGGCGACGGGGGCGCGATGAGCTGGCGTGTAAGACAAGGAGCTGTCAAGCGGTGTGAAGGGCTCCATGGGGTTGTAGGTCGTGGGAACGCTGCCATATGTGGTTAGGGACGGTGTTCACCCGGCAGTAAGTCAAGCGGTGTGAAGGGCTCCATGGGGTTGTTGGTTTTGGGAACGCTGCCATATGTGGTTAGAGACGGTGTGCACCCTGCAGTAAGTGGGCCCACACCCGGGCTATAGACCAGATCACCGTTCCGACTGCACATGCGCTGATAACGGCGTTGGCAGCAAAGCAAAGGCATACAGCCATTGAGTTTGCCGATACGCGTAGGGCAAAACTTCCATTTTATTCAAAATTAATCAAAAATACATAACAATTTGGCACAAACATGGACAGAAGGATACAATATAATAATATAATGAATATGTTTAAGACACAACTCTCCATAATTAAGTATTTTGAGCTAAGAAACATACACTTTCAGTCACTTTACAGCCTGATGTTTACATCACCATTGATTAGACATAAGTAATTCTTGTTCTAAATATTAAAATGGCAAATGTGTTTCACTTGTTTCAAAGAAATATATAACCAATATCTGATTAACCCTACTCATTTTCTATTTCTACATATGTCATTAACCATAGGATATAAATAAAAACATGAATAAAATAAGTAAAACTGACTCTGGCTATGGCTCTAACACCAGTTTGAGTGCCCAGATTTGTCTAAATCTAAATGCACATGGCATAAGATGTGCTGATTATATTGAGGTAAATGCAATGCTGGATAAAATATTAATATCTTAATTTATTATATATATATTTTTAGTTAATGTTCTATGTTTCAAGCAAGAGCTGAGATAAGTTGAAACTAACACATTTCATAACTGCACCCAGTGTATTAGCATGTGCCATATTCTTCTCGCGGGTTTGTTTTGCTTTGACGCATCCCACAATGCACCGCGCCAATGAAATGGCGATGTAGTCTATTGACCACACATCTGGGTGCAAGTTAAAGCTGCATCGTCCAATGAAAGCATCAACTTTTCAAAACTGGAACACTTATTTACATTTGATCCTTAGCTAGTGATTTACTTATTAAAGTTGCATAGTCCGATTGTTTTGAGTTTCTGTCATTTTCTGAGATAAATATATTAGGTTGATCACTATTATCTACCTTACTTTTCGTTTGAAGTAACTTTTATTTTAAATGGCTAGATTTTGAGATGTTTGAAGTACAAACATGCAACATTAGTTTTGGCAAGCACGCCAAAAGTCTGATGTCATATGTTTATGCGGTAACAGGTTCCATCTATTAAAGTGTCTCAGTTTTCACTTATATGTGGAGACAAATGTTTGACCAATGCACCAGTATCAGACTCTGAGTTAGATGTGTAGAATAAAATCTACATAATTGTTTGGGTTTTGAAAATTGAGGTTTTCATCGGACTATGATATACAGTATAACCCCATTAAACCAAACTTGAAGGGACCCTAGAAATTTGTTTGGATTAAGCGATTGTTTGTTTAACCAAGCTTTGTCTTTCACTTGGCTTTGGCAAAAATGGAGGTGCATTATAAATGTACAATGTATGTGGACACTGATTATTGTTATTTATGTATATACAGTTTAACCCCATTATGTATATATAGTTTAACCAACCTCGTCTAAATCAAACGATCGGTTAATCCAAACTTTTTTCGTCTACCTGGCAAAATACTACCATTTATCATATAAAAAAGTCTCAGATGACCTTAAGACCACGTGAAAGTTTGGTTTAACTGTACCGGAAGTGGCCTGGGGCCGACAATTTTGTTTGGATTAACCGATAATTTGGATTAACCGACTTTGGTTTAACCAACTTTTTTATATGATAAATGGTAGTATTTTGCCGGGCCGCCAACAAAAGTTTGGATTAACCGATCGTTTGGTTTAACCGAGCTTGGTTTAACGGGGTTGTACTGTAGTATGAAGTTTTACACACTTGTTGTTGCCGCGTAAACGGAGCTAGCAGCTAAGCCAATTTAATACAACCCGTTACTACTGAAGCATATCATGTCAACATTTGACCCACTTGCCAAATTAATTTGACATGGTGTCTCTAAAGTTAGCCATTTAAAGTAGAAGTTACTGGAAAGTAAAGTAAAGTAACGTAGACCATAACGATAATTCTCATGTATTTATCTCAGAAAATCTCAGAAACTCAAAGCCATCGGACTCTGCACCTTTAAGTGGAGATCGAAAAGATTCAGAAACGTGCAACGAAATTAGTTGCAGTTATAAAGGACTTACCCTATGAACAATTGCTTAGGGAATTGAAACTTCTTACCCTTTCCTACAGAAGGAAAAGAAGTGACATAATTGAAGTATTTAAAATTATGAAAGGTTTTGATAAAGTAGATATGAACCAATTTTTCACCTTGAATAAAAGAGAAGGCAGTCAGGGCCATACTCTCAAACTAGTAAAACCCAGAGCCATTTCAAAGTTAAGGTAACACAGTTTCTCAAACAGGATCATAAATATATGGAACAGTCTTCCCCAAAATGTTATTGATGCCGAGTCAATAAATTCATTCAAGAACAGATTAGAAAAGGCATGGGCTGATGATCCAGGGAAATTTGACCCCTTATTCACCACATGCTACTAATTATTCCTCGTGTTGCTTATTTACTTGCACTCAAGCAAAAATGAGAGACAAATAAGTGTTCACATTTCCTGTCTACCATTCGCTATTTCGTTATTTTGTGAATGCTTTGTCCAAATGAGCAGTCTCTACGAGTAAGTCAAGGGTGTCTATCTATTTTAATGTTATACTGCTCATATGGTGTATTCTATTCATGATTATATTGAAATTGATTACATATATATGCGCCTGTCTCAAAAGGTGCTAACTAATTTTCTTTTTGTCAGCGTAACAATTGACACAAATCACCACAGAAACGCTGAAAACTGAACACACAAGGACATTTGCTTCAAATCAATATGTATTCTATTGGGATTATGAAACACCATAAATCAGTTTATCCTGAGCAAATGCATAAGCAGATAGTATGTTGATCGTTACAATGGACAAAGTTTTGCCCCATATTACTTACCTTTTGAGACAGTCTCATTAGAAAGGTGCTGTTTGAATTACCTGTTGCATTGGTTTTTTTCTTCTTGAATATTTATACTGCCTATCATGGATAAGTCTGAATAGACTTGTTTTCAGCATTAGACAATTTGTCGACGGGAAAGCCCAAGCCTACACTTTTACTGACCCAAGGTATGTTTAACCTCCCACACCACGTAGACATAGTATGAGAGCAACTGGCCTTTGATCACGCTGTAAGTTATACACAGCATTGGAAATCCTAATTGGCAGAGGTGGGGCCATGGGGCATCGAACTACTGACCTTCAGATTAGGAGTCCGACCTAGAAACAAGTCAGACACTCTAACCACTCCACCACAGAGAACACCACCTATATGTGGTTAGTTAAACTAGCTGAGCCTCATAGTGATAATACCTTATGTTTTAACATAATGCTGGGATAATTATTACAAGGTGTAAACCAACCATTCCATGGAACATATTTAGGTTAAACTTTAACATGTTGTCCTTTTATGTTTGTATATGCCTACTAATTACCATATAAGTAATTCCTGACCTTCCGCACGCGAGGTTCGCGCTCTACCGACTCGGCCACCGCGCTCGATGGTGGGCCAAAGAGACTGAGTTGAGTAGGTCAGGGGTGAGTCAAAGTGAGTTGAGGTGGCGGTAAACGTTGCTGCCACTCCTGCCGCTCCCTGCCCCTCCTGCCCCTCCTACCCCTCCTCCCCTCCTCCCCCCTTCCCATCCAGGCCCCCCTGCCGCTCCTGCCTCTCCTGCCCCTCCTGCCTCTCCTGTCTCTCCTGCCTCTCCTGCCCCTCCTGCCCCTCCTGCCCCTCGTACCCCTCCTGCCCCTCCTGCCCCCCTTCCCCTCCTGCCCCCTGCCCCTCCTGCCTCTCCTGCCTCTCCTGCCTCTCCTGCCTCTCCTGCCTCTCCCGCTTCTCCTGCCCCTCCTGCCTCTCCTGCCCCTCCTGCCTCTCCTGCCCCTCCTGCCCCCCCTGCCCCTCCTGCCTCTCCTGCCTCTCCTGCCCCTCCTGCCTCTCCTGCCCCTCCTGCCTCTCCTGCCCCTCCTGCCCCCTGCCCCCTGCCTCTCCTGCCCCTCCTGCCTCTTCTGCCTCCCCTTCCCCTCCTGTCCCTCCCGCCCCTCCTGCCCCTCCTGCCCCTCCAGCCTCTCCTGCCCCTCCTGCCCATCCTGCCTCTTCTGCCTCTCCTGCCCCTCCTGCCCATCCTGCCTCTCATGCCCCTCATGCCCCTCCTGCCCCCAACAATGACAGTGAATGAGCGTCTTCTGCTCTTTCTATCCGATTGGTGGTTCGAGGGAGGCCAAAGCGACCCGACTTCTCGGCGGTAATGATGGCAATCGGTGCCGACAGTTGTGTCGTAATTGATCGCACTTCAAGCCCAACGCCGTCGAGTTGTTAATCAATACATAGAGGAGCGATGGAGGCAGGAGGTCATGTTCGGAGAGTGTGTGTAGTGAGTTAGTTAATGAGAAAGTATGTTTGGAGAGTGTGTGTGTAGTGAGTTAGTCAATGGGAAATTATGTTCGGAGAGTATGTGTGTAGTGAGTTAGTTAATGGGAAATTATGTTCGGAGAGTGTGTGTGTAGTGAGTTAGTTAATTGGAAATTATGTTTGGAGAGTGTGTGTGTAGTGAGTTAGTTGATGGGAAATTATGTTCGGAGAGTGTGTGTGTAGTGTGTTAGTTAATGGGATAATTATGTTCGGAGAGTGTGCATGTAGTGAGTTAGTTAATGGGAAATTATGTTTGGCGAGTGTGTGAGGTGAATTAGTTAATTGGATAATTATGTTCGGATAGTGTGTGTGTAGTGAGTTAGTTAATGGGAAATTATGTTTGGAGAGTGTGTGTAGTGAGTTAGTTAATGGGAAATTATGTTGGGAGAGTGTGTGTGTAATGAGTTAGTTAATTGGAAACTATGTTTGGAGAGAGTGTGTGTAATGAGTTAGTTAATGAGAAACTCATTGGGTTCCAGGAAGGAATGACTCATCTCACAATTCAATCATTTATGAAACCCTGGTAACCTACATAAATATGGCACTATACTGCCACCTGTTGTAATCTTTTGAACTAATTTTAACAGCGCCGCCTTTCAAGTTGCAGAAATCTTGTAAAAACCTATTTAAGACGATATGCCACAGTAGCCGGGTTACTTCGACCCAGTCGCCGAGGAGGACACTACTACTACTAGCCTAAAATTGCCACCCACCCAGCCCTCCAAGAGACAATTTAATTAAGGGCCCAACGATTGAAGCATCTCTAGCCACCCTTATCCAAATTATTGAAAGAAAAGACTAATTATACTGTCAGGGATCCATAATAAATCCAGCATAAACTATATTCCTGTGTCTCTCGACTAATTATTAGGGAGTAGCGTAGTACCTGGATTGAGCGACACCTCTGTATGGAGAAAAACTTGCCATGTGCAAGCAAAATTGGTCAACGTATGAATTGTTTTTGTCTCACTTCAATATCCTCCCTAACGACAGGACACCTGGACCACATTGTAGTGGTAGCTCAGGACCACTGGAATTAGAGGTATCCATTGAAACCAGCTAATTCTGCATTCATAGTATTTTTTATTGTTTCTCTATGACGTGAAAATGCTAATATCGGAATACTTTACCCACTGGTGAGAATTCTTTAGAATTCCGCATCTACAATATGAGCAGCTCGGTCTAATCGGTCCCGGTGCTCTGGTCCCAGCTATCGATTGAAACCTTCCGACAGTTAATTTACAGTGAGAGCAAAATGCTTGCACCTCGACACAATGTCGGAGCGAATTGACAGCAATTATGGAGGACTCTATCAATTATTTCACCGATGCTGCGACGTATTTCTAATAGGGGGCGCCCTGAGGTTCCCAGACAGCGCATGCGCCTCAGTTCGTCCTTTGCGCTCTGCGCATGCCTGTCACGTGATTTTAGTTGCGTTTGACTTCCGTAGCAAGAACCTTTTCTGCAGAGCATTCTGCATAGTTAGCTGTTAGTTAATGCATTTGTTCTTGCAACTGCCACCAGAGGGCGGGTTGGTGGTGGGAATCATCTATAGACCGTTTCCGCAGCTCACTGTGCAGCACTTAATTATCTTCTTTTAAAGTTGCAGTTAGAGACTGAGTTAATGTCTCTGATGGTTTTGAGTTTCTATCATTTTCTGAGATTAATATATTAGAGTGATCGTTACAATCTATCTTACATGATTTGAAGTGATCATCATCATGCTGTCGGTTGCGACATTACTTGACTGCCACTCTCCATTTAGCTCTCTGCTGTTAGAGTGATGTCCATGAGTCGGTCTTAATGTCTCTCAGCTTCAGGTTTCTCTTGACGGTATCCTTGAACCCGAGACGAGGGCACCCTCTCTTTTTGTCAGTTGAGAGTAGAGGATCTGCTTTGGTAGCCTGTCTGATGACAACCTCATGAGCTGTCCAGTCCAGTCAGAAGATCTTCCATAGAGGGAAGCCCTGTCCGTTCGAGTATTTCCTTGGAAGTACTTTGAAGTAGCGTTGATTTAAAAATGCTAAATTTGGAAATATTTGAAGTGCAAACATGCTAAATTAATTGTGGCATGTTTCCTGAACTCTGACCCCATAGACTTCAACAGTAAAAGGTTCAATTAAATGCACTTAGTTTGCCCTTCTGGATACAGTATAACCCCGTTAAACCAAGCTCGGTTAAACCAAGCGATCGGTTAATCCAAACTTTTTCCGGGGGCCTCGCAAAATACTACCATTTATCATATCAAAAAGTTGGCTAAACCAAAGTTGGATATTCCAAATTATCGGTTAATCCAAACAAAATGTTCAGACCCCGGGCCACTTCCGGTACGGTTAGACTAAACTTTCATGTGGTTATCAGGTCATCTGGGACCCCACCGCCTCTTACACCATGCTTGTTTGGATAAGTGTTATCAGTAGTGTGTATGGGGGGAGGAGGAGGGAGGGGGGAGGAGGGGTGGCGAGCCGGACGGGGGAGTGAGTGTGTGGGGGCAGTAGTGTGGGCAGGGGGGGGGGGGGTGACGGAGGGGGAGGAGGGGTGGTGAGCCGGACGGGGGAAGTGAGTGTGTGTGGGGGCAGTAGTGTGGGCAGGGGGGGGGGGGGTGACGGAGGGGGAGGAGGGTGGCGAGCCGGACGGGGGAAGTGAGTGTGTGGGGGCAGTAGTGTGGGCAGGGGGGGGGGGGTGACGGAGGGGGAGAGAGGTGGTGAGCCGGACGGGGGAAGTGAGTGTGTGGGGGCCAGTAGTTGTGGGCAGGGGGGGGGGGGGGTGACGGAGGGGGAGGAGGGTGGTGAGGCCGGACGGGGGAAGTGAGTGTGTGGGGGCAGTAGTGTGGGCAGGGGGGGGGTGACGGAGGGGGAGGAGGGTGGCGAGCCGGACGAGGGGGGGAAGTGAGTGTGTGGGAGGCAGTAGTGTGGGCAGGGGGGGGGGGGTGGACGGAGGGGGAGGAGGATGGCGAGCGGGGGGGGTGGTGGGGGGCAGGAGGTGGGGGGGGGGGGGTGGGGGGGGGGGGATGGGGGGGCGGGAGGGGGGGGAGGGTGGGGGGGGGGTGGGGGGGGAGGGGGGGGGGGGGGGTGGGAGGGGGGGGGGGGGGGAGGGTGGGGGGGGAGTGGGGGGGGAGGGGGGGGTGGGGGGGGGGGGGGGGGGAGGGGGGGGGCGAGGGGGGGGGTGGTGTGGGGGGGGAGTGGGGGGGGGGGGGTGGGGGGGGGGGGGAGGGGGGGGCGGGAGGGGGGAGGTGGGGGTGGGGGGGAGTGGGGGGGGGGGGGGGGGGGGGGTGGGGGAGGGGGAGGAGGGTGGGGGAGGGGGGGGGAGGGGTGGGTGGGGGGGAGTGGGGGGTGGGGGGGGGGGCGGGGGGGGGGAGGGGGGGGGAGGGCGGGGGAGTGAGTGGGGTGGGGGCGGAGTGGGGGGGGGGGGGGGGTGACGGAGGGGGAGGTGGGTGGCGAGCCGGACGGGGGAAGTGAGTGTGTGGGGGCAGTAGTGTGGGCAGGGGGGGGGGGGGTGACGGAGGGGGACGAGGGTGGTGAGCCGGACGGGGGAAGTGAGTGTGGGGGGCAGTAGTGTGGGCAGGGGGGGGGGGAGGGGGAGGAGGGTGGTGAGCCGGACGGGGGAAGTGAGTGTGTGTGGGCAGTAGTGTGCGCATGGGCAGTTGTATGTGTGGTGTAGTCAAAGTCGAAGCTAAAGCTCGGTTAAACCAATGATCGGTTAATCCAAACAAATTTCTAGGGTCCCTTCAAGTTTGGTTTAACGGAGTTATACTATAGCACCAAATACTTAACATTAAATAAGTGCACCATTATCTAAGTTGAATATCTAGGTTCAAATCTAGGTAAGTTGTTTTGCTTTTGAAAATGTGATGTTTCTATCGGACTATGCAACTTTAAACAAAAAATAAGTACATAACTGTTGTATTCTCTGTGGCGGAGTGGTTAGAGTGGCCGACTTTTTTCTAGGTGGGACTCCTAATCTGAAGGTCGGTGGTTTGATTCCCCGTGCCTCCACCTCTGCCAATTCGGATTTCCACCGCTGTGGATAACTTACAGCGTCATCAAAGGCTGGTTGCTCTCATACCATGTCTATGTGGTGTGGGAGGTTAAACATCCGTTTGGTCGGTAAAAGTGTAGGCTCGGGCTTTCTATCGACAAAACTGTCTGATGCTGAAACCAAGTCTATTCAGACTTATCCATGATAGGCAGAATAAATCTTCCAAGAGAACTGAAACCATCATTGGCGCCTCAGTGCAGCAAAAAACAACTTTGTTCAGTGTAATAAATATATATATGTATTTTTTTTTATGGGGTGTTTATGCTGTCCATAACATATAATCCCAGATGATCGGGCTTGTTTTCAATGCTTGGCAGTTTTCGGGTTTTTTCTTTTTCCTATAGTTGGTGTTTATGGTTAGTAAATCTATGTTAGTTTTTTTGGTTTTTCTTTGAAAAATATATATAATTGTTGATCAGTGATGAGTTACGAAGGCGGGAGGCAGGCGGAGCAAGGATGGGAGGAAGGTGGCAGGATGGTAAGGTATTTTTGTTTTGTGTTTGTAGTTGGTTTTCGCCCTAGCAACATCCAAGGTCTTACCAGGAAGGAAGGAAGGAAGATAATGGACAGGTGCAACCAAGATGGGAGTAAAGTGGGAGTGGGGTGTGACTTAGTGGTTGTGAATGTGAGTGAACCCTCAGAGATTTAGGTGACCACACTTATCATTGTCTGCAATCAAAGCTCACTCGGTGTATTCTTGTTGCGTGTGTGATTTTTGTTGTGGTCTCATGTGAAAGGCATCACTTTGATGACTTTGAATTGAGCACTGGCAGTTAAAGACGCATAGGCCGATGAAGTTTCACATTTTCAAAAATAATGCACTCACCTAGATTTGATTCCATGTATACTTATATACTGATCTACTTATTAAGCATTTGTTGTCAAATAGAAGGGAATACGGAGGCAATTTAATAGAACCCGTTACTGCTAAAACCTATGGTGTCAGAGTGTTGCCATGCTTGCCAACATTAATTTGGCATGTTTACACTTCAAATACTCCAAAAGTTTGCCACTTCAATATAAGTTACTTCAAACTAATTTAAAGTAGATCTGATATATTGATATCAGTAAAAGACATACATTCAAAACCAGCAGACTATGCAACTTTAAATCAGTGCGCCACAATTTGAGGCGCGGATGTTCGGTCAGTGATTGCCGCCCACGTGATCCGTAGACGACCAATCAGAGGGCGTTATTGATGCCCATCTTGTGTGCTGCTGCTCGACGCCTCGTTCTGATATTCCATCACCCGGGATGGATTGTTTGCGCCTGTACACCCACTTAGATCAGTTGTCACATGCAGGTGCTTTTTGCGCGGGAACCAGACTGTTGTAGCAGACGACTTTAAAGTTCTCCACGCCACCACTAGGTGGATAGATAGAACCGGTGTGTTTGTGAAACAATCGCGGTCAATCAAACTAAGGTTGAAATCTTCGCACCTTATTTTGAACCAGCTTACGTAATGGAATGGCCAACAGTTGGTTGGTTGTTGGAGTTTTACGTCCTGGCAATATCTAAGGTCATATCAGGATGGGTGCCAACTTGTGACAGTGTGCACTCATGGTGACTTTATAGTGCTGCCCCACTGGGAAATCAGGCCCCTGGAACCATGACCCAATATCCCACTCAGTCACATTATCTTGACACTGTGCTAACCAGTCCTTGCCCTATCCTATTAATACCAAGCACCAGGCTAGGAAGCGATAAGTATCAATTGTATAAGTCATTGGTTTGACTTGACCGGGAACTGAATTCCCGATCTCCCGCACACGAGGCCCGCGCTGCCAAATGAGTTGAACGCCCCTTTCCCACGTAGCACGTTCTAAGATTTGAATCATAGCCGACTAAATCAATGACTTAGCCATTTATACTTCTTGACACCAAGCCTTGCACTGTGCATTACTATGATATGGAAAGGAGCAGTGGAATGAGGAAGACTACTTGTGGGGGATTGACATTCTCCTCCTTAATCAATGAATGTGAGACCTACACCCCGGCCCCCTCCATCCCCCTTAAGCGGTACCTAATATTTGAATGGCCCCTGATTTGGTTAATTCAGTTAATGCAGTTGATGTGCCCTACCAACTTTTCTGTTGCTGCTCCGATGGGGGTGTGGGTGTGGGTGTGGGTGCGGGCGGTGGTGTGGTGGGGTGGGGGTGCGGGCGGTGGGGCAGGGGGTGTGGAGTTAGCGGTTTGGGGGGTTGGTTCCCAAGTGGTGCCACCAGGGGGCAGTCATACCACAGCCCCGTTTGCCTAACCCGGTTAGCGGCGTCATTAGTGGGAGACGCGCTGGGAATACGGTCCGGTCCTACTGGCTGCATTGTCGCCCTCACTGCTTGTGGGTGACACAGCTTGCTGAAGAACTCACTAGATAACATATTCCACATCTCACTCCACAACTATCTTCATAACACATTCCCTAACTCATTCCACAGATCACTGCATAACTCAATCCTCAACTCATCCTATAGCTCATTCCATAAATCACTTCTCCACAACTTAGTCAACGACTCCATAATTCAACATACCGTACATGTCCCAATAGAAGCACACTGCTACCCAATAGAAGCACACTGCTACCCAATAGAAGCACACTGCTACCTGATAGAAGCACACTGCTACCCAATAGAAGCACACCCCCCATTTCAAGATTGAAAGCACGCACAAATTTACAATCATATTCAGACTGAATGCACATAAAATAAGACAATCCCACTTTATTTCAGAGGCATGCCAAAAACAAATAAAAATGTATGATCATATTCAGACTGAATGCACACAAAATAAGACAATCCAGCTTTATTTCAGAGGCAGAACAAAAACAAATCCATTAAATTCTTTAACTTTGAATAGACGTGCATCCATGTGTCTGCACTCGTGCAGTGCGCATCTATTAGGACATATACGGTATCACTCAGTCAGTGCTGCCAATGGACTTTACACACACAAGAAGCATCAAATCTTTCAAAAGATTGATCAAAATTGTCCTTCAAAAAGCATTAAAAAGTATAAATAAGGGATAGGTGAACCTGATGTGTCACTTTGTTAGGCGAACATGTGCTTCCTGTGAACACGCTTCAGGAATTATTTATGCAGCGTTGTAAGGAGTTGTGGCTGTTGAACCCTCAGTTTTGCATAGTTCAGTGCACTATCGTTTGGTCGCTGAAGGCAGAGAGCACAGCAAAAGTTCCACTCAACAGAACACTCACCACTCCTGCAATGAGACTAGCAAAGACATCTCTCAATCTCATCAAATTCCTAATTCTAAGTCTGAAAAGTTTCGAATTCCAGATTGGCAATTTTGTGCAGACAAAAGTTTAAAAAAAAAAAGTATTTACACCTGAGAAAAATGTATGAAAAAAGTATAATACTTTCAAACAAGTATAAAGTACGTCCACAAGTCGCTGTATATGCGGAACCTGGCAGAGTCCCTTTTATTTGTTGAATAAAGCCAACTGTCACAAATTGTATTGTCAACATTAAACTCATAAACACCTCGTAACAATATGCCATAATAACAAATGACGGATCGCATTGTAAAATATTTGGGAATCTTGGGGTGATTTTTATTTAGTGCTATGAAGCCAACAGGCTGCCGGGTACCAGCTAACTAGATCACGTGACTGGTACCCGGCTGCATTGGTACTCTGTAGCCAATTGGCTGCCGGCTACAAGCTTAGGTCACCTAACTGATACCCAGATTAAAACCTATAAATAAGGGTGCAGGTCACATGATCTCTCTCTTTCACCGCAACCACCAGCCATCGTAGAACATGTACATATATGCCTGTAGCAACTATGTTGAGATTAAAGTAACCATGCGAGAACAATGTTGTCTTCTTGTGGATGTTTCAGACACTGAGGCTACCAGGATAGCAGAAGTAGAGAAGGGATATAGAAAGAAACACAAACTTTTCAGCATGATTGAATAACACCAGTGAAAAAGTGCTTAGTTCGCCATGTTGCGCTTTCCCAGCAATTTGCATTCACTAAATTTGTTTGTTGAGTTCTAAGAAATCTGTCGAACAAGCATGTATATTAATTTCTGTCGGTAATGAGTAGGACTAGACTCATGAATCGTAAATCATGCATGGACTTTGAGGAGGGGACTGCAACCACCGATGTGTGTTCTATAGTGAGCACCTTACATGCTGCAACTGCTCACCCCCTTACACACTGAACCTGCTCACCCCCTTACACACTGCACCTGCTCACCCTCTTACACACTGCACCTGCTCACCCCCTTACACACTGCACCTACTCACCCCCTTACACACTGCACCTAATCTCCCCCTTACACACTGCACCTACTCACCCTCTTACACACTGCACCTGCTCACCCTCTTACACACTGCACCTACTCACCCCCTTACACACTGCACCTACTCACCCCCTTACACACTGCACCTGCTCACCCTCTTACACACTGCACCTACTCACCCTCTTACACACTGCACCTACTCACCCCCTTACACACTGCACCTACTCACCCTCTTACACACTGCACCTACTCACCCCCTTACACACTGCACCTACTCACCCTCTTACACACTGCACCTGCTCACCCTCTTACACACTGCACCTACTCACCCCCTTACACACTGCACCTGCTCACCCCCTTACACACTGCACCTACTCACCCCCTTACACACTGCACCTAATCTCCCCCTTACACACTGCACCTACTCACCCTCTTACACACTGCACCTGCTCACCCTCTTACAGACTGCACATACTCACCCCCTTACACACTGCACCTACTCACCCCCTTACACACTGCACCTGCTCACCCTCTTACACACTGCACCTACTCACCCCCTTACACACTGCACCTACTCACCCTCTTACAGACTGCACCTGCTCACCCTCTTACACACTGCACCTACTCACCCCCTTACACACTGCACCTGCTCACCCCCTTACACAGTGCACCTGCTCACCCCCCTACACACTGCCCCTAATCTCCCCCTTACACACTGCACCTACTCACCCCCTTACACACTGCACCTACTCACCCACTTACACACTGCACCTACTCACCCCCTTACACACTGCACCTACTCACCCCCTTAGACACTGCACCTACTCACCCCCTTACACTGCACCTACTCACCCCCTGACACACTGCACCTACACACCCCCTTACACACTGCACCTACTCACCCCCTTACACACTGCACCTACTCACCCTCTTACACACTGCACCTGCTCACCCCCTTACGCACTGCACCTACTCACCCTCTTACACACTGCACCTGCTCACCCTCTTACACACTGCACCTACTCACCCCCTTACACACTGCACCTACTCACCCCCTTACACACTGCACCTGCTCACCCCCTTACACAGTGCACCTGCTCACCCCCTTACACACTGCCCCTAATCTCCCCCTTACACACTGCACCTACTCACCCCCTTACACACTGCACCTACTCACCCCCTTACACACTGCACCTACTCACCCCCTTACACACTGCACCTACTCACCCCCTTACACACTGCACCTACTCACCCCCTTACACACTGCACCTACTCACCCCCTTACACACTGCACCTAATCTCCCCCTTACACACTGCACCTAATCACCCCCTTACACACTGCACCTACTCACCCCCTTACACACTGCACCTAATCTCCCCCTTACACACTGCACCTATTCACCCCCTTACACACTGCACCTACTCACCCCCTTACACACTGCACCTACTCACCCCCTTACACACTGCACCTACTCACCCCCTTACACACTGCACCTACTCACCCCCTTACACACTGCACCTACTCACCCCCTTACACACTGCACATACTCACCCCCTTACACACTGCCCCTAATCTCCCCCTTACACACTGCACCTACTCACCCCCTTACACACTGCACCTACTCACCCTCTTACACACTGCACCTGCTCACCCCATTACACACTGCCCCTAATCTCCCCCTTACACACTGCACCTACTCACCCCCTGACACACTGCACCTACTCACCCCCTTACACACTGCACCTACTCACCCTCTTACACACTGCACCTGCTCACCCCCTTACACACTGCCCCTAATCTCCCCCTTACACACTGCACCTACTCACCCCCTGACACACTGCACCTACTCACCCCCTTACACACTGCACCTACTCACCCCCTTACACACTGCACCTACTCACCCCCTTACACACTGCACCTACTCACCCCCTTACACACTGCACCTACTCACCCCCTTACACACTGCACCTAATCTCCCCCTTACACACTGCACCTACTCACCCCATTACACACTGCACCTACTCACCACCTTACACACTGCACCTACTCACCCCCTTACACACTGCACCTACTCACCCCCTTACACACTGCACCTACTCACCCCCTTACACACTGCACCTACTCACCCCATTACACACTGCACCTACTCACCCCCTTACACACTGCACCTAATCTCCCCCATACACACTGCACCTACTCACCCCCTTACACACTGCATCTACTCACCCCCTTACACACTGCACCTGCTCACCCCCTTACACACTCCACCTACTCACCCCCTTACACACTCCACCTACTCACCCCCTTAAACACTCCACCTACTCACCCCCTTACACACTCCACCTACTAACCCCCTTACACACTCCACCTACTCTCCGCCTTACACACTGCACCTACTCACCCCCTTACACACTCCACCTACTCACCCCCTTACACACTCCACCTACTCACCCCCTTACACACTCCACCTACTCTCCGCCTTACACACTTCCCTTACTCACCCTGCCTCCCTGCGCTCCCAGGAATCATTCACAATTTCCTAATTGAAGTTGATTCGATGAGGAACCACAAGAATCCCCATGACTGCCACCCGTCAGGCCACCATTAAGCCCTACGGCCACTGAGTGGCTGCCAAATTTCCCGCCACTACCAAGGTCACCCAGGTCACCAAGGTCACCAAGGTCGGGTCGCCACTAAGCGGCCTACTCTGCCTCACTCGCTGGCCAGCTGCCAACTCATGTGGACTTTTCAATCACCAATCGACCGGAGTAATTGACTTCGTTCCCACTGTAGTAACCTACACTTTGCCGTGGTGGGTGATGATGAAAATAGGCAATATTGCTCCTACAGCTGGATTCGAACCCACACCTCTTGCATTCCGGGCTAGTGTGCTAACCTTTACGCCATTTATCCTCCCTGGCATCTTCACCCTATCCACGTCTACCAGTCTCTGTGGCTCCTTGCCTGAGACAGTTGATTGTGGTTGTTGGAAATTTACGTCCTGGAAACACATAGGGTCATATCAGGATGGGTCCCCAACTTGTTACAGTGCGCACTCATGACAACTTTATAGTGCTGCCCCACTGAGAGATCAGGCTGCCAGCACTATGATCTGAAATCCCACTCAGTCATGTTACCCTGACGCGGAGCCAACTAGTCCTTGCCCTATGGTAACAACGGAGAGCACCTGGCTAGCGAAAGGACAAGTATCAAGTTTTAAGTCATAGGTTTTACTTGACCAGGGTTCCAACTCATGGGTTTGTATCCCACGATCTACCAAGATGGAAGATGGAAGATGGATGCTCAACTCATTTGGCCACGCTGGTCTTGTGTCAGGGACGGTCAGAGGTCCGTGCAGACTGCTACACACTAAAAAGCCACTCGGGATCTCGCGTCTTCCATGATATTAAATTATAAACATGATTTACCTCCACTATTGCTTCCATTATTGTTCCTTTCACTGAATCAAGGAGCGACTCAAGCAGCAATATCTTACCATCATCTCACCCACCCTCTTTATAGTGCTGCCCCACTGGGAGATCAGGCTGCCAGCACTATGATCTGAAATCCCACTCAGTCACGTTATCCTGACGCGGAGCCAACTAGTCCTTGCCCTATGGTAACAATGGAGAGCACCTGGCTAGCAAAAGGACAAGTATCAAGTTTTAAGTCATAGGTTTTACTCGACCAGGGTTCCAACTCATGGGTTTGTATCCCACGATCTACCAAGATGGAAGATGGAAGATGGATGCTCAACTCATTTGGCCACGCTGGTCTTGTGTCAGAGACGGTGAGAGGTCAGTGCAGACTGCTACACACTAAAAAGCCACTCGGGATCTCGCGTCTTCCATGATATTAAATAATAAACATGATTTACCTCCACTATTGCTTCCATTATTGTTCCTTTCACTAAATCAAGGAGCGACTCAAGCAGCAATATCTTACCATCATCTCACCCACCCTCTTCTGTTTCAACTCCAGAGAGCACCAAACTGGGGTGTGCCCACATCCCTAACAGTGGCTCTTTAAAGATGCATAGTCTGATGAAAACATAACATTTTCAAAACCAAAACAATCATTTGGATTTGATTCGAGATATCTAACTGAGATACTGATTCACTTATTAAGCATTTGTCACCACATCGAATGTAACCATGACTAAATTTAATAGCACATGTTACTGCAGAAGCTTATGGCGTCAGAGTTTTGGCAAGCTTGCCAAAACTAATTTAACATGTTTACACTTCAAATATCTCAAAAGTTAGACTTTCAAAATAAAATGTACTTCAAACTAAAGTAAGATAGACTCCATGTTTATTCACATGCGTAGTTCATGGGGTGGTTTATTCACATGCGTAATTCATTGAGCGGAAGCAGGCCCGAACCCGAAATTGATATGCTGGCGCCACCTGTCGGAAAACCCACAAACTAACATCACACCACTAGCGGCCACCCACCGCCTCCAGGGCCGCAGCACCACCCACCCACAGGACTCAAATTTCCCCCCAAACCTGTTTACGTGACCGCACCCTGCCAAGTTTGAAATACACAAATGCTGAACCCGCCCCCCTGGAAGGACCTATCCCTTTCTTCCCCACCCACCCACACAGCTAATTGAACGAGACACAGGTAGGGTTGACGGTTCGAGTCCCGCCCACCTGACATTTGACCTTTTGAACCATTGAACTCTGATGTACTAATTGATTGATATGCAATGCTCATAACACTAGCATCTTCCATCATGTTTGATAAATAAACCACTATACCCTACTATCGCCTCGGCCTCCGTGAATAATAAGAAACTTAAATTAATATATTGCTCTCCAAAAAAAAACTGAATCTCAAAACCATCGAACTGTGCAACTTTAAATAAGCCGTCCTGATACGACACATGATGTTGCTAGGATGTAAAGCCCCAGCAAACAAACTGTAAATCTCCCATTTCCGTTAACGACACAATTGAATAATGACAAAAACTCCCCAACTAAATTAGTCCTTTTTGTTCAATCTTTTTCTACCAGCAATTTGTTGTTGTTGACCCCGCCCTCTGATGCTGTTTCCAAATTTGAGAATTGCTAAAAACTAAAACCCACAGGCTTATCTAATCACAGGGCAATACTTATTACTGAGAAGCAAGATCACCAATAAATCAATCAATCAATAGGATACAGCTATAATAGGCCTTGGACCTGTTAGCCGCTCTTAATTAATAGAAATGGAGACAGTTCTTCAGATGTGATGGATTGTAGCAACTGTCACTGGCTCCAAGATATACGTAATGCTTAACCAGTATGCATGAACTCGGGACTTGAAACAGTTAACCGACTCTGCTGCTACGACACTCTCCGGCAAGTCATTCCACAGGTCAACTACCCTAAAGCCGAAAAAGTTTGGTTCGCAGGTCCAGTCTGGAGTACCGCTTCCTCAGCATCAGGGAGTGTCCCCTGGTCCTGGTCTTGGAGTCTCTGATAAGGGGGTTGGCTGCCTGTCTTGTAGATACCACGGAGATATTTGAATACTTCAATCATATCCCCCCGTGTGCTCAGGCATTATCCCTTTGAACAAACATGCAGAGTTTTGAGCACATTCGCATTAACACTGAGGGTCATCGCAACATGGAGATAATTATTTAACTAAAAGGCTGGACAAATAAACACTTTCATTCTCTCACTCTATCCTCAAATATCCGCATATTTGCCTACTAAGGACGGGACACAGATTTTCATTCCAACTGACAGTTAGTTAATCTTTCTGAGACCGTCCCCTCTATCAGTGGACACCTGTAGTGGTCACATCATCATCATCATCATCATCATGCTTTCAGTCGCGATGCGACAAAGACTGCTTTCATTACTTGACTGCTGCTCTCCATTTAGCTCTCTGCTGTGAGAGTGATGTCCATGAGTCGGGCTTAATGTCTCTCAGCTTCAGGTTTCTCTTGATGGTATCCTTGAACCAGAGACGAGGTCACAGAGGAACACTTAATGGCCATTTGTCTCCTCAAGCAGTCTTTGCAAGTCGGGGACATCTCCCTAGCTGATTGAAACAACCAGACTGTGCCAGAAAAATTATCTTGAAACTTATGTGTTGTATAATTTATTATGCAAGTATTATTTGTGTACGAAGGCAGGTATTATCCGCTTAGAGGAAGTATTTACATGAGCTATCAAGTATTCGGAAATGCAAATATCCACTATGGTTGTCCACACATTACTCAGTGATATGTGGTGGTCAAGCAAGTGTCAAACTGTACCACTTAAGCTACCTTGTTCACATCTATGTTATCTTCTGCTGTCTTCTTTTGCTCCCTCCCACCCTATGTGGTGCAGTAGCTAGATTGCATAACCGTCCCCGGCAGCCACTGGGCCCCAGGGAGTGCAGCAGTACGCTCACACCACTTTCGCACTGCTGCTCACCACTCGTCTTCAAATTTAGATTTGAATTAAAGGGTAGGGCCTTTTCGTAGGTGCCAGCCAGAGAACTTCTCATCCAAATCATCCCTTGCCTTGTCTCTCCCAGGTAGGAATTTAAAAAAGGAAGTGTCCCAATGTTAGCATCATGTTTCATTCGGCGGGAATGCCATGCCTCCTCCTTCCTCAGCCCCCTGTGATTTGGACTCAATTTTCGGTGGAAAGACGAGTCCACCATTCGTCAATTGGATTGTCAAACCTTTTCCTCCACTGTCACTGACTTGCTGCTCTCTCATCAGTTATCGGCGAGCCAGCGACATGCACACTTCCAACATTGTTACCACCCCATCCGACCAGACAAGATGGCCGAATGAGTTAGAGCATCCGTCTCCCGTGTTGGTAGACCGTGGAATCGTGGGTTCGAACCCTGGTCGAGTCAAACCAATGACTTTAAAAGAATACCTGTCGCTTCCTAGCTAGGCGCTCGGCATTATTAGGATAGGGCAGGTACTGGCTAGCTCAGTGTCAGGATAATGTGACTGAGTAGGATATCAGGTCATGGTGCTGGCAACCTGGTCTCCCAGTGGTGCAGCACTATAAAGTCGCCAGGAATGCCCGTAGATGTTGCTAGGACGTAAAACAACAACAAACAAACTACCTCATCTACTTTTCCACCCTCTCACCCTACTAGAAAATATAATATTCCGTTAGTGCTGGGCCCAGGTGCTTCTGTTCATCTGTAAATGGGTGGTTGGTTGTTCTGAGTTTTAGGTCCTGGCAACATCTAAGGTCATATCAGGATGGGCACTGGCTTGTGACAGTGTGCACTCATGGCAACTTTATGGTGCTGCCCCACTGGGAAATCAGGCTGCTGGCTCCATGACCTAATATCCCTTAAATTCACATTATCCTGACACTGAGCAAACCAGTCCTTGCCCTATCCTATTAATGCCTAGCACCAGGCTAGGAAGCGACAAGTATCAAATTTATAAGTCATTGCTTTGACTCGACCGGAAACCAAAGTCCAGTACTTCCACAGGCGAGGCTCAAGCTCTACCGATTCGGCCACCGTGCCTGGTCCCACCTGTTGGTTGGTTTGTTGTTGGGGTTTTATGTCCTGACAACATCTAAGGTCATATTTCGTTACCTGCACTACCATTGTGCTGTCTTTCCCTTTCCGAATCATGGTCAATGGCAATAACCCAAGGCTGTTTTCGCTTTCACCATCTTCATTCGGAATTGCTAGGTGGATAACACAATGTTACTGACATAGATTTACACCGAACATTGCTCACACAGCCCCAAGTTGCTGACCGCCATTTTGAATGCCGGGCAGGTGCGAGTAAACAAGTCTGAATGTCAGTGTTGTTTTCTATAGCAAACGCAGCAGCATTCGCATTCGCATGCCGCACCAATCGGTCCATGGGTCGATCCATTTGCTGCATTCGCATTCACACATTCGGACGTATGAAAGCACCACTATTCGTTTACATGCTTTTCGATTTTTATTCGCATTTTTTTTTTTTTTTTTTTTTTTGTAAATATGTTTATTCTGCTGAATAATTCTTTTGTCAGTGCCGAAGCACTGGTCTTCCAGCCATTTTTCAATTCAGGGTTATTTACACAAAAGGTACATAGAATAAGGTGTACAATACCTGTTGAATAGACAATTTGCACCATGTAACACAATGAAATTCTGAAACCCAAAAGTTCCATAACAATATGGTACAGTAGTGTCATATAACCAGATCAATATTAGTCAGATCAATGTGAGTATTTACATAGTATTTAGAATGTAAGCAGAAGTTATCTTCTGTATTCAGTTGGTAAACTTGTAGTAAGTTTTAATGTTCAGTTGCAGTTAGGCAAGCGGTATATAAATGTTGGTTTGTTAGGAAAATTCTAGTGTAACTCTAATGTAGCTAGTTATGTGAGTTTATGAATTATGTTTTTGGGGTGGGGTTGTTAATAATACACTGGACCATCTGTGACCAGTGAAGCAGTGGGACCAATCCCAGTGCATTTAGGTCTTAAATTTTACATTTTTACCTGGACTGTCTCTGTCATTGTATATGGTTGACTGGAGATAACAGAGGAGCAGCAACAAATTTTAAAAAGTGGGGGCTGGGGGGTGGGGGGAGAAACCGAGGCTGAGGGTTTGTTGGTCTGCCACTTATGGTATGGTGACGCCATGGAACATACTTTACTGCAACTGCATAAGGGCCTGCCCAATCCGATGTACTCTTAGTGAGTTTTTAAATTCTAGGTAAGAGGATGCTGCCCTGGTTCTGGTTGGTAGGTTGTTCCACATCATGCTGCCTTTGTAAATTGGTGCTTTAATTAGTTTGTTTGTGGAAGGCTTGGGGACTTTGAGTAGAGTTGATTGATTGATTGATTGGTGGTTGCTTTACGCCGTGTCGGCAGCATAGGCCATATTCACGGCGAGAAATGTTTGTTTTTTGTTCAAACCATCGCTTTTACATGTAAAAGCAGACAATCAATTATGTGCCAATAGACACTAATTAAATTAGAAAGCTCACAATCATATATCTGTGGTCAAGGGAAACAAATTCCCATAGAAAAAGAAAAGTTTCATTAATAATTAATAGAATCCATTTAGTAAACTATATAAGGTGGTACAGTCCAGCTGCCCTCAAAAAGGCTAAAATGTTTTCCTGTTTTACCTTAGTAAAAAGGTTCATGCATACTGCCTGCAGTGTAGAACCGTTGGTGCAGGGCCAAAAAATCAACGCAACTTAGTAAAATGTGTTTGAGTGTCAGTGGGGACTGACACCCAATACATTCAGGGGGAGGTTCCCCCTTGAGCAGAAAAGCATGTGTAAGCCACCAGTGGCCAACATGGCAGCGACTAAGGACCACTTGGTCCCGCCGACCTCCCGCATGAGTCTGTGGTGGCTTTCCCACAGATGGTTCAATTTCTTTAAGTTTATTGATGTTTTCATCCCACTCATGTTGCCATCTGGATTTTAGGTGGGTGGCTATTAGTGGTTTCAGATCAGAGTGAGGGATCAGACATGGTTCAAGATCACAGTTCAGGGCCTTCTTCGCAGCCCGATCAGCTCGTTCGTTTCCTTGTATGCCAGCATGGCCAGGCACCCAGCACAGGTGGATATCATACCCATCTGTTGTCAGTTGGTTCATTTTATAAATGACCGTTGCTAGAATAGGGTGATTCGTTTTCAGTCCAGCAACAGCCAGGAGGCAAGAGAAGGAGTAGAGTGGAATCAGCCTGTCTAGTATTCCTTTTTGTGTTTTCTATATATTGGGTATCTCTGGCTCTTCTGTGCATAAGTGATAGGAGATGTGAATCTCTTCTAACCATTAGGTAATCTAGGTTTGCTTTGTCATGCATTTCCTGTACACTTAGTGTTTTGCCCCAATAAATTGTTCTTAACGCCCGGTTTTGGATCCTTTGTAGCTTAGTCAGTTGCTGCTTTGTGAGCAATCCATAAATTATATCATTATAGTCTATTATTGGTAGAACTGTTGATTTATACAGCAGTAGGGCAGTGTTTTCGCTTATGAAGCTCCACATCTTCCTGATTGTAGTCATTTTTAGTGCCAATGATTGAGTTAGTCTAGCCAGCTGTTGATTCCCATTTAAGGTAGAATCAATCACTCTTCCTAAGTACCTGTATGCACTTCCCTCCTTAATTTGATTTCCGCCAATATGCAGTGTTATGGGTTGTGCCCTTGCCTTCCTTGCTTTGGTGCCATAAATGACAAACTCAGTTTTATTGGTGTTAAGGGATAGTTTGTTTTCACTACACCACAGGTTAACCCTGGTCAGCACTGTCCGAACCTGATCGGTTGCTATTTGGAAATCTTTATTGTGTACTGTGAGTGCTGCATCGTCTGCAAATAATGTGAATGTTGCATCCTCTGATACTTGGGGTAAATCATTTATAAAGATTAAAAACAGAAGGGGGCCCAGGGTTGAACCCTGCGGAACTCTAGTTTTAATAGTCCTGATGGTTGACACAGTGTCATTAAGTTTTGTCCATTGTTTCCTATTAGTTAAGTAGTTGGCCATGAATGTACAGGTTTTCTTCCCCAATCCTGCTTTCTGGATTTTCTGCAATAGTATTCTATGGTCAATTGTATCGAAAGCTTTTTTGAAGTCAAGGTATACTGCAATTGAAAGTTCACCTTTGTCCATGTTGGTCAATAACTCATCCATAAGAGAGGCCAATGCCCTAGTTGTTGATCTGTCTTTTCTAAATCCATTTTGTTGGGTGGTTAGGTAATTTGAAGACTCTAAAAATGTTTTTATCTCATCATGTATTATTTGTTCTATGATTTTGCCAGGAAGAGGGAGAATAGATATTGGGTGCAGCTCACTACAGTATCTTGGGTTATTGGTCTTTGGGATGGGTGAAACTGTAGCTAGTTTCCAGCTTTCCGGAAAAAATACCAGTGTTGACCACTAGGTTATACAGGTGAGTGAATTAATTTATAAGTGCAGTAATTGAAACCTTCATTAGGGCTGAGCTGATGTCTTTAATGCCAGATGACTTATATGCTGATGCAGCATTGACCTTTCTGAGGATTTGCTCCTGTGTTATCTCAGTCAAATCATACGTCTGATCATTGGTGGTGACCGTGTAGGTGTCCTGACTATCTACAGCCTGGTCAAACTTTCTGGCAAGATTCTCACCTACATCAATAAAGTAGTTGTTAATCTCTTCTGCCAGGAGGCTATCTAGTATTCCCTCCCCGTTGTCCTCATTACTAAGGTTGCTGATAATGGATTTTGCTTCCGGGTTAATTTGTTGCAGTTCATGCCAGAGTCTCTTAGGATTTTGCTTATACTTATTTATTTGGTCTAAACAGTGCCTAGACTTGGCTTTTCGCACCTCGTTTCTGGCCTTCCTGACCATACATTCAGCTATAAATTGATCCCCAGGGTCTCTTGTTATATCTGATTTCCGAATGAAATAATCTCTGTCCTGTTGTAATTCTAGGAGTTCATTGTTCAAATAACCAGCTGTTTTGTTTCTTATGTCAAGTCTAACCAGGGGACAGTGTTTGTTTGCAGCATTGACAATCATTTCTTGTATAATGTCCCAGCATTTGTTTGGATCTTCCTCTGATAGTAGTTCTGCTGTATTGTTTTCCCTCAAAGTGGCTGCTAGATCATTGAAGTTACAATTCCTGTAGGTGCGGCCCCAGTAGATGGTGGTTCTTTTGTCATTTCTGGGCTTTTTCTTTATTATATATATTGGTTTATGGTCGCTTATATTGTAGTTCAATACACCCGATTTTGTACATTACTTGATATTAGTGAAAGCAAGGTCTATTGTTTTTTGTGTGGTCCTTGTTACTCTAGTCGGTTGTTTAATTACTTGCTGGAGTTCATGTTCTGTCGCAAATTGTTTCATATTGCCTGCAGGTGGGTGCCTGTTAGCGCTGTAGTCAATGTTAAAATCACCAATTAGGAGCACTTCATACTTATTAATGTCTGGGATCTGATTCATTGACATGCTTATTTGCTCTATTGCTTCATTTATGTTTCCATTTGGAGGTCTGTAGATGTTACCTATTAATATTCTTTTTTGTGTAGGGTCTAGTTATGACAGCCCATTGGTGTTCAATGTTTGGATTAGAGCAATTTTGTTCCAAATACTTGTCTGCATCCACATGCAGGTCAGTCCTGCAATAGATCCCTAAACCTCCACCATTCTTGACCTGACCACTTTGTAGTTTTGTCTTCCTATCAGCTCTAAGAAACCAGTAATTAGGGATTGATGTTAACTTTGTCTCCATAGATTTATTGAGCCATGTCTCAGATATTGTGAATATATCAAACCCTGATCTTGGTAGGTCTAGTCTTAGTTGTTCTATCTTATGGGTTAAGCTGCGTACATTCAGGTGACCAATCTTAAATCCAGGGAGGCCCTTTAAATCACTTAGAGGAAGCTTGCCTTCCTGACATCACCTGTTTTGTTTATCCTCCAATTTCCCTCAGCACAGTTCTCAACCCCCATGTCCCAGCGCCCCAATGCCCCAACAAATATAAGTTTACATGAATTAATTAGGTTTCCAGTCAACCAGTGTTTTAAAGTAGGTCCAGTTTCCCTAGACCACAGCCAGCCAGTCTCACATTGGAGTGTGGAAAATACCAATGTAGTAACTCCATTGGCCATCCTATTGTTGTATTAGTATTAATTAGTGCTTTAAGGTTAACACTAATCAGACAATTCCAAGCTGGAGAATCCGTGTGAGTTTTGCATGTCTCTCTTCAATTATAGCGTAAACTGTTAATATATCAATGGTGGAGCATGTCTATAAGTTTAGTGCTAGCATACAGAATGGTGGGGGCCTGATATCCTCTTTGACACTGATTCTAACAGGCATGCATTGGATTGGGTAGTGGATAGTGGGTCGGTAGAAAATGGATGGACCAGACTACATGTATCTCTGAACTCTGGAGATAATAGCCAATCAATGAACAGTTTCCAGGAGTGGCACAATGTAATCCAAGTAATCTTTGTCTTAGGTAGTAAGCACATAGTCTGCCAGCCAACCAGCTGACACACTAGTGGTATGCAGCATGACCACCACATGGTCCAAGACAATACTTTGAATAATGTGCACATAATCTGACATCAAATCAACTGATATACATTTTTATTCGCATTCGCATGCCACATACCGCATATAAGGAATCTTAGCTTTAACCTGGCATTCTCGTTGATTGCCGGTGTCACGAAATAGAATCTTCCCTTCAGAATCGTCTTCCCTCCCCCCCCCAGACGAATTTATTTCGGGATAAATCTTCTCCTTAAAATAGAATCGGTTGATCCACAATATTCAGCTTCATATATAGAGACACAAATATACATACATGTATGTATACAAATATACCGATGGTTTTATTTCTAAATACAATAGAGGGAGGTGGAGGACTGGACTGGGGGTGGGAGGTGGGGGGGGGTGCAACTGGGTGGTAGTTATAGGAAAGGAGACAGGGAGGTGGAGGAGTCCGGTGGAGGTGGGAGGGAGGATGAGGGGGTGAGAGGTCAAGGGAGGAGGCGGGAGGGGAGGGCGAGGATGGAAGGGAGGGGAGAGGAGGAGGATGGGAAGGGAGGAGAAGGGGGGTTTATTTCGAAATAAATTTTCTCCCCGGAGCGGTTCTATTTCAAAATAACATTTTAAGGGGGCGATTCTTTTTAGTGACACCGGCCTTCTCCATCTACGAGAAATGTCACAGACGGAATGTCTTTGATGTGGACCTGATAACAATAGTTGGTGGTCGTGCCAAGAAAATCGCTGACTACAGCTCTCAACCTTCCGCACTGGAAGCTTGCGCTCTACCGAGTCAGCCACCGCGTCCGGTCAACAACACAGGAAAGCAATGGTGACTAGTTTGGCAATACATACAGCTTGTATAGCCCCATGAGAGTGGATACACAATCAGAATATCCTAGCAATATATATGAGTAAGATAAACATAAATATGATATACAGAAATAAGATGGATAAATAAGATATATAATAAACTGATTAGCATCATCTATCGTGGACACAGTCAGTTTCCTTACACAGAATAGTTGGTCGGTTAGTTGTTGGAGTTTTATGTCCTGGCAACATCTAAGGTCATATCAGGACATGTACTGACTTGTGACAGTATGCACTCATGGGAACTTTATAGTGCTGCCCCACTGGGAGACCAGGCTGCCAACACCCTGACCTGATATCCTAAACAGTCGTATTATCCTGATACCGAGTCAACCAGTCTTTGCCCTATCCTAATAATGCTGAACAAGATTCAATTTGATAAGTCATTGGTTTGACTCGACTGGGAACAGAACTACCGACCTCCCGCACGCGAAGTCCGAGCTCTACTGTTTCTGCGCCCGGCGCCCGGGTATGTAACGGTAGATGTTGCTTGGACGTCAAACTCCAAGAACCAACCGACCAACATCAATGAAACAATTATATAATGAGCTGGTCACCTATTGTGTTGCATCCTCTATAGTGGCCAGTGAGTGTCCTTACACAGTACCGTAGAATGAGGTCAGAATTAGGTATCAGCACCACTTACAAACTAACTTGTAATAGACCCGCCAGTTAAGCTGGTGACATCTATTGGCAGAATCAGGAACCACTCTATTCTGATACATTCCCCGAGTGCCTATGATTTCACATGCTATATCTCCGTAAAGAATGCCTTGAAAAATAATATAATGCCTGATTATACTCAGATATTCATATCGCAACAGGATTCAAGCTCTTATCCTTAGAAGTTTAGTTTTTTTAAAGACAGATATATTGTATTTTTCTTCTGGAATTTCACCACCACTCTCTTCACGTATTACAGTCCTCCAGTTAAGCTAGTGACATCTATTGGCAGAATCTGGAACCATGCTATTCGGGTACTTTCCAGCTTAATTGTGAAGATGTTTGGAATGGAAGCATGCAAAATAAATGGTGTACACACATCATTTGAAGCCAAGCACAATATGTCATTGCTATATTAACTAGGTCACATTGAAGCCATCGCATTCCAACACCCATAATCTTGAGGGGGAAACCCGATTCAAGTGATGATTAAGTGACTTGGTTGGTTCGTTGTTGGAGCTTTACATCCTGGCAACATCTAAGGTTGTGGAGCCCCACTATTCTTCAAGGGGAGACAATTACAGTTCACTGAATTCGATTAACAACCGAAGATGGTTAGTGACAGTAGACGACATTTGGCCCTGAATGAGGTCACGAAGCTGTACCGGCGCCTGCAGCGTCTAAATACCTAATTACACAATTAGACAGACACACATCTAGGTGTGTAATCACCAGGCATCTGATTAGCCTGACCTACTTCCTCCCGCCGACTCAGAAGATTTCTACTCACACAGATCGAAAGACTACTTAAGGCCCTGTCACACTACGACGTATAGCCTTAGCGTATGCCGACTTATGTGATTTTGTGGCAACAAGTTGATACGGTATGGGTACGTTAGGCATACGTTGTTATACGCTGGTATACGCTGTCATACCGCGCCGCATGCCAAGGTTCCGAAAAAATGTTGTGGATGTCAAAAAACGTTAAGGCCCTGTCACATTATGACGCATCTCGCAAGCGGGAGGCCAACATGTAAATTCACTTTTTTAGGTCGAGAAGGGTTGAACTTTTCGGTGCGGGGGCCAAAGTTAGACGTATACATACTGCATACATTGTGTATGGCCAACGTATGACCAACGAATGGCTAATGTGCTTCAGGGTGAAAAATGCTCGAATTACGCTCACGGTACATTCACAGAACGCCGATGAATGTTATATACGTTACTCGATCGCCAGTAATACACCTCATATGTTATGTATGTCAAGACACGCTGGAGAAACCCTAAATGTATGTTAGACTATGTTATCCTTATGTTGTCAGTATGCAGACGGTACGTTCCCACTGCCTTTAATGGAGGTCAACGTAGTGCAATGTAGTGAACAGCGTTCATCTAATGTACGTCTAACGTACATCGACATACTCCTAACGTATACATAATGTGCAGCTGACGTAAAATCCACACGTTGTCAAACGTTGTCGTACGTCGAAGGTTTTGTGCATGCACAAAACTTTGCCGACCCCCTGACGCGTGATGCTGTATCTTAACGAACGTCGACGTACATTGATGGATACCAACGAGCGCCTAACACATGCGTAACACATAACGATGTAGCGGAAAAAATCACATATGGTGGCATATGTTGGCGCGATGCATCGTAATGGGACAGCCCCTTTATACATACATTGAAGTATGTTAGTAGTAAGTCAAGGCGGTGGAATCGTACAGCCCGCCTATTGACAAAGTATTGATAACATGTGAAATTATTGGTTAATCCAAACAAAATTGTCGGACCCCAGGCCACTCCGGTACTGTTAAACCAAACTATATATATATATACATATGCGATACACGTGGGGTGGGGATATATCTCAGTACAGGTCCGGTGAACCAACCACTAGTGGAAGTTCAATGCCACTGAGCTATTCAGGATTTAAAGTGCCGCTGCATCCATCATAGGCATTGTGCCCTGGGGTCAGCCTCAGAACGAGCAGATCTCCGGGGAAATTAGCCTGGCACTGCACAGTCTGGTTGTATGCAAAGAGCCCCACTTTAAGTCCCTTTGTAATGGTCACCCTCAGGCCGGGTCCCGGTGTCCGCTGACAGGTGGGTCATCGGGCAGTCCCTCCTCCAATCTATGCTTGTCGTACAGGCAAGAACCAGCGAATATTTTACTTCCCGTTTGATTAGCACCCGGCGGCCCATAGTCTGATTATATGGAGATAGCCGCGTTTTAAGTCTCATTCCAGCAGTGAATCACAGGGGTGAACGCTGAGAGGTGGGTCATCGGGCGGTCCAGCCTTCGATCTATGCTTGTTATAGAGGCAGGAACCAGCGAACATTTGACTTAAGTCCCATTCCAGCAGTGACTCACAGGCCGGGTTCCGGTGAACGCTGAGAGGTGAGTCATCGGGCAGTCCAGCCTTCAATCTATGCTTGTCATAGAGGCAGGAACCAGCGAACATTTGACTTAAGTCCCATTCCAGCAGTGACTCACAGGCCGGGTTCCGGTGAATGCTGAGAGGTGGGTCATCGGGCGGTCCAGCCTTCGATCTATGCTTGTCATAGAGGCAGGAACCAGCGAACATTTGACTTAAGTCCCATTCCAGCAGTGACTCACAGGCCGGGTTCCGGTGAACGCTGAGGTGAGTCATCGGGCAGTCCAGCCTTCGATCTATGCTTGTCATAGAGGCAGGAACCAGCGAACATTTGACTTAAGTCCCATTCCAGCAGTGACTCACAGGCCGGGTTCCGGTGAACGCTGAGAGGTGAGTCATCGGGCAGTCCAGCCTTCGATCTATGCTTGTCATAGAGGCAGGAACCAGCGAACATTTGACTTAAGTCCCATTCCAGCAGTGACTCACAGGCCGGGTTCCGGTGAACGCTGAGAGGTGAGTCATCGGGCAGTCCAGCCTTCAATCTATGCTTGTCATAGAGGCAGGAACCAGCGAACATTTGACTTAAGTCCCATTCCAGCAGTGACTCACAGGCCGGGTTCCGGTGAACGCTGAGAGGTGAGTCATCGGGCAGTCCAGCCTTCGATCTATGCTTGTCATAGAGGCAGGAACCAGCGAACATTTGACTTAAGTCCCATTCCAGCAGTGACTCACAGGCCGGGTTCCGGTGAATGCTGAGAGGTGAGTCATCGGGCAGTCCAGCCTTCGATCTATGCTTGTCATAGAGGCAGGAACCAGCGAACATTTGACTTAAGTCCCATTCCAGCAGTGACTCACAGGCCGGGTTCCGGTGAACGCTGAGAGGTGAGTCATCGGGCAGTCCAGCCTTCGATCTATGCTTGTCATAGAGGCAGGAACCAGCGAACATTTGACTTAAGTCCCATTCCAGCAGTGACTCACAGGCCGGGTTCCGGTGAATGCTGAGAGGTGAGTCATCGGGCAGTCCAGCCTTCGATCTATGCTTGTCATAGAGGCAGGAACCAGCGAACATTTGACTTAAGTCCCATTCCAGCAGTGACTCACAGGCCGGGTTCCGGTGAACGCTGAGAGGTGAGTCATCGGGCAGTCCAGCCTTCGATCTATGCTTGTCATAGAGGCAGGAACCAGCGAACATTTGACTTAAGTCCCATTCCAGCAGTGACTCACAGGCCGGGTTCCGGTGAACGCTGAGAGGTGAGTCATCGGGCAGTCCAGCCTTCGATCTATGCTTGTCATAGAGGCAGGAACCAGCGAACATTTGACTTAAGTCCCATTCCAGCAGTGACTCACAGGCCGGGTTCCGGTGAACGCTGAGAGGTGAGTCATCGGGCAGTCCAGCCTTCGATCTATGCTTGTCATAGAGGCAGGAACCAGCGAACATTTGACTTAAGTCCCATTCCAGCAGTGACTCACAGGCCGGGTTCCGGTGAACGCTGAGAGGTGAGTCATCGGGCAGTCCAGCCTTCGATCTATGCTTGTCATAAAGCCAGGAACCAGTGAACATTTGACTTAAGTCCCATTCCAGCAGTGACTCACAGGCCGGGTTCCGGTGAACGCTGAGAGGTGGGTCATCGGGCGGTCCAGCCTTCGATCTATGCTTGTTGTACAGGCAGGAACCAGCGAACATTTGACTTAAGTCCCATTCCAGCAGTGACTCACAGGGCGGGTTCCGGTGAACGCTGAGAGGTGGGTCATCGGGCGGTCCAGCCTTCGATCTATGCTTGTTGTACAGGCAGGAACCAGCGAACATTTGACTTAAGTCCCATTCCAGCAGTGACTCACAGGCCGGGTTCCGGTGAACGCTGAGAGGTGGGTCATCGGGCGGTCCAGCCTTCGATCTATGCTTGTTGTACAGGCAGGAACCAGCGAACATTTGACTTAAGTCCCATTCCAGCAGTGACTCACAGGCCGGGTTCCGGTGAACGCTGAGAGGTGGGTCATCGGGCGGTCCAGCCTTCGATCTATGCTTGTTGTACAGGCAGGAACCAGCGAACATTTGACTTAAGTCCCATTCCAGCAGTGACTCACAGGGCGGGTTCCGGTGAACGCTGAGAGGTGGGTCATCGGGCGGTCCAGCCTTCGATCTATGCTTGTTGTACAGGCAGGAACCAGCGAACATTTGACTTAAGTCCCATTCCAGCAGTGACTCACAGGCCGGGTTCCGGTGAACGCTGAGAGGTGGGTCATCGGGCAGTCCAGCCTTCGATCTATGCTTGTTGTACAGGCAGGAACCAGCGAACATTTGACTTAAGTCCCATTCCAGCAGTGACTCACAGGCCGGGTTCCGGTGAACGCTGAGAGGTGGGTCATCGGGCGGTCCAGCCTTCAATCTATGCTTGTTGTACAGGCAGGAACCAGCAAACATTTGACTTCCGGTTTGATTAGCGCCCACCGTCCCACAGTCTGATTATATGGAGATAGCCGTGCTTTATGTCCCATTCCAATGGTGACCCTCAGGCCGGATTCCGGTGCGCGCTGAGAGGTGGGTCATTGGGTGGTCATGCCTCCGATCTATGCTTGTCATACAGGCAGTAACCACCGAATATTTTACTTCCGGTTTGATTAGCACCCGACGGCCGACAGTCTGGTTTTATGGAGATAGCCACGCGTTAAGTCCCAGAATTAAAGTAAAAGATTTGATAGTGTACTGAACAGCTGCAATCAGCCTACCAATGTGACTTCTTGTATCATAGAAGCATTTGAGAGAAAGCTGGATAGACATTGGAGAGGACACCCACAATTATATGACTTCAGGGCTCCGTCTACCTCCAAAATGTGTGTAAATAAAACATTTTTGTTTTTCCCATAAAAAGCTGGCATTAGCGGCCCAAAAGGGCCTAGATCAGCCAGAAGAGGATCTGCAAGTTAATCTTTAAGTTAAATTGATGTGTGACAGAAATTTATGATTTGCAACTGTGCATTCCACTGTGAAAAGCAACACAAAATGAAAGGACAATTAAGCTAAATAATTGAAAGTGTTTTTTGTTTATGTCAAAATCCGGAACAAACCAGACGGGATGACCGAATGATTTGAACCGCCACTTCCGGTGGGCCTGGTCATGCGATTCAAACCCCGGCCGAGTCAAATTAATGACTTAACAAATTACACTTGTCACTACCTAACCGGGCGCTCAGTGGTATTAGGATAGGGGACAAGCAGGAGTAGACTGAGGAAGACCGATTGTTTGCGATTGAAATTCCTTTGTTCGTTAAAGTGGCATGGTCAGATGGTTTTGAGTTTCTGTAATTTTTTCTGAGATAAATATATTAAATTGATTATTATGATCTACCTTACTTTAGTTTGAAGTAACATTTGACTTGATTTTAAAGGGCTCAGTTTTGAGATAGTTGAAGTGCAAATATGTTAAATTAGTTTTGGCACACATGCCAAAACGCTGACACCATAGGATTTTAGCAGTAAAAGGTTTTTATTGAATTGCCTCAGTATCCCCAAGTATGTATCACCAAATGCTTAATAAGAGCACCAATATCTGGTCTATGCTGCCGACATGGCGTAAAGCAACCACCAATTAATCAATCAATCAAAGCTAGATATGTAGAATCAATTCTAGATAATTGTTTTGTTTTGGATAAGCTTATGCTTCATTGGACTATGCGGCTTTAAACAAACATAACTAAAAAAGACACACACAAATGTCCCAGCCAACTCCTTTAAAAAAAGGTTATTAACTATGATCACAATGTCGCTGTAAAACTAAAAAGCAATTTATTAACTCGCTTCATTGTGATTGAGTGATTTAGGAAGTTTTGTCAAGCAAAACATATTCTGGCCCAATCTCTATTCAAATTTTTAACCAGACAGGATTGCCGAATGAGTTGAGTGTCCGTCTCCTGTTTTGGCAGATCGTGGGATTCAAACCCATGGGTTTGAATCCTGGTCGAATCAAACCAATGAGGTGACAATTGAACCTTCTCACTTCCTAGCCTGGCACACCACATTATTAGGATATGGCAAGGACCAGTTCGCTCAGTGTTAGGATAATGTGACTGAGTGGGATATCAGGTCATGATACTGGTGGCCGGGTGTCCCAGTGGGACAGCACATTGAAGTAGCCATGATTGCACAGTCACAACTCAGTACCCGTCCTGATATGACCTTAGGTGTTCCCAGTACATAAAACTCCAACAATCAACCTACCAACTTTTATTAAAGGCCCGGTCACATACACATTAGTGGACGTAGTTGAACATAGTGGAGGCTGACGTAGTTGAATGTAGTTGAGCGTAGTTGAGCGTAGTTGAATGTAGTTGAATGTAGTTGAACGTAGTTGAACGTACCAGCATCCAGACTTCTCCTTGGTAATAATGTGGGTGGGGTGTGAGTTCCGATCTTATCTTTGGACATGTTCAAAAGAGCGCTATGTTAGGGGCTGAATTTGCATCCGTGATGCTAACCTACTCTAGCATACTCTAGCATACTCTAGCATACTCTAGCATACTCTAGCTCTAGCATCATCTAGCATACTCTAGCATACTCTAGCATACTCTAGCACACTCTGGCGTGCTCTAGCATACTCTGGCCTACTTGGAAAAAGCCCTGGTCACATAGCCATTAGTGGACATAGGTGAACATAGTGGAGGCTAACATAGTTGAACGTAGTTGAACATAGTTGAACATACTGGCATCCATCCCGTAACATATTTATCCATACCGTAATGTATTTATCCGTACCGTAACGTATTTATTTATCCATACCAAACCTGTCATACCTTAAAGTATTTCAGCATAGTTGAACGTACTTACACCACGTTTGACCTGGTCACATAACGTGTACGTGACCAGGGCATGAGGAACCATGGCGCCTGGTAAACATGTTAGCTCATGTATAGATCACATACTGACATAACGATGGGCGCACTGTACTAACAATCTACCAGTCAGTATTAACTCCACCAATATTATTCATGCAAGTGGTGTTGTTGAGTGAACTAATTTAAAGCCCCAATCACACTAAAGCTTGCGATCACGGCCGACCACTTTGCGACCTACAAAACCCACTGGTTGCCGACAGGTAGCCGACTGGCCGGCAACATCTGAAAATAGTCGGAGACCATTTTGGTCGCAAGAACATTTCTGTTGCAGCAGATGTAATCTCCTTGTGACAAACATGGTCACCACTTTTGCGACCACTTTTGCGACCACTTTGTGACCACTTGCAACTATTTTTCGGCCACTAGTTTTTCTTGTGGTCGCAAAATGGTCATAAGCATAGTGTGACTGGGGTATAATTAAGATAACGAGTATTGACATGTAGAATGCTGAGGACATCTTAGTAACATCGATTATGCTTCCATCAATCGAGTAATGAATGACTGGGCACGGTGGTGGCCTAATCGGTAGAGCCCAGCTCTGCATGCGGAAGGTCGGGAGTTCAGTTCCCGGTCGAGTCAAACCAATGACTTATCAAATTTATACTTGTTGCTTCCTAGCCTGGCGCTCAGCATTAATCGGATAGGGAAAGGACTGGTTAGCTCAGTGTCAGGATAACGTGACGGAGTGGCATATTGGGTCATGGTGTCCAAGGCCTGATTTCCCAGTGGGGCAGCACTAAAATTTGCCATGAGTGCACACTATCACAAGCCAGTACCCATACTGATATGACCTTAGATGTTGCCAGGACGTAACACTCCAACAACTAACCAACCAAATATCAAGTAATGAAGACTGCATGTGACAGACATTGCGTGCTCATTGATGTCTTCTGCGCATTGATCATTCACATGTGGTCATACTTAGGAGGGTGTACTACTAACCTTGGATAGCCATCATTGTGTCAGCAGTCCACCTGCACAATGTATTTATTGTTTTTGTGTGTTTTGGAGAATTTCTTTGGTGTTTTTTCTTGAAGATGTATACTGCATGTATCGTGGATAAGTCTGAATAGTCTTGTTTTCACCATTAGACAGTTTTTTTTGTTTTTTTTGGTAAACATTTCATTCATCTGAATACATATTTTGTCAGCACTGGGGCACTGGTCTTCCAGCCGTTGGCATGATCGCATTTGATCTGTATATAGTGGAAATTGAATGTGTTGCATTGTGTGCAGCACAACCCATTCTGAACATAAAAAGAAAGTGGGGGAGCAGCCTAGTGTACAGCATAGGTACTCAACATAGTGCAAGGTATATGCATCAAGATAGAGTTTGCAGTAATGTACAGTAGTGGTTAAATCATATGCTGTGTTTGTATATCAGTTAGATTTGGTTTTAATAATGGTTAGTCTTTAAATAGTGCCATGTTGTGCATGTATAGTGGTTTATATTGTGTGCATTGCTGGTTGAAGATGTAGTTATTCAGTGGTGGTAATGGGTCTCAAGTAGTGGTAATGGGTCTCGAGTCATTAAGTTATAATAGTTGTTTGTCAAATGTGGATGGGGGGAAGGGGCCCATGGGCAGGGGGGCGGTAGAAAGCCCGAGCCTACGCTTTGACCCACCAAAGGTATTTAACCTCCTACAGAACATAGACATGGTATGAGAGCAACTGTCCTTTGATGATGCTGTAAGTTATCCACAGTGGTGGAAATCCAAATTGGCAGAGGTAATGGCGTGGTCACTGCAAGAAGACAGGGCATATCTTTTATTTAGCTGATGTTTACTTTTTGTGCTGGGGGGGTCGCTAAACAAATAAACAAACAAAGAAACAAAAAGTGAATGAGCTGAACCAATGAGACCCTGATCACTGTGTATCAATCATGATGTGATATGACTGTGTATGGACTGAAATATGTTATGAAACTAACCATTCGCTGGGAGTTATTTATTTATGGTTTAAATCAAATTGGGTGGGTGGGAGGGTGGAAGGGGGTGAAGTTGTCACTATTAGGGCTAGTTAGTCAACTCTAATGAACGTAATGACCATCCTAACAGAAAATGGTAGAGCGCAGGCTTCCCATACGGAAGGTAGAGAGTTTGATTTATTGGTGGTTTCTTTACGCTGTGTCAGCAGCTGTTCAGTTTGAAACCTGGCTGAGTCAAACCAATGACTTACAAAACTGATTCTTGTTGATTCTTAGCCTGGCACTCGGCATTACCAGGATATGGCAAGGACTGGTTGCCTCTTTACCAGGATAATATGGCTGAGTGGGAAATCAGGTCATGTTGCCGGCAGGCTGGTCTCCCAGTGGAGCAGCACTATACAGTCGCCATGACTGCGGACTGTCACAAGTCTATGCTCCTCCTGATATGACCCTAGATGTTGCCAGGATGTAAGAGGCCAACAAAAAACACCAACTTGATCATCCTCAGGTGAAACTGAAACGATCTGATACAGTGAGGTAGACTCGAGCAGTCGGTTTGAAAGGGTTCTTCTTTGAAATGAGCAATTATGCAGGTGAATTCTAAACAGATAATCCGCTGCAAACAAAAAAAGAAACGTCAAAGATCATTAAGCCTCCCTTTAATAATTCTGAATGTGAAGCCGTAAACAGTCTGCTGCAACAGAATGTCTCATTATGCCTCTTTCCAATAAGTCTGAATTTTAAGCTGTCAACAGTCTGCTGCAACAGAATGTATCAATACACTTCTTTCCAATAGTCTGTCTCCTGCAACAGAATGTATCAATACACTTCTTTCCAATAGTCTGTCTCCTGCAACAGAATGTATCAATACACTTCTTTCCAATAGTCTGAATTTTAAGCTGTGAACAGTCTGCTGCAACAGAATGTATCAATACACTTTTTTCCTCAATTTTAAGCGGTAAAAAGTCTGCTGCAACAGTATCTATCATTAGGCCTCTTTTCAATATGTCTGAAATGTTAGCCTTAAACAGTCTGCTGCAACAGAATATATCATACCACTTCTTTCCGATAAGTCTCAAAGTTAAGCTGTTCTGCTCCAACAGAACACTTCTTTCCAATAAGTCTCAAAGTTCAGCCATAAACAGTCTGCTGCAACAGAATGTATCATTATACTTATTTCCAATAAGTCTGAAAGTTAAGTTGTAAATAGTATGCTGCAACAGAATGTAACATTGCATTTCTTACTAACCAGTCTACCGCAACAAACTATCATTATGCTTCTTTCCAATAGGTCTGAATGCTAATCCATAAACATTTTGCTGCAACAGAATGTATCATTAGGCCTCTTTCCAAAAAGTCTGAATTTTAAGCCAGTTTTTTGTTTGTTTGGGGGGTACATTAGTTGTTTAAGCAGGGGAAATTTCAGTCACAGATGAATGGTCTTCCTCATTCCACTGCTCCTTGCCCTATCCTAATAATGCCGAGCGCCTGGCTAGGAAGCAACAAGTATCAATTTTTAAGTCATTGGTTTGACTCGACCAGGATTCCAGCCCACACTCACATGGTCTACCAACACTGGAGACGGACGCTCTAACTCATTTGGCCGTCCCGTCTGGTTTGCCTATGCAGTAGTATCTGTCTTCAAATAAGAATTCTAAACAAACGATCGGCCTGTGTCACACACAATAAGTCTCAATTTTGATCCATTTGTTTCAAGGTTATTATTGCCGGAAGTGATAGTGAGGATAAGCTCTCACTACCTATAAAGTACTTTCTCATGGCATGCGTATCAAACAGCCTCTGATAACCAAGTCCAACTCCCGGCCTTCACGAGGCGAAACTGTTTCTACTGACGGGAGAAGGGGCAAAGGCGGATCTCTGGCGCCTCAAAACCAGATGCTTCGGGCAGGTGGGGCTCGTCAATCTTGGCTGACTGCTCATCTAGGAGAAGGTAAACTCTGATTTAAAACCCCCGCTGCCGTGCGGCTAGTCCCATTTATGGGAAGACCAGAAGTTGGTAGTGCACACCAGCGGCCATACCGACTCAATTGTCGGCCTAAACTAAGTGCGGTGCACATCAACTTTGTTGGTGTGGTCAGGGGATGTCACCCCTTCAAGTGCATGAAGACTGGAGCAGCAGATGAGTTAGAAGATCAATAGCTTTGAAGGTGTAACAGCAAGATGATGTGGCTCATCAGGGCACACTCTGACAAAGATGAGTAAGTGGCCAGTCACCTTGGAAAGGAAGGGGAACCTACCAAGTATTTACCCATAGTAAGCAATGGTAATTAATGGAAACAAATTTAGAGATGGAGACAACTCTGGTCCCTCTGCGGGGAAGCCTTCTAATAGCTACAGTGGAGGCACCTTTCATTCAACTATTAAGAAACCTCGTAATGACAATGTAAACTCAAAGCCTAAAATAGGAAGGTATGCATCTGATGTCAGGCAACTGAAAACTAGAGGAAAGGTGCTAAAGATTGGTACATGGAATGTACGAACATTGTACAAACCAGGCCGATATGACAACCTGAAAGTGGAAATGACAGCGCTAAACCTTGACATCCTAGGTATAGCTGAGACGAGATGGACGGGTGATGGGAGGATAGGTGATAGTGAGGTAGATATGATATATTCTGGAGATGAAAAACATCAGTATGGCGTTGGAATTATGATGAAGAAGTCCATTGCCGCCACAATGATTGGATTCTGGCCAGTATCTGACAGAATTATTATGATGAAGCTGAGGGGAAAACCGTTCAATATAAACATTCTGCAAGTTTATGCACCAACCTCAGATCACGATGATGAAGAAGTCAACGAGTTCTATGACAGCATCAAAAAGGTAATGGAATACACCAAGTCTGGAGAAATAACAATTGTTATGAGCGATTGGAATGCGAAAGTTGGAGAACAACATGAATATCCAGTAACAGGAAGATTTGGCTTAGGTGAGAGAAATGATCGTGGTGAATACTTGATAAATTTCTGTTTGACATCAAAACTAGTAATTGCTAACACCTTATTTGAACATCCAAAGAGAAGACTATATACATGGAAGAGCCCTGGTGATGTATGTCGGAACCAGATCGATTACATTCTTGTCAACCAACGATATCGAAATTGTATCAAACAGGCAAGGACATATCCAGGTGCTGACATATGTTCGGATCATAATCCAGTAGTAATCAGTATGGTAGTGAAATTGAAACAGCAGAACAAAATTAAAAACAACATTCAAATGGATATGAACATGTTAAAAGATGCAAAATACAGAACTAAGTATAATGTCTCTGTTCATAACAAATTCAGTGTACTGATGAATGAAGAAACTCCTCAGAGAGAGTATAACAACATTGAAATGGAATGGGAAGCTCTCAGAGAAAGCATGGTCAAGTCAGCAGAGGAGGTGTTACCAAATAAAAAACGAGAGACAAAGCAATCATGGATGACGCAAACCATACTAGAAAAGATGGCAGAAAGGAAGAAAGTGAAAACCACTGATCCACCTAAATACAAACACCTGAAGAATGAAATAGAAGATGAATGCAAAAAAGCTAAAGATGAATGGTGGAATAAGAAGTGTGAAGTAGTGGAACAACTTGAGTCTCAACATCGTTCAAGAGAGATGTACAAGAAAGTGAAAGAGATAACAGGTCAAGGATACAGACAGAGAAGCAGTAAATGTATCAAGAACAAAGACGGCAAAATGCTCTTTGAAGAAGATGAAATAAAGTCCAGATGGGAAGAATATGTAAACGAACTATACAATGATGACAGAGGGAACCCACCCACAATTGAGAAAGAAGATGGGAATATTATATTAGTATCAGAGGTTGAGAAGGCTATCAATGATCTAAAGGCAGGTAAGGCTCCTGGAAGTGACCAGGTAACATCAGAAATGATAAAAGGACTAGATGAAGTGGGGATTCAAATCATTCATAAGCTAGTAACTGACATCTATGAGACTGGATTTATACCATTGAATATGAATGAATCCATATTTGTACGACTCCCAAAGAAGCTAAAACCAACATTGTGTACTGAGTACAGAACACTAAGCCTGATGAGTCATATGTTGAAGATGATCCTGAAAATAATTTTACTGAGAAACAGACAGAAAATTGAAGAACAAATCAGTAACGTACAAAGTGGGTTTATATCTGGAAGAGGTACACGTGAAGGGATTTTCAATATGAGAATGATTTGTGAACGTTATTGTGAAGTGAACCAGGATGTTTATGCCTGCTTTATTGACTATGAGAAGGCCTTCGACCGAGTCAATCATGAACTGTTAATCAAATGTTTACAAGATATTGGTGTCAATGGCAAAGACATTAAACTAATTGTGAACTTATACTGGACACAACGTGCATTTATAAAAATGGAGCAGGGCCTATCGGATGAAGTTATGATTAAACGAGGAGTTCGACAGGGGTGTGTATTGTCACCATGTCTATTTAACCTGTACACAGAGATGATTTTCAGACACATTGAAGATTGCAAGGGAGTGACAATAGGTGGCATGAACATCAACAATCTTAGATATGCCGATGACAGTGTAATACTAGCAGACAGTGAGAAAAACCTACAAGATATAGTGAATAGAATCAATAAAGCTGGAATACTATTCAACATGAAGATGAATGCCAGGAAGACCAAAACAATGGTTATAAGTAAAAAGACAGATAAACCAAACGTCAATATAATCATAGATGGCACAAACATAGAACAAGTATCCGAATTCATATATCTCGGACAAAAGATTACAAATGATGGGAGATGTGAGGAAGAAATTAAAAGAAGGATAACAATAGCCCGAACAACATTCTCCAAAATGTATAGAGTGTTAACATCAAGTAAGATATTAATACAAACAAGGAAGCGTATTCTTCAGTGTTATGTGTGGTCTACTCTAATGTATGGGGCAGAGACATGGACAATCTCTAAGAAAATGTACAAACGTTTAGCAGCATTTGAGATGTGGACTTATCGAAGGATGATGAAAATATCATGGACAAAGAAGATCACCAACAAAGAAGTTCTCAGAAAAATTAAAAATAAGAAAAGCTTGTTTGCCACTATACAGACAAAGAAACTTATTTATTTTGGCCACATCATTCGTCAGAGTTCAATATACCGTACATTGTTGGAAGGGAAGGTGAATGGCAGCAGAGGGAGAGGGAGACCAAGAACATCATGGTTTACAAATATTTCACAGTGGACAGGCTTGAATTATTCACAGTCTATCAGAACAGCACAACATCGGGACAAGTGGAGAACCATTGCATCCAACCCTCGACTAGAGGATGGAACTATTGATTGATTGATTCTTTATCCACCGACATCTGTCTTTGATGGATAAGTCTGTACTCAGACCAATGTTGTCTTGACAGGGCAGGTGTCCTGTCATCGGAAGAGGGTGGTAATCAATTATAATATAGACAGTGTTGAACAGGTGTGCATCGATCAAAGGTGGTGATTGGGACGGTTTAACCCCGAGTTTGCAGCAAGGCCCATATCCACAGCGAAAAGTTAGTGATATTTATTCTGTCAATTTTATTTCATGAAATAAAAGTATTAATCAAATGTATACGTTGACATTGAAATGTTCATGAAATTCTTAAATTTATCTCAAATATCTGAAGAATAACAAAATCTGAGATAACATTTTGGCGTGGTTAAATTTGTATCAAATGACAGCAAGTTTTAACTCACAAAACGCAGTTAAAATGTGTACAGCGGGAAATATCATCCAATTTATCAAAGAGGTTTCTGAAGATACATACAATTAAACCTTCTATCTTGTATTTTGTCACACCTATCCCTTCTATTATCCCCCCCCTCCAGACCTGGTAGCTGAATCCGAAGAGCGCAGGCCTCCAGTGTGGGAGATCGGGAGATTCCAGGTCGAGTCAAACCAATGACTTACAAAATTGATACTTGTCACTTCCTAGCGTGGCATTAATAGGATAGGGCAAGGACTACTTGGCTCAATGTCAGGATAATGTGACTGAGTTGGATATCGGGTCATGGTATTGGCAGCCTAATTTCCCAGTGGGACAGCACTATCAAATTCACCATGAGTGTGCACCGTCACATGTCAGTACCCGTCCTGCTATGATCTTAGATGTTGCCCGGACATAAAATTCCAACAACCAACCAATCGGTTATACCCTACTGCACCTGTCTTCCATCTATTCATTCCCAGCTGACGTCATAGAACAATTAGAGGGTTCTTATAGACTCAACCCAGCAGTTAGGATTTGATCAATCCAGGAATATGACTTGTATGCGATAGAATAACTCATTCACCTGTTGCATTATTGGTGTCGAACTGAATAGTGTTGAGCCATCGTAGGACATGAATAGTTTGCTAATGGGGCTGTCACATTACGACGTTTCTCGCCAATGCACGTCGACGTGTGTGATTTTTTGCTCAACATCGGGATACGTCAGGAAGCGTTATGCGCATGGTAGGCGTGCGTTGGTATTCATTCATCTACGGCGATGGTCGGCGATGGTCGACAGCGCACATCAGGGAATTGGCGAAGTTTTGTGCTTGCACAAAACTTTCAACGTGCGACAACGCCCAGGTGCCAATGTTATGGCGACGTTAGGGACGGGTCGAGATACGTTAAACGTGCTGGAATAACGTTATGCGAACGCTAGGCAGACAGGCGTGCACATGAGGGTCATTCCCACACATTGCACTAAACTGTTCCTTTTGTTGTTTTACATCCTAGGAACATCTAAGGTCATATCAGCACGGCACGCCAAACTTTTACCACAACATCGGCCGCATGCTACCAATACGTTGCGCTGACGCCGAGAAGTTTGACGTCTCTCGATGATTAAAAGTGATTTTGCGCGTTGGCAGTGCGCCGTCGAGAAGCGTCATAATGTGACAGGAGTATTAGATATTAAAGTTGCATAGTCCGATGGTTTTGAATTTTGTATTTTTTCTGAGATAAATATATTATTTTGATCACTAATATCTACTTTACATTAGTTCAAAGTTACTTTCATTTTAAATGGTAAACTTTTGAGATATTTAGAATGCAAACATGGAAAATTAGTTTTTGCAAGCTTGTCAAAACTCTGGCACCATAGACTTCTGTAGTAATAGGTTCTGTTAAATTGACTCAGTATTGCCTTCTATGCAGAAACAAATGCTTAATAAGTGCATCGGTATCTAAGTTAGATATGAAAAATCAAATCTAGATAATTGGTTTGGTTTTGACAATTTGATATTTCATCGGACTGTGCAGCTTTAAAGTTCCACAATCCGATGGTTTTGAGTTTCTGTCAATTTCTGATAAAAATATATTAAGGTGATCGTTATAATCTACCTTACTTTACTGTGAAGTATCTTTTAATTTAAATGGCTAACTTTTGAGATATTTGAAGTGCACAAATATTAAAAGAATATTTGAAGTGCGAAATTACTTTAAGCAAGCGTGCCAAAACTCTGACCCCATAGGCTTCAGCAGTAACAAGTGCTATTAAATTTCCCCAGTATTCCTTTATATGTGGCAACGAATGGTTTATAAGTGCATCAGTACCAAAGTTAGATATGTAAAAATCAAATCACGATAATTATTTTGGTTTTGAAAATTTGATGTTTGCATCAGACTATGCAGCTTTAAGAATATTAGCGCACGGAGTAATCTTCGATTATGACGTAAAATCACGTGACCAAACCTTTTAATGTCTTCACGGTGACTTTGCGCATGCTCGTGGTCATGTGAATTGCGCAATTAGGACGCGCCTGCAGTTAGGACAAAGCGGAGGGATGTCTCAGAGCTGTCTCGTATCTCCGGGCAACTAAATAAGGGTGCATGGCACCGAGGTCCGTGGATAGATAATGAGCTGATTACAGCAAATTTACATGCGAATACTCCAGCTAACATGGTCGCATATCTCGCTGGCTGTCTCATCGTCAATGACGCATCCTCTTAACGCGGGCGGTTCTTCGCGGAAATCTCCAGTTGCATTTGAAAAAGTTTATGTCGGTGTGCTTCTTTTTTTATATTAAAATTTTAATAGTTTTTTTTTCCACTTTCAGTACTTTAGGCAGTCAACATTTCAATTTGCGGGTGATCAGACGGGATGGCCGAATGAGTTGAGCATCAGTCTCCCGCTTTAGGTAGCTCGTAGGATTCGATCGCATGGGTTCGTCAAACCAATGACATACAAAATTGATACTTGTCGCTTCCTAGCCAGGCACTCAAAATTATTAGGATAGGGAAAGCACTGGTTTGCTCAGGGTAGAATATTGTGACTGAGTGGGACATTGGGTCATGGTGCCAGTGGCTTGGTCTCCCAGTCGGGCAGTACTATAAAGTGGCAATGAGTGCGCAGTCAAAAATCGATGCGCATCCTGATATGACCGTAATAGTTGCTCGGATGTAAAGCCCCAACAATCAACCCCTCCCCCCTCCGACAGCTCAGCCATACACCCAGGCCTCATAGGTAACAACTTTTATGACATTCAGGTCATGTAAACATGACCTTAATGTTCAACCAGTACTGCTGTAGCTGGGCTGGAGAAATAGAATATGGCAATAAAAGGTGTTTTACTGAGAAAAGCAGCGTCAGATCTGTAGGTGTGCGGCGTAGTGTCTGCCGCCACCGCGTGCTAGTGGATGGAGCTCATGTTCAGACCTACACTATGTTGAAATACGTTAAGGTACGACAGGTTTTGGTACGGATAAATACGCTAAGGTACAGATAAATACGTGATGGTATGGATGCTGGTACATTCAATTACGTTCAACTACGTTAGCCTACATCCACTTACGGCTAGGTGACCAGGGCCTCGTCCAAGTATGCGAGAGTACCCTAGAACATGCTAGAGTATGCTAGAGTATGCTAGAGTATGCTAGAGTACATTAGTATCACGGATGCAAATTCAGCCTCTAACATAGCGCTCTTTGAACAAAGATTAAATCAGAACTCACGGCCCACCCACGTTATTACCAAGGAGAAGTACAGATGCTGGTACGTTCAACTAAGTTCAACTACGTTCAACTACGTTAGCCTCCACTACGTTCCACTATGTCCACTAACGTGTATGTGACTGGGCCTTTACTGATTTTGATCTCCATCTAGATGTGCCATCTGTTCTACAAGGGAGTGGTTAACATTCTAAGCACTGAATGAGTAAATCCCCTTCGCAATACAAATGTATGATATCTTTTTCTACTCAATTAATGTCAATTAAATACATTTTTTCATTAAAAAAAAGGTCAATGCAACTTTCGGTGATGCTTTTTCATTCGCACCCCCTCCCACTTTAGATTGTTATGTCTTTATGTATTTGTATTTGTATTCCATTCCAATTAAATAGAGAAATCCAGCTGTCAATGGTGCATTGACCATTGACATGCAGCAAAGCACCACCCCACCCCCACCCCGCACCCATCCTGCCGACACCTGTACCCTTCATGCACAGTCCGGATATAATTCCTCCGTGTGAATGAACAGATGCGGGCATCCATTAGGGACGAGGAGGGCCGGTGGTGGCGCCACAGGTCCGATGGTGGTGGTCAGGATGCACAGAGTAGCAAATGGGTACATATAATAATGTAGTAGTCTGAACATGAGCTCTACTATCACGCAGTAGCAGCGGAGACTACGACGCCATCAGCGCAGTTCCACTACACTGCGCTAGGTGGCGGCACGGGTCACCACCGGTCAGACCCCAACTGGGCTGACCTCTACTGCGTGTGGTTGACCCACCCCCCCACACACACCTATAGAGTCGATGTGGGATCTGGCGAGTCAGGGGGCGGGTCAGACAACTACTGACGCCGCGGAGAGCAGAGGGTTCAATAAACCAGGTGAAGCGTACACTGAATTGAATCTTGGTGTTCTTTCGTGTGAGAAAGGGTGAGTCGGAGGGCCGTGGGCCATTACAATAATAACAAGAATAATAATGGAATTTCCTTCCACGCCTTTATTCTGGCATATTACATACATATATATATATATATATATATATATATATATATATATATATATATATATGAAGTGGGCGTGTCTACTCGCCTTGAGCAATTTGCGCGCGCACGATTTGCGAGCGCGCAAATTGCTAACACTTGTGCACGCGAGGGTTCCCGGTGGTAAAGCGTTGCTTGGCGACTAGCCAAGCAACGATGGAAGGTCGGGCGTTCGCGGCCAGACCCGGCGGACGTGTTTCTACACGCTCCGTCGTTTTACACCGATATTTAGGCTTTTTCGGGTCGAAATTCTAAACTAAATTATATAAACCACACGGGAGGGAATGGGAGACAGTTAGTAATAGTAAACTACATATATTTCATGGTGTCAATGTTAGTCTTTGGTTAAGAATAAACCGTGAGCTCTTGTGAAGGTGAATCAGGACGTTCCTTGCATTCTTTACTATCCTCCAGTCTTATTGTAGATTAACCGCTATGGAACCTTGATATTCGATTGATTTCTATGAACGGAGAGGCCTTAAGCCTAAGTCGGCCTTCTGCAAGTAATACACCCATCTGCGGGAATCTAATAACTGACGCATTCACAGAATTAACGTAGTGTTACTTTTAGGCTAGAACCACGACATATAATGTAAACTAAATAGTAGAGACAGCGGCAGCAACTCGTGCTGGACTGCGCATATTTGGATTCAGTTAGTAACATTCATAATATCTCCAAAGACGAAGGGGGCAGCCAGTAGTTGAAATAACCTAATATAAATACACTTTAGGCCGATAAATGCGCATGATGGCAAATCTAGCATTTAAACGATACTCTGGCTGGCGCCTCTCGTACGGGACGGACACCGACGACGGACTACTCGCAGGCGGGAGGTAAGGCTACGGCGGCGGCTGGCCCAAGGAAATTCACATGGAAACAATTAACTATATTAACACGTTAGGCTCGCCTTAGGCGGGGGCGGAAAAGCCGGACGGTTAAATATATATATATATATATATATATATATATATATATATATATGTGGTGTATAACGTATGCGAGTATAAAAATACGAAGGGAATTGTTTCCTTTATTTATATTGTATTATTATATTACTTGATACTAGTGTTCTTCTCCGTAAGACTTGTCCGGTGGTGCCACCTGCGCCCACCTCCCCTCCATCTGGTGTCGACAAGTGTCAGTCGCACCAGAAGATTTGTTTGTTCTTTTATTAACTGGGCAAGGGCCTATAATCCTTGCCAGAGATTAAAAACTACTCAACCACTATCTTTGTTTTCTTTCATATGTATGCAGTTATTTATTTATATATAAATATATATATATATGAAGAGTTCCGGCGTAAAACCTTGTAAAGGCCAATCCAAAAAGTTAATTAAAATAAAATATGTGTACCTGAAAATAATTTGAATTCTCACTAATTCTCCGTTTCTTGAGATGACATGATTATAGAGCAATGAACAAAAAAGTAAGAACATATACAAATCAACTCTTTGAAGGTATGATTCTAATGTTTATCTCAATTTTTGGATGGGCGTTTACAGGGTTTTGCGCCTGAACTCATCATATATATATATATATATATATATATATATATATATATATATATATATATATGTGTGTGTATGTATATACTATTATTTCAGCAGGACAGTGAGTGAGGTTAATGACCGCTGAGGTATGGGCGAGCAGTTGGCGCCACGTGGGGAGGTCATGAGGTACCAATAGATGCCCTAATGAGTAGGTGACCAGCCGATGATTTAGTGGCTGGGGAGTAGATGTATCTTCTGGCTTATTATACTTGTATAATGGCTTATACAGCATATATTTTGATGACAAACAAGCGCTGATTGCGGATAGTGGGAAGCAGAGGCGGTATGGGAGGGCGGCATCACACCACCTCGCTACATACGCTGCGACACAATTAATGCGCTTGAATTATTCACTGTTGTGTCAGTTACAGGCCGGTAACTAGCACTGACGGCCGCTATGAATCATGGCGGACTCGCTAGGCTTATCACGCAAGATGCTTGTATGGAGAGTTGGCAAATTGGCGGTTCGCTTCCACTTATGTGGAGACCCCCCCTCTCCCTTCCCCCTCACCCCCACCCTCCCTCTCCCCCCGCCCCGCCTCCCCAATCCCACCATCTCACACACACACACAACTACGTGTAGCGCTGTCTCGTGGTAATGGGTCTTCATTAAAATTCGCCCTTCGAGCGTCCATTGTCAGGCCACCCCACACACCATCCACCCCCCCACCCCCACATACAACTTCCACCACATCCACCCCCACACACCATACACAACCCCCACCATACACCACATCCACCCCCACACACCATACACAACCCCCACCCCCGACCCCAACCTTACACTACACCCACCCCACACACTATACACAACCCCCACCCCCACACACACCTTCCACCACATCCTCCCCCACACACCACACACAACCCCCACCCCCACATACACCTTACGCCACATCCACTCCTACACACCATACACAACCCCCACCCCAGGTTACAACACATCCACCCCCACACACCTTACACAACCTCCACCCCCACCCCCCACCATACACCACATCCACCCCCACACACACATACACAACCTCCACATACACCTTACACCACATCCACACCCACACACCATACACAACCCCACACCCCCACCCCCACCTTACACCACATCCACACCCACACACCATACACAACCCCCACCCCCACCATACACCACGTCCACCCCCACACACCATACACAACCCCCACCCCGACCCCAACCTACCACTACACCCACCCCACACACCATACACAACCCCCACCCCCACCCACTACACCCACACCCACTACCCACACACCACCACACACACCCCCACCCACCCCACCATACACCACCCTCCACACCCCCACACACCATACCACAACCCCCACCCGACCCCAACCTACACTACACCCACCCCACACACATACACACCCCCACCACCCACACACACCTCCACCACACCCACCCCCACACACCACACACCACCCCCACCCCCACACACACCTACACCCACGCCCACACCCACACCCATACACAACCCCCACCCCCACCATACACCACGTCCACCCCCACACACCATACACAACCCCCACCCCCACCCCACCACACTACACCCACCACCACACACTATACACAACACCCCCACCACCCACACACACCTCCACCACACCCTCCCCCACACACCACACACACCCCCACCCCCCCACACACCCTACACCACATCCACCCCCACCACACCTTACACAACCCCCACCCCAACCTTACACTACACCCACCCGACACACCATACACAACCCCCACCATACACCTTACACCACATCCACCCCCACACACCTTACACAACCCCACCCCCACATACACCTTACACCACATCCACCCCCACACACCATACACAACCCCCACATACACCTTACACCACGTCCACCCCCACACACCATACACAACCCCCCACCATACACCTTACACCACATCCACCCCCACACACTGTACACAACCCCCACCCCCACACACACACCTTCCACCACATCCACCCCCACACACCATACACAACCTCCACATACACCATACACCACATCCACCCCCACACACCATACACAACCTCCACATACACCTTACACCACATCCACACCCACACACCATACACAACCCCCACCTTACACCACACCCACCCCACACACCATACACCTTCCTTCCTTGTCGCGCATCACGCACCGATAACCAGTCACGTACTACGGGCACCCATTTTGGAAAACCTGCAAGGGAAGTTACATCACCAGGATAAGTATGAGGCACAGGACAATAGACATGTTCAATAGCAACATTATCGACAACCGAGTCAGTCGTCGGCTGCGGTTGGCAATCAAAGTCAGAGTCAATATCTGCATAGTCAGCAACACTGCAGTATTCAATCAGAGGGGCCTACACCAGCACAATCCTGGCGCCCTCTGTAGGTGAGTCCTTCACACAGTCAGTGGCGCATGCAACAGGTAGCACTTCCCCATTATCACCACAGCTTGGCTCGAGTAGGTGTGGTGTATTTATGTATATATATTTATATGTATATATGTATATGTGTATATATATTTACATATATGTATAAATATATATATATATGCATACATATATATATATATATTCGTATGTGTATATATGTATATATATGCATATATATATTATATATGCATGTATATATATGTATGCATATGTATGTAAATGTGTATATATGTATATATACTATATATATTATATGTGCATATACGTATATGCATGTAGATACAGTGATATATATATATATATGAATATGTATCACTTCGAATAAATGGGTGTAGTCCACCATACCTTGAACAATGCTTAGCGCTCTACTCGCGTGTATTTGCAGGCCTGTCAGTGTATTCTATGCCGATGTGCATTCAGCACGTCAGGCTCCCCGCTCCTCCCTCATCCCCCACCCACACCCTCACACTGCGGCTGATATTCCAATTGATGACAGCTACCGCTCTCAGCAAGTATTGCATTATCAGAGCCAATTGCCATTCACACTGTCTGATCCTCGCTGATATGTTGTGTGTTCGGGGGCTACTGCAGCGTCTCCACGATCAGTTGCCATCTACGGATCGAATGATGGATTGATGGCACTGTGTGGGTGTTGTCGCCTATAGTCGCAGTTCAGCGACCGTGTTGATGCACGGCAAGGAAGGACGAGGAGGCGAGAGTGGATTAAGAGGGCATTTTATTGAGAAATGCCCGAGGCTTTCATGGATATACATTAATCAAGCATGAATAGGCATGTCAAGTGTAATGGCTCAATGTAATAAGGAGCAGTATGAATAATAGGTAAGTACAATATAATGCATGAGGCATGGTCATGATAACAGTGTCAAATGTCAGGATCATGAGTAATGAGGAGTGAGAGAGATATCAATTATAATATCATAGAGTATCAATGTCAAATAATCTTAGTAGTTGGCGGGAGGTGGGCCCGAGGAGCCCTCAACCCTATAGTGGAGAGTTGGTGTATAGGGATGGTGGGTGGGGAAAAAAGGGTAGGAGGAGAGGAGTGTGTGGAGGCAGGAAGGCGAGTGGCCCGAGGAGAGGCTGGAGGGGGTTATAAGGGAAGGAGCGGGGTATTATGTAAGAGCCAACGGCTGGAGGAAAGAGGGGAGAGGGGGGGGGGGCGCCCTCCCTCGCCTCGCATCAACCGCAATGCGAGCATTACGACCAAAGCTTAGATTCCAGTAACATGTATGATGTAGTGTGACATGTGATGTATGTCATGCATAAATAATATGCGTAAACGACATGCGCTTCTGCATTTCTTTAAATACATATATAATTAGTGGCACAATCTTTTTCTGGTGCGGAAAAGTGATATGAGGCGGCGATGTTAGTCAGACGTAAGAAGAAATCTGTCAATTCACTCATTCTATGCATTTAATTCTGGCCACTTTGCTTTCCAGGGAAAATAGCAAAAACCTTTTAAATATTACTAATATTTCAGGGTAACTATTCCTTTTCTGAATACTACATGAAATTGTTCAATTTTGCACAACCCTGTAACAAAACATACAAGTACATTTGACTGGTTTGTTAGTTTTTGGAGTTTTACATCCTGACAACATCTAACGTCATATCAGGATGAGTACCTACTTGTGACAGTGCGCACTCATGGTGACATTATAGTTCTGTCCCACTGGGACACCAGGCCATCAGCACTACTCGTGATATATAGGATGGATGCTGAAATGTGACAATTATATATATAGTACTCATGATATATAGGATGGTGGCTGAAATATGACAATTCTATATACTAGTCTTATATAGGGTGGTGGCTGAAATGTGACAATTCTATATATAGTACTCATGATATATAGGATGGTGGCTGAAATATGACAATTCTATATACTAGTATTATATAGGATGGTGGCTGAAATGTGACAATTCTATATACTACTACTGATATAGATGGCAGCTGAAATGCAACAATTCTCTGTACTACTAGTGATATATAGGATGGTGGCTGAAATGCAACAATTATATATACTACTAGTGATATATAGGATGGTGGCTGAAATGCAACAATTCTATATACTACTACTGATATAGATGGCAGCTGAAATGCAACAATTCTCTGTACTACTAGTGATATATAGGATGGTGGCTGAAATGCAACAATTATATATACTACTAGTGATATATAGGATGGTGGCTGAAATGCAACAATTATATATACTACTACTGATATAGATGGCAGCTGAAATGCAACAATTATATATACTACTAGTGATATATAGGATGGTGGCTGAAATGCAACAATTATATATACTACTAGTGATATATAGGATGGTGGCTGACATGTGACAATTCTATATACTAGTGTTATATAGGATGGAGGCTGAAATGTGACAATTCTATATATACTACTCATACTATATAGGATGGTGGCTGAAATGTGACAATTCTATATACTAGTCTTATATAGGATGGTGGCTGAAATATGACAATTCTATATACTAGTCTTATATAGGATGGAGGCTGAAATGTGACAATTCTATATACTACTAGTGATATATAGGATGGTGGCTGAAATGCAACAATTCTACATACTACTACTGATATAGATGGCAGCTGAAATGCTAAAATTCTCTATACTACTAGTGATATATAGGGTGGTGGCTGAAATGTGACAATTCTATATACTACTCGTGATATATAGGATGGTGGCTGAAATGTGACAATTCTATATATACTACTAGTGTTATATAGGATGGAGGATGAAATGTGACAATTCCATATACTACTAGTGTTATATAGGATGGTGGCTGAAATATGACAATTCTATATAATACCCGTGATATATAGGATGGTGGCTGAAATGTGACAATTCTATATATACTACTAGTGTTATATAGGATGGAGGCTGAAATGTGACAATTCTATATACTACTAGTGATATGTAGGATGGTGGCTGAAATATGACAATTCTATATAATACTCGTGATATATAGGATGGTGGCTGAAATGTGACATTTCCATATACTACTAGGGATATATAGGATGGTGGCTGAAATGTGACAATTATATATACTACTAGTGTTATATAGGATGGAGGATGAAATGTGACAATTCTATATACTACTAGTGATATATAGGATGGTGGCTGAAATATGACAATTCTATATAATACTTGTGATATATAGGATAGTGGCTGAAATGTGACAATTCCATATACTACTAGTGATATATAGGGTGGTGGCTGAAATGTGACATTTCTATATACTACTCGTGATATATAGGATGGTGGCTGAAATGTGACAATTCTATATATACTACTAGTGTTATATAGGATGGAGGATGAAATGTGACAATTCCATATACTACTAGTGTTATATAGGATGGTGGCTGAAATATGACAATTCTATATAATACCCGTGATATATAGGATGGTGGCTGAAATGTGACAATTCTATATATACTACTAGTGTTATATAGGATGGAGGATGAAATGTGACAATTCTATATACTACTAGTGATATATAGGATGGTGGCTGAAATATGACAATTCTATATAATACTTGTGATATATAGGATAGTGGCTGAAATGTGACAATTCTATATACTACTAGTGATATATAGGATGGTGGCTGAAATATGACAATTCTATATACTAATAGTGATATATAGGACAGTGGCTGAAATGTGACAATTCTATATACTACTAGTGTTATATAGGATGGTGGCTGAAATATGACAATTCTATGTACTACTAGTGATATATAGGATAGTGGCTGAAATGTGACAATTCTATATACTACTAGTGATATATAGGACGGTGGCTGAAATGTGACAATTCTATATACTACTAGTGATATATAGGACGGTGGCTGAAATGTGACAATTCTATATACTACTCGTGATATATAGGACGGTGGCTGAAATATGACAATTCTATATAATACTCGTGATATATAGGATGGTGGCTGAAATGTGACAATTCCATATACTACTATGGATATAATGTGACAATTCTATATACTACTAGTGATATATAGGACGGTGGCTGAAATGTGACAATTCTATATACTACTCGTGATATATAGGATGGTGGCTGAAATATGACAATTCTATATAATACTCGTGATATATAGGATGGTGGCTGAAATGTGACAATTCCATATACTACTCGGGATATATAGGATGGAGGCTGAAATGTGACAATTCTATATACTACTAGTGATATATAGGATAGTGGCTGAAATGTGACAATTCTATATACTACTAGTGCTTCTAGGATGGTGGCTGAAATGTGGCAATTCTATATACAAATATTACTACTGGTGATCTATAGTGTGCCAGCTGAAATGCCACAATTTGATGTACTACTAATACTGGTAGTTGTATGTTGCCTAAAATGCCACAAGTTATATACTACTAGTAATATAGCGAATGGGATTGTCTAGTCATCATCATCATCATGCTGTCGGTCGCTATGCGACAAAGACTGCTTTCATTACTTGACTGCCGCTCTCCATTTAGCTCTCTGCTGTGAGAGTTGTGTCCATGAGTCGGTCACATTTCATGAAAGCTGCCTGCAAAAGTGTTGAAGTGCTGCTGGCTTTTGCAAGTTACCAGCGGCACTCTCTCAGGGAGCAAATAGAGGTTTCACACTGGCAAGAACATGTCAAGACAGGCGCAAAACTATTTGTCCCTGCAGTGGCTGGTCGGGAGATGTTGGGAGTTCCATACATCAACCGCCCTTAATGGTGCCACAGTGACATGGTTTTCTGTTTAGGGTTTGCTCCCTTAGCCTTCGGTTCTGTCAAGGACCTGTACCACAAGGCAGTGGTTTAGAACTCTGCAAGGCAGGGGCGTCAAACTCCCTGAGGTATTGCTATACCTGCATTGTCTAGTATTAGTAGTATATTGGATAATGGTTCAAATGCCACAATTATATATACTACTGCCATGGCACCTCAAATGCAACAATTTATATACTACTAGTAGTAGTACTATGAGTATATTGGATGGTGGTTCAAATGCTACAATTCTATATATATTACTAACACTACCCCTATATAAGATTGAGCGAGTGTCGTTTATGAAAGTACTTGGAACAATAGACAATAATATCAAAGGACATACAGTTTATTTGTTTGTTGGAGCTGTATGTCGTGACAACATTTAGGTCATATCAGGCCGGGACCGACTTGTGACATCGCACACACAGGTGACTTTATAGTGCTGCTCCACTGGGAGACCAGGCCACCAGCAACATGACCCGCTATCCCCCTCAGTCACATTATCCTGACCCTGAGCCAACCAGTCCTTGCCTATTCCTATTAATGCCAAGCGCCTGGCTAGCAAGCGACAAGTATCAATTTTGTAAATCATTTATTTGACTCGACCGGGAATCAAATTCTCAATCTTCCGCATGGGATGCCTGCACTCTATGGGGAAATGATCACATGCCGTATTCATTATAGTACTCACCGAAGGGCCCATCAAATGTGCACCACTGTTCTTACTGTTGTTTGCTGTGCCCATTGTTGGGGGGCGGGGGGGGGGGGCACGACAATGGTGGGTTATATTAGGCTGGTTGGCAGCAAAGGAGAAATGTTATCTGCCTGTTTTTCATTGGTTGTGTCCGAATGCAGATAAATTGCAGCCATGTGGCTAATGGGATTATATTAATAATGCTCTGCCATTTCAGCCGTGCATTCGATTACCCAGTGTTTAGTTGGGCCATTCAGAAAGTGTCGATCAAGGAAGTTGAGGGTGGTTGGCATTATATATCCTTGCATTGCCCATATGGATTCCAATTTAAATTCACAAATTATCATCTAGACAGGCATTTGATTTCTCCAGTTTTAACTGGAAATCCGTTTTTTTTCTGACCACCGAAACCAGAATTCCATTTTGTTTAAATTCAGTTTTTTTCCTGGCCGCCGAAACATCTGTGAAATACACTGTTTGCATCCCTCTCGCCACTAAGTGGGATGCTGTGTGTCCCCACGATAACCTAACAAAATGTTTTTTTTCCTGCACCCAATCACATGCCTGTCTAGAAAAGACACAATGCGGTGGCCGATTCGGTAGATCACAGGCTTCCCTTACCGAAGTGCGGGAGTTGGAATCCCAGCAGAGTCAAATGAATGACTTACAAGATTGATACTTGTCGCTACCTAGCCTGACACTTGGCATTAATAGGATAGGGCAAGGACTGGTTAGCTCAGTATGAGGATTTTGTGACCGAGTGGGACATTGGGTCATTATGCTGGTGGCCTGATTTCCCATTGGGGCAGCACTATAAAATGTGTATTGTCACAAATCAGTATCCATCATTGATGTGACCATAGATATTGCTAGATCGGTGAGACCCAAACAAACATCATCTAGTGAACACCATTGTTGAACTATATTGTAAACTATTTGTTGTCTTCCGATGATTACACATTGTATTAGTAATGTACTCTTCTTGTCTCATCTATTGTTCTGCGATCCCTTGAACCATTTTAGTTCTCAACTTGATCAAAACAGAAAATAATACCATTTTGCATGAATTAAGCACACTTGATTCTATTAATTCAGGTTGCCTTCTCCTGCGAATAGGCACCCATGTACATGGAGAGGAATTACTGCAGATGTCTTCATGAATTGGTTGATATCATTGTATTTGAGTCATCACCACACACCACACCTCACAGAGCAAGGCTGGCAAAACAATATGCCCTGGAAGCCTCAAGGCAGATGGCCCTGCTACAGAAATCGTTCGCCGACACCTTGGCACAGCAGGCCGAGGTTAACAAGACCATCTTGGACAAGATGGCAGCCATGGAGACCTCCAACCGGGAAAGGAAGCGATCCTACAGCAGAGAATCCTCAGCAACCTCGTCCCGGTCCCAGACGACCTACAGCTCACCGCCACATCGGTCGTGGGTGCAGAGAAGCCTCCTCATCCCCCAAGACTAACCGTCCGTGGCGCCCCACCTCTTCCACACGCGAAAGAAACACTTGACGCAACTGTGACGATAAAGAATGGGGCAGGAACAAGGACCGTCGACCCAGGAGACGCTCCCCGTCATAGACAAACTACTTAACCAAGGTGGTGCCTACAACAAGCAGTGCAGAGGTAGGAAGCCCATTCTCCCCCACACATACGTAATAAGGGGAGACCTAAAAGGCAAGGAAGCACAAGGAGAAAGCATGTGGGATGAGTACATAGCCGCCCTCCACAGGATGGCTAAGGACACCTCAGTACCACGCAGCTGGGTTGACCCTCTCGCAGAGCACGTCGAGCACCTGGTCGAGATGGCGGCAGAGTGGGAATAGGAGACATGCCTGGCCTGGTCCGAACGAATCTTCAACATGATGGATGACGGCAGGCTACCACGAGGATGGAAAGATCCCACAGCCATAAAGGACACACAACGAGATGCGTGCCTCACGGCACCAGAAGCCTACACGCCCAAAAATGCCTCACATCCGGCAGGCGCGCACAACGATCGCCTCAGCACCGTGCGGACGACAACTACAACACGAGATCCGACCCTCCAGCCACCACCGGATATCAACAATATAAACGCCCCGAATTCAGCTACAAATTTGGGGCGCGATACTTCCAACACTTGCGCGACCTCCGCTACGACCCCCGTAGTCCATCCCAGTACCACGTGATGGCCTTCATCGCCTCCCTGAACGAGGCCCTCAGGTCCCCCTCAGCCGTCCTCAACTACATCAGCGGGGCCTGGACCTGGGTCCGCCTCGTGGGAGGTGCCATGGACGCCTTCGAACCATACCCGGTGTCCGTCGTGAAGCGGGGGGTGGTTCGGTCGTCCACTCACACCCCCAAGCACGCCCCACCCATCACCGCCCTGATACTCGAACGCATCGTCGCTTACCTCCGGTCAGTGGGCCCCGGGGGCCGGGTCCTCATGGCCGCGGTCCTCCTCGGCTATGCCACTCTCCTCAGGCAAGGAAACCTGCTAAGGACTGGATGACGGGGAGACCCTGGACACACTATCAGAGGCGAAGACGTCATCGATACCGGACGACTCATAATCATTCGAGTTCGGACAACCAAAACCACCGTGGCACTGGTCGACACCTTCTTCATCACAGTGAGACCACTGGACAACCCCCATCTATGTCCTGTGCAGCCTTGGCGCCCGTACAATCGGGTCACTACCACCGCCCCCCATGCGCCTGCTCTCATCCTCCCCGACGGGCGCCCACTGACCGCCATAGTCCTCACCAACGCCCTCAGGGCCGCCCTCCTCGACGCACGGACCCTGGACCCAAACTCCTACACGCTACACAGTCTCTGCCGAGGAGAGGCGCAGGCCTCCGCCGAGGCGGGCGCCTTCCTCGATGACATACGACAGCTTGGGAACTGGTGGTCGTCCGCAGTCTTCACCTACGCCCCCAGGACGGCCTTCTCAGGCACGACCCGGCCCTCCCACATTTGGTTGAGGGGCCGGGTCGAGATACAGCCTGATCTAGCGTTCACACTGACTTACTGTACACTGATTGTCATACCTCTGATACTGACTTACTGAACCTGTACCGCCCCCGATTGACTATCTTGTAACTTACTGAACACTGTGTTTGAATAAAAATCCATTCATAAGAGCTCCTTGTTCGCGTCGAAAATTATACACAGTGGTGGAAATCCAATTTGGCAGAGGTGATGGCACGGGGAATCGAACCAACAATCTTCAGATTACGAGTCCGGCATAGAAAAAAGTCAGACATTCTAACCACTCCGCCACAGACAACACCACAATCAGAATCTGAAAAGGTGTTTTATGTCTGAATGGAACACCATTGCTTTTGTGCACAGAGAATGTGAAAGAACGAGTGGGAATAATACCACTTTATTTCTGTCTCAGCTGCACCCCGGTCCGTTCTACAAGTTTGTGCTCTTGACAAAGAACTGACATAGCAATGACGTCACACAAGGAAAAGTGAGTTGAGTAAATAATGACAAACAAGTATAGAAGGATTACAGAGTGCATAAGGGTACACAAATGTAAGAGTATAATGATGCTAGTTATTGGTTGTGTTATTAAACCTAACTCATGTTGATTGGCTGATTGATGTGAGGTCAATAATGCGGACACGCAGGTGTGTGGTTGGGCGAGAAGAGATTGGCGTCAGGTTGGTGGTGCGACCAAGACTGATCACGAAGGAGGCTGTGATGAAACAAGAAGGGATTAAAGAGGGTGGTGAGTCATGATTGGTCAAGGCAAGCCAATGGGTGAGGTGGAAAGGGAGTGAGAGACGTGATTGGCTGGAGCACCTCGGTAGGGGTGGGGGGTGGGGGTGGTGGGCGGTGGCCGGGTTCCCTGTGCCCCATCAATGACCACAAATGAGCATCTCAGCTCATTCGAACCAATGATGAAGAAACACACTTTTGTATTTGCTTAGAACCTCTAAGCTGGTTGGTTGGTTGTTGGAACTTGATGTCCTAGCAACATCTAAGGTCATATCAGGACGGGTAGCGACCTGTGACAGTGCGCACTCATGGCAACTTTAAAGTCCTGCCTCACTGGGAGACCAGACTTCCAGCACCATGAGCTGATATCCCACTCAGTCACATTATCCTGACACTGAGCCAACCAGTCCTTGTCCTATCCTAATAATGCTGAGTGCCTGGCTAGGAAGTGACAAGTATAGATTTTTAAGTCATTGGTTTGACTCGACCGGGGTTCGAAGCTCGCGATCTACCAATATGGGAGACGGATGCTCAACTCATTCCGCCATCCGATCTGGTCTCCCTCTAAGCAGTTAGCTAAGTGGGCTTGTTGATTTAAGGCGCATAATTACCTCATTCCACAAATAGCTCCAGCTCAGATTCTAAAGTCCTCTTCCTTTATTGTATTATCTCCCAGAACAAAATACTAGAATGAAGCCAATAGGGTGCAGTCCATGCCTGTTCTAATGCATTATACATGTAGGCCGATTGAATGACCGAAAGCAGGGTTCTTCATGTAATATGTCTATAAATATTCATTTGCACCCATGTTGTGTGGTAAGCGGAGAGGAGAAAAGAAAAGGCAATTTATTTGCAAATTTGTCCCCGTTGTCTTTGGGATCGATGGATTGTAGTGGTGGGCTTGTTATGTACATGCTGATACGCTATCTGATGGGTGGACTGAGGGTAGCAGGGTTCCATCCAGCAGTTTGCCAACTGACGGTTGCTTACCGGAAGTGGCGTGTGCATGGCACAGTGGCACTGGGACACGTGACGTGGAGGTTGGTTGTCTGGTAGTTTGTTGGAGTTTTACATCCTGGAAATATCTACGGTCGGTCATTTCAGGACAAGTACCGAGACTTGTAACAGTGCGCACTCATGGCGACTTTATAGTGCTGCTCCATTGAAAAATCAGGCTGCTGGTACCATGACCTGATATCCCACTCAGCCACATTATCCTGACACTGAGCTAACCAGTTCTTGCCCTATCCCATTCTCGAATCTCCATTTGGTTCCAGTTATCTTGATGTGTTCAGCTCGATTGACATGATTAGAATATCATCTCATGATTTTTGTTGTTTCTTTCTTCCAGGTGAGTACCGCTGATGTGCCGAGTTGTCGGTAGGTGGCAGGTCTACAGTGTATGTACATAGCTCTACCTTGTCTACACGATACATGGGCTATTTCAAGAATAAATTAGAACTAAGGTTTAGTTGGCCCAACTGTCAAGCTTCAAGTAGCAGTTTTAAAAAAAGGAAAAGGTTCCTGTCTCTTCGTCTCATTTGTATGACCGACTATATATATGTATATGATTGAGAGAGTTTATTTTTCTCTTTGACAGAAAAATATAGCCCTATCGAATAATAAAACTTTTCAGAGCAAGTGATCCATACAACTTCTGAGGAATGAGTACCAAGAACTGCCGGTGGTGGCGCCACCGTAGGCAAATGAGTGCCGCAGTGAATAGATCTGGGTCTGTTAGTGGACAATAACGGATCATAATAATAATAGGAAATAATAAGAAATACCTCATACCTATGATTTTATACACGTATATAAATATACTAACTATAATTGTATATATATGTATATATATGTATATGTATGTATATGTATATATATATGTATATGTATGTATATATATGTGTATGTATATATGTGCATATGTATATATATGTATATCTATAAGTAGAGTCTATGTATATAACACATTATATCAACTTTCTAACAGGTTCCTGTCTCTTCGTCTCATTTGTATGACCAACTATATATATGATATATATGTAAATATATGTATGTGTATATATATGTATATGTATGTATATGTATATATATGTATATGTATGTATTTATATATATATATGTATATATATATATATATATATATGCATATGTATATATATATGTATATATATGTATATCTATAAGTAGAGTCTACGTATATAACAAATGATATCAACTTTCTAACAGGTTCCTGTCTCTTCGTGTCATTTGTATGACCAACTATATATACATATATATTATATATATGTAGAGTCTATATATAACTATATATATGCATATATATAAACTTTCGTAAAGGTTCCTGTCTCTTTGTCTCATTTGAATGACCGACTATATATATATATATATATATATATATATATATATATATATGTAGAGGCTATGTATATATGTATATATATAAACTTTCTAACAAGTTCCTGTCTGTTCCTCTCATTTGTATTACTGACTATATATATATGTTAGGTAATCCAGTGTCGCTAAATCCTGCCCCCACACAACTATGGTCGTAATGCGAAGCATTACGTTTGATGCGAGGAGAGGAAGAGACCCTCCCCCCGCCCCGCGCTGTCGCGCTGCTTTCTCACCTCGGCAGACGGCGCGGCGCGCCGCCCCCTCCCCGCCCTCCGTGTCGCGCGGCGCTCACGCCTCACCCGACGCCGCTGCTCGCCACCTGTCGCCCTCCCCCGGGCCGGCAGCTTTCACACTCACCTGCTGTCGCCCCTCCCTCTCCCCTTATAAGGCCGCCCCCTGGCCTCCCTCAGGCACTCGCCCTCCTGCCGTCTCCCAGCTCTCTCCTCTTCTTCAACTTGGCTACTCCACCTCGGACCTCTGCCCCAGCTCAGCCTCAGGATGCCTCGAGGAAAAGGACGACGGAAGGGATCCCGGGCCGCCCCCGGCACCCCGGGGCCCTCTCCAGCAGCCGGCCCGGGCGACTCCCCGGCCTACGCCCCGGCGTCCCCTGCGGCGCCCTCGGGCCGCACCTCGGGCCGCACCTCGGGCCCCGAGATGTCGACACTGCTGGAGGCACTTCAGCGTATGCAGCTCGACCAACAGCACTCCGCCGCCGAGGCGCGCCAGGCGACGGCCGACCTCCACGCCCGGATCGACTCCCTGGAGACCGGGGGAACCCGCCCGGGGACCCCCTCATCTCCCCCGAGGCGCCAGGCCGCCCCGACGCCTCGGGCACCTACCGCCGCCGAAGCCCGGCCCCCGCCGCCGCCTCAGGCGACCCTCCCCGGGGCCGCGCACCCGGAGTACGAGAGGTACCGTCACCTCTCCACTCAACCACCACCCGCCACCTCGCCGGCCTACTCCGAGGAGGCCATCCGCCACAGCCCTGCCTCCGCGGCCGACGCCGTCCGGGAGATACTGGCATCCGCCGAGGCGCGCCACTCCGTGAGGCGCCAAGGGATCCCGGCCAACTACATCTTCCCCTCGGACCTGGTCAAACGAGGGGCCGAGAGAAAGCCGGTGAAGAGGGGAGAGGCGACAAAGGACGAATATACCCTCGCCCTCCTCACCCTCATCGACCATCCCGACTTCCCCGCCCACTCCGCCCAGGGACTCCACCACCACCACCTAGCAGTCTGCCGGGACAACCTCGTCTACCCCTGGGCAACCGTCCGCCGGTACTCAGAGACCCTGTTTACCGCCATCGCGGACGGAACCCTCCCCCAGGGCTGGCATGACCCGGTAGCCCTCAACCTCATGAGGCTAGACTGCCTGGCCATGCCCGAGGACCAAGCCACCGCCGCCCCTGCCCGCCTACCCGACCCTCTCCACCGAGGCGCCCACCTCCACCGACCCCAAGCTGACGCCCGCGCCACCTACGACAGGGAGACCCACGGGGCCCCCTGCCCGGCCTGGAACCGCGCCCCCGCCTCGTGCGATCGGGCCCGCCTCGGGGAGGCCCACGGTGAGGCGGGGGACATGCGCCGTCACGTCTGCGCATACTGCGCCAATGTGAGGCGCCTCCTCACCATGCACAGCGAGGCCGAATGCATCACGAAACAAACCCGTGAGCGCCAGACCCCCCGCCACCTCGGCGGATTTTTGATCCGCCGGCCTCCCCCCGGCCGGCCCGGGGGGACCCCTCCGGCGCCTCACCCTCACCACTGCCGACAGCCCCGCAAGCCCCGCCGACAACCTCCCAGCGACCATCGATCGCAGCGCCGCCAAGTCCCAGCCGAGGATCATCACCTCGGGCATCACACCTCGGACCGCATCCCAGCCCAGCCTCAGGAGGAACCCTCTGCCACCGATCCTCACGACACCGCCTTCCAACACCGCCGCCCAGACCCCGACCACCACCCCATCCAGCCCCGAGGACTTCGCTGCCCCCCTGCTCGACCCTCGTCGGACCTCCTCACCAGATCCCGCCAAGGAGCGGGCCTCCCCCTTTTTGGCCGCCCGCTCCCTGTCGACGCAGGCCCCGGACACTCCCCGCCCCGAGAGGGAGCCTGACCCCCGACACGGCCCACCTCTCGGCCGGCCCGCCCCACCTGCTCCGCCTCGGGCGCGCCGCCAGCCCTCTCCGCCCAGACCTCCACCCGCGACCCCGCCTCGGGCGCCCCGGCCCCCCGCCTCGGGCGCGCCTCGAGCCCTCCCTACTTTTGGTGGAGGGCTCCTCGGCACACCCCTCACTCCACTGACATTTGAACTCTGTTTCTATATTTACTCCGCTCTTCATTTATTTTATCCATTGTTCATTATTTACTTCTATTCCTCGTTTACCCTGTATGCCCTGTATGCTTTCTGAGGCGAAAATAAAAACCTTTTATTTCCACCCCCGCCTCCTCTCTTCCTTTTCGCGCATCGGTCGTAATGCGAAGCATTACGTTTGATGCGAGGAGAGGAAGAGACCCCCCCCCCGCCCCGCGCTGTCGCGCTGCTTTCTCACCTCGGCAGACGGCGCGGCGCGCCGCCCCCTCCCCCGCCCTCCGCGTCGCACGGCGCTCACGCCTCACCCGACGCCGCTGCTCGCCACCTGTCGCCCTCCCCCGGGCCGGCAGCTTTCACACTCACCTGCTGTCGCCCCTCCCTCTCCCCTTATAAAGGGCCGCCACCCTGGCCTTCGCCCTCAGGCCACTCGCCCTCCGGCCGTCTCCCAGCTCTCTCTCCTCTGTCCTTAGTGTGGCTAAATCCATGCCCCCACACAACTAGAGAAACCTGAACATCATATTAAAGCCAAACTGCATTAAGTTAGATGACGTCATGTGGGCATATATGATGTTAGGTAATCCGGTGTCGCTAAATCCTGCCCCCACACAACTATAAACCTGAACACAATCAAGCCAAACTGCGTTAAGTTAGATGACGTCATGTGGGCATATATGATGTTAGGTAATCCGGTGTCGCTAAATCCTGTAGCCAGGCAACTCTCCCAGTGAATCTACAAGCTTCTCAGATAAACCTGAAAGCGAGTAAGCCATGCTATATGTACCTATAGTTCCGACTATGTTTAGCAAATTTAACTGTGGGAAAAATACACATGCTTTTTTTTTTTGGTAAATGAATTTTATGCATATGACTGACAAATACCCATTTATAAATTGTTTGGTGTGAACGAATTGTATTCCTCTATTTGTTCTCAGCGCCGTAACACTGCTCTTCCAGCGGTGAGTCTTACAAGTTAAAGGCATAACTATTTTCACACAAAGTTGTTACATGTTTTATCAAGTGTTGATCTACTTTATCCAAGTTCTGGGTCTAAGTTAGCATACATCCATATTTTGTAAGAATAGACAAGATATTTTGTGGAAAGGAATTGAAAATGAAAAATAAATAAATAACACAGACAATAAAATAAACCCAAGAAGACGACTAGAAGATTGGATTCTCAGGTTGGGGAAACATCTGAAATGAGAGTCTGTTGGTACAATCTGTTCCGTTGATGTCATTCAGTACTTTAATTGGTAGGCTTTAACAAAGACCCTATAATACTAAGACGGCTCACTCAGCATGTACTGTGTAATCAAAATGATCAAACCCACCACTTGGTGGGCTGGCTGTTCTCTTGGTTAAACAGGTGCTATATTATATGTATAAATGTATATATGAATGTGAAAGATGTGTGATGATGGCAATGATGATGATGATGCTGATGATGATGTGTATTTGTTCATAGCAATTTCATATTGATGTGTATTCATACTTACCTATCTCAAGTATAATATAATTGTATGTGTTTACATGTGAAACACCAACCAGCAGCCGGGCTGATCAAACCCACCACAAGGTGGCACTGCGAAATTTACATTACCATGGGAGAGATAGGGAGTGAGCCGTCTTAGTATTATAGGGTCGTTGGCTTTACTATAGGAAAATATATTATTTCCTATATCCAGTGAACCTGTGTTAAATCAATATTTATATTAATAGAAAGAGACAATTCTGCTGAACCAATTAAATGACTATCAGCCACATTTGGTCTTTGCCCAACCTGGATTCTGCCTGTGCCCTGTGTGTAGCTCATTGTGAGTTGCTCCTCTGTGCCAGAGTTAGGCGCACACGTAGACTAGGCGGTACAGCGTCAACTATTCACACTGCACCGAGTCTATGTCGCTCCGTGCCTCACAGCTTCATAGAGAACCGCAGCCCTGTGTTTCCTTTCAGAAGAACGCTCGGGAAGATGTAGGGTGGGAAAAGGGTCAGAGGTCAACCGGCCCGACTTGCCTTCTGGGGCACGTGACCGGCCATTGAAATAAGCAGTGTAATTTGAAGCAATGCGAAGTGAGATTTATATCATTTACCGCAGCATATTATTATTATTATTGTATTATTATTGTTGTTATTATCATTATCATTATTATTATTATTATTATAATAATACAGATAGCGGGACTACACAGTTTTAGGTGGATTTCCGAATGTTGTTGGTGTTAAACAGGGCGTATCCTCTCATATGCATAGCTGTGTAAAATTTACTGGATTGATTGATTGATTGGTGGTTTCTTTACACCGTGTCGGCAGCATAGGCCATATTCACGGCGAGAATTGTTTGTTTTTTATTCAACCATCGCCTGTACATATAATGTAAAAGCATACAATCAATTATGTGACTTTACCGGAAGTCAGATTTCCGATTTTGTGTGTTAAATAGGTCACTTCCTCTCGCATGCATAGTTGTGTCAAATTCACCGGAAGTCGGATTTGCGTCTTTTGTTGTTGTGTTTGTTGTTGTTGGCGACTCTTAATCATTCAGTGGAGATGGACTGTGGTTTCCTGATATATGATATAGGGATTTCGGTCGGACTTCCTTGCGGGGTCATGTGGCATTGAAATAAGCAATGTAATGAGATGCAATGCAAAGTGAGAGTGATATCATTTACCGGAGCCTATTATTATACTGAGAGTGGGACTAAGAAATGTCCAAGTTTTTATTGGATTCCCGATTTTTGTTTTTGCTAAATAGGTAATTTGCTCTCGTATGCATAGCTGTGTCAAATTTACTGGAAGTCAGATTTCCGATTTTTGTTTTTGCTTTTGTTGTTGTTAATTGGCCACTCTTAATTCTTAATGTGGTTTCCTAATAGATTATATAGGGATTTATTGATAAATTAATACAGCTAGTTTGAGTTTCGCTGGTCCCTCCGGGAAAAACTGAGGCTAAAACGCAGTATGCCAGGCCACAGCTTCAGCTTACAAACCGGAAGGTGGAACCGGGCAAATCCGGGCAGGTCAGCGATTGGACAATAATATATCGAAGTAACGTAATGGCAAATAATAAATAATAAAGGATACTCCGCCTATTTATATCTGCATAATTAATTATACATCCCATAAAGTAGGGCTATGTAAGCAAGGGAAGGATACAGACGAATGTTGGGTCAGACACTTTTATTGAGCGTCTTGGCATAGCACAATAACAGGCCAAGGAGAACGCCTATACATATCCCCCACACCCCCCCCCCAACACGTGACTCATCCGCACAGAGTGCCGCAACCACCCTCATGTCATTCACTATCCGAGTCCCCAGGGGGGTCTTTAAGTATCTATGAACCGTATCAGAAGCCCAATCACCCCTGACTTTCAGCTCCTCAATTGTGGCACCGCACGTAGCAAGGAAAGTGCAGCCTCCCCTCCTAAGGGAATAAGACGAGAGGGTGGAAGCGTCAAACCCTGGCCTTGAGGCAAACAATTTAAGGGTCTCCTGGTATAGACATGGTAAGGAAAAGGACAGGAGAGCCCACTCAAACATGGAATGCGGAAAGCAGGATCTGATGGATCTGCCCTGATCTGATTGAAGTGCCTATTGAAGTGCCTCTTGGTCCAGTGAACCACACAGCCAGTAGTATCACAGCACCTTGCAATAGGGATCTCTAGGACCCATTCACTAAATTGTATTGTCTTAGAACGGCGAACCATCAGGACCATCCCCCAGTCGTGGAATACAAAGTCTGATCTACGCAGGGTGGAATCGGATATTGTCACCTGCGATTTACGCAGAAGCCCCCTAAAGGAACAAAGGACCGCTGCCCTCCATGCTATGTGGCCAGGGTTGTTCGTCAGAAGAGAAAATATCTTCCGCAACATGTGCGGAAGCAGCGGCATCGCACGGCGAGGCACATCGCCCTTGACCCTATGAATCCCCTTTAACGTAGAAGATAAAACAAAACTTTTGTAGTCAATCTGGGGCTCGCCGTTTTGCCTTAAAAATAATTCAGGCCGCTCAGGTAATTGAGGATGGATCCGTATTTCAGCTGATATCTTTACATTTAAAATATCTCCGAAGATAGACAGTTAAAATAAAAGTTAAGTCAAACTAAAGTAAGGTAGATTATAGCAATCAATTTAATATATTTATCTCAGAAAAATGGCAGAAACTCAAAAACTATCGGACTATGCAACTTGAAATGTTGGGTCATCAGGGTAATTTAATGTTCTGTCTGTACAGGCCATAGCACAATGCGCCTATTTGAGAGCGGAGGCAATGTTCCTCCTGTCCGCCCTTGTTTCCCCAGACCCAGTGCACAGGCTTCCTGGGAGTGCAGGTTTGCTTGTGTTATGGGTCTGTAGAGCGGGACTCAAATCCACATCTCTTTGCATTCCGGGCCGTGTGTTTGTTAACCATTACCCCACCTAGACTCCCTGATCTCACCTCACTACCCACACCTACCTGTCTATGTGGCTCCTTGCCCAAGAGGTCAGTGCAGACTACTACACTTGTGCCCCTGGAATTGTAAGTCTTTTAATGCTTACAATTACATACATACAGGCAATGCACTTACATATATATACATACATAGGGTAGGTTCAACATCTATACAGCGTGTAGCTTGTACAGGATCCTGGTCACAGCACCGGTGTCATGGGGGGTGATGAAAATGGGAAATATTGCGCCTAGAGTGGGACTCGAACCCACATCTCTTTGCATTCCGGGCCAGTGTGCTAACCATTACACCACCTAGGCTCCCTGATGTCACCACACTACCCACACCTACCTCTCTATATGGTTCCTTGCCCGAGAGGTCAGTGCAGACTACTACACTTGCATATAAGTTGGGTTAATCTGGCACTGGGCTAGTTGCATTGTTATATGAGACTGTCTCAAAAGGTGCTAAGCAATATAGGACAAAACTTTGTCCATTGTAACGATCAACATATTATCTTCTTATGCATTTGCTCAGGATAAACTGATTTGTTTTTTTACATGGTGTTCCAAAATCCCAATAGAATACATATTAATTTGAAGCAAATGTCCTTGTGTTTTCAGTGTAACTGTTTCTGTGCTGTTTTGTCTAAATCGTTACAATGGACAAACAAAAGAAGAGTTATCACCTTTTGAGACAGGCTCATATGAGAATCGACTGTGTGTAAATGTGTCGCTTCCATTACCCTTTTGCACTCAATCACAGACAATCGTGACGCCATGCAATAGTGTCGCCTTTACTACGCGACACGAGGGCATTGTGAGCATGACAAATAGTATTGTATTACAACATTAACAAGTATTCACGTTTAAGAACTCTCGCTTATTAAAGTCAGCGGTTTACACAAAAAAAGCAGACACACCCCACACAAACACACCCTAATTGCTACCTATTTGACATGATGAAAATAAAGGAAAATAGTGATCCTGGTTTTCAACCTAGCGCCTCTCTGATTGGTTCATAATTGAAAAAGGCGACACATTTGCATGCAGTCGATTCTCATATAACAGAGTATTGTCAGGGTCTGGGAGGCGGCGGGGGTGGGGGGGCTGGGGGGGGGGGGTATTCGGGCGGGTAAGGTACTACCTATCATTGTGGCCGAATCGGTAGAGCGCAGGATTCCCTTGTGGGAGATCGGGAGTTCGAATCCCAGCGGAGTCAAACCAATGACTTATACCAAAGACCCTATAATACTAAGACGGCTCACTCAGCCTGTACTGTAATGATCAAACCCACCACTTGGTGCGCTGGCTGTTCTCTTGGTTAAACAGATACTATATTAAATGTATAAATGTATATATGAATGTGAAAGATGTGTGATGATGGCAATGCTGCTGATGATGATGATGATGTGTATTTGTTCATAGCAATTTCATATTGATGTGTATTCATACTTACCTATCTCATGTATAATATAATTGTATGTGTTTACATGTGAAACACCAACCAGCAGCTGGGCTGATCAAACCCACCACAAGGTGGCACTGCGAAATTTACATTACCATGGGAGAGATAGGGAGTGAGCCGTCTTAGGGGTAAAGCATTGATACTTGTCATTACCTAGCCTGGTTAGCACAGTATCAGGATAATGTGAGTGTGCAGGATATCAGGTCATGATCCCGGCAGCCTGATTTCCCAGTGGGGCAGCTCTATAAAGTGTCCATGAGTGTGCTCTGTCCCAAGGCGGTACCCATCCTGATATGACTTGAAATGTTGCTAGGACGTAAAACACCAAAAACTAAATAAACCACACACCATGGTGTAGCCAATTTCAGTGCCGCTGTGTGCTCCATGGAATAGTACGGTAATATAGTGGAGAGTGGGGTAGCATTGTACCAGGCTGGTATAAGGACTGCCACGAGGGATCGCGGAATAATGTACTGCTAGGGCTGCTGTAGGTGATAGCGAATGTGTTCGGAGGCGGAGTTAGTATGTAGTATCAGTGTAACGAATGCAGTAGGAATGGGACTTCAGTTTGCACCAGTTTGGTTGTATGCGATAGGAATGGGGCATACATGTGTACTAGTTTGGTTGTATGCGATAGGAATGGGGCATACATTTCTACTAGTTTGATTGTATACGTAAATTTGTACCAGTTTGGTGGTGTTGATAGGTTTGTTTCTTTCTTTCTTGTTGTTTTACGTCCTAGCAACATCTAAGGTCATATCAGTACACGTACTGACTTGTGACAGTGCGCACTCATGGCGACTTTATAGTGCTGCCCCACTGGGATACCAGGCCACCAGCACCATGACCTGATATCACACTCAGTCACATTATCCTGACACTGAGGCAACCAGTCCTTGGCCTATCCTAATAATGCCAGGCGCCTGGCTAGGAAGCAACAAGTATCAATTTGTAAGTGATTGGTTTGACTTGACCAGGGTTCGAACCCACGATCCCATGGTCTACCACTACGGGAGACGGACGCATTAACTCATTCGGCCATCCCGTCTGGTTTGTGTTGATAGGAATGGGACTACATTTGTTCCAGTTTGGTTGTATGCAAATTTGTACCAGTGTGGTTGTGTGCGATAGGAATGGGGCTTAAATTTGCACCAGTTTGGTTGTATGCGATAGGAATGGGGCATACATTTGTACTAGTTTGGTTGTATGTGATAGGAATGGGACGTAAATATGTACTAGTTTGGTTGTGCGTGATATGAATGAGACTAAATTTGTACCAGTTTTGTTGTATGGGATACAAATGGGACATCAATTTGTACCAGTGTGGTTGTATGCGATAAGAATGGGATGTAAATTGTACCAGTTTGGCTGTATGCGATAGGAATGGAAGGTAACATAGTATCAGTCTGGATGTATGTGGGAGGAATTGGAAGTGATATAGTATGAGTCTGGTTTCATGTGGGAGGAATATGAGTGGGGATTCCTAATTTAGGACTAGCAAAAACTGTACAGGTTGGTCGGCAACATGGGGTAATTCGCAGGCGACAAGGAATAGACACCGCCAAACTGATCCTCGACTGATCTACACCTACGCCATCTGTAGTTTACTTGTTGACCTCTACACCACGTCCAGTAGACGATTTGATGAACCACAACATGGGAAGAACATGCTCTACCCAGTAGGCATGCACTGCAGTAATTATAGAAGTAATGATACTAATACATTTTTTTTTCTTGAAGATTTATACTGCCTGTCATGGATAAGTCTGAATAGAAAGCCCAAGCCTACACTTTTACCGACCCAAGGGATTTTTAACCTCCCACAGCACATAGACATGGTATAAGAGCAACTGGCCTTTGACGACGCTGTAAGTTATGCATAGCGGTGGAAATCCAAATTTGCAGAGGTGGAGACACGGGGAATCAAACCACTGACCTTCAGATTAGGAGTCCGACCTAGAAAAAAGTCAGACACTCTAAGCACTCCGCCACAGAGAACACCACCAGACAATCATGAAGTATGGAACGTATGAGCGAGGATCACAGTTTGAATTAAAATAAGACTTTCACCTCAAGGTAATTCCACTTTCCTTGTGATGAAATGGTTATGGAGCAATGAATAAGAAGATAGCAATGTGAAAAAAGGAGCACTTTTGGAAGGTTGAACTGCAATGTTTATCTCAATCTTTGGATTGGTCTTCATGGGGTTTTGTGCCTGAACTCCTCAGATGTGTAATATGGTTGGTTGTTGGACTTTTACGTCCTGGCAACATCTAAGGTCATATCAGTGCTGGTACATACTTGTGACAGTGTGCACTCATAGCGACTTTATAGTGCTGCCCACAGTGTGCACTCATGGGGACTTTATAGTGCTGCCCCACTGGGAGACCATGCCACCAGCACCATGACCTGATATCCCCCATAGTCACATTATCCTGAAACTGAGCCAACCAGTCGTTGCCTTATCCTAATAATGCCAAGCGCCAGGCTAGGAAGCGACAAGTATCAATTGTAAGTCATTGCTTTGACTCGACTAGGGTTTGAACTCATGTGTTGGAATCTCACCATCTACCAAAATGGGAGATGGACACTCAACTCATTCGCCCATCCCATCTGGTCAATAAGTGTTTAATAATAATGCTGTGGGGGTGTTGAAGGTGTTGGTTTCGATGTGTGTTTTATCATGCTATTTTAATCCAGCCTAATCAGCCCAATAAAGGCACACATTGTGCCATCTCCCCCCAAGGGCACAGCCTCGAACTTCAGTATAAATATAATAACATATATTAAATAGATACAATACATATATATATTCATAATAATATACATATACATATGAAGAGTTATAATATCCTTACAATGGTATTGTTGGGATCCAATTAAAGCGATCGATATAGGGGAGTGGTCGATATGTGGAGCGGTCGGTATAGAGAGGCTTTACTGTATAAATATATACATATATACATATATACATATACATATATACATATACACATATATAAATATATAAATGTATACATATATACATATATACATATATGTACATATGTATATATGTACATATGTACATATATACACACATATATGTGAAATATAAGCATTATATATAAATAAATTGGCGGTGCTTCCTTTCTATTATTTCATTATTTGATTTCCTCATACGCTATGCATGTACGATTTGCTGCGGGGATATCGGCACCACCTGTACTTCCGGTGCGGACCCGCCCCAAATCACCATTCGCTTCCAGATTTTAAGTTTTACATATGTATAGTAGGGATTTTTGGCTCGGCCACAGCCCGAGAAATAAATAAGGGTTTCTACCACACTAGTCATATGCTTTTCTTATCCTTTTATTCATTTACAGCTAGACGAATTTATATAAATATATATGCACATATATGTGATGTATAATGCATTATACGAATATAAATGCAAGGGTAACATGTACATCCTATGTTTCTCTGTGCAAATTTGTGGAGTGCCCCCCCCCCTCCAAGCTGTCGGGTAAATTTCTGGGCGGGCGCTCCCCTCGCGTCACACACATATATACATATATATATATATATATACATATATTCCTCCAGTGTGTGACGCGAGGGGGGCGCCTGCCCGGCAATTTACCCGACAGCTGGGACGGGGCATGGGGCACTGCGGCTATGCACAAGAGGAAATATAGGATGTACATGTTACACTTGCATTTATACATACATATATACATATCTACATATACACATATATATATACATACATATATACATATATATATATATATATACATAAGCTAAAGTTGAATGTGATTGGTGTGTACAGATGGCAGGATCTGTTTTGGGTAAATGGACACGTGTAGTGTGAAGTTCAGCAAGCTGGGTTGGTTTGTGGTAGGTGGTATGGGTGGCTTGTGGTAGTTGGTATGGGTATTCCTTAGGTAATTTAGTTACTGAGTGGGTTAGGTGTATGGTCTCACTTCCCAAATTTGCATATAACCAGCGTGAAGTGCTTAGAAGTATGTTGTTAGGAACAGGGTTTCAACATGTCGTGTTAAAGTTGCATAGTCCAATGAAGCATCACATTTTTAAATCCAAAGCAAGTATTTAGATTTGCTTCTACGTATTTAACTTAGATACTAATACACTTATTAAGCATGTATTTCCACATAGAAGGGTGGGTTGGTTGATTGTTGGAGTTTTACGTCCTGGCAACATTGAAGGTCAAAGCACCCTTCATAGAAGGGAATACTGGGGCACTTTAATAGAAGCTGTTACTGCGGAACCTGGAGGCCCTGTCACACATCACCGGATTGGGGGAAACAGAAAGAAACCGAACAAAGTCCGTTGATATCCGGCAAAGTCCGGTTTGTGTCCGTACAAGTTTTGAACATGCACAAAACTTGGAACAGATGCCGCCGTATTGACATCTACGGTTCTTGTCTGGTTTGAGTTTGTTTCGTCCGGTGGCTATCCGTTCATGTCCGTTTCATGTCTGTTATATGTTCATTCGTCCAGCATCTTTTGACCCGATATCGTAACATTTTGACACATTTTAATACATTTTGATACTTATCATGCCCGAACACCACCGGACTAGACAATTCTGTCCGTTGCTCAATGCAGCAAGGTGTGACAGCCACTTTATGGTGTCAGCGTCTGGGAATGCTTGCCAGAACTAATTGTCCATGTTTATCCTTCAAACATCTGAAAGGTTAGCCATTTGACATCAAAGTTACCTCAAACTAAAGAAAGCTAGATTGTGACAGTCAGTTTCATGATCATATATTTATTCCGAAAAAATGACAGAACCTCAAAACAACCAGACTATTCAAATTTAATAACAATAGAATGCTTTGCTTGTTCTGTTGTGCGTGTGGCTAGGCGCACGGTTGTGCATATGCGATTAATAATACCTCGGCTGTGGTTCTGACTATGTGAACTAGTTCAGGTAAGTCGGGTGTTAATAAGGATACACCATGCTTGCTACATACATGGAGAAAGAAGGGCACGTGACTATGACGTGTGAAAGGTCATGACGCACTACCGAGTGGGTTGATTAGATTAGATAATGCCGACAGGGTGTAATAGTATGGGAACTCGGCTGTCTGAGCCACACACATTACTAGTCTCTACAGGTGTGTTCTGACAATTGTCTGTCAGTTCCCACCTGTAATTACTCTCCACAACTCATAAGGAAGAAAAGAAGACAAGTAGCGCAAGATTGACAGTGAAGAGGTTGTGCTTTATTGGCATAAACTCCTGTTCACTTACTGGCGACCTATCATCCTCACTCCTTACCAACTGCCCACACAGATCCCCATGACTCTTGCTGGTGTATATAAGAATCAGTGCCTCCCGCCCATTGAACCTGAGTCCAATGGTTGTTGCACACATCTCAATGTCTTTTGAATAGATGCTGCTAGTTTGAGTGTAGAAAGTGGAGTTGTCTCTTGCTAGAGAGCTTAGCCAAGAGTGCTTCTCCCAGAGTGCTTCTCCCAGAGTCGTAGAGTTGGGTCTGTGTGTCAGGTATAAGGAATGCAGGTGACTGGGCTCACACAGCCAGCCAAGCAGACACCCTCTACAGCCTGGGTGGGCGACACCCTAATAGGGGGCAGCTGTCACTCAACCCCAGCTGCAGGTGGTGTTCATAATGTATGCAGGATGGCTGGGTGTGCTTGCCCATCAGCCCAGTGGTAAGATGTAGTTGCAGACATTTACAATAAACATATATTAAAAATGACCTTCCCCTCCACTTGCATTCTTTCTGGTGCATGGAGGGGACAATTCAATAATTATTAAACGTCTCTTAAGTATGAACATCACATCACAATCTCGGTCGCTATGTGTTATCACATTTCCAAATAGGCGCTTATGTCACAAAGCGAGTGGGGCACCCATTGCTTCTCTGTTACATAATCCTGGTCCCCACTCCGTCGCCCGAGAATAATAATGTCTTTGCCAATATATAAATGCAAACCGAAAATCCATATAATTTTACAAAGCGTTGATGAGACTCTGGGCGGGTCCAAGTGGAGCTGGCTAGTCGGGCATGTTGGTAGGTTGTTGGAGTTTTACGTCCTTGCAACATCTAAGGTCATATCAGGATGGATACCGACCGACTTGTGACAGTGCAAACACATGGTGACTTTTTAGTCCTGCCCCACTGGGAAACCAGGCCATAGGCACCATGACCCGATATCCCACTCAGTCGCATTATCCTGATATCGAACCAACCAGTCCTTGCCCTATCCTATTAATGCCAAGCGCCAGGCTAGGAAGTGATAAGTACCAATTTTGTAAGTCATTGGCTTGACTCGACCGGGAATCGAAATCCACCCCCAATAGCCGATGTTTACCTTTTGTGCTGGGTGGGGGGGGGGTGTTAAACAAACAAAAGTGAATCGAACTCCCGGCCTTCCACGTGGGAAGCCTGCGCTCTACCGATTCGGCTACCGCGCCTGGTAGCTAGTCGAGTATGACAGGCGGAATCAGGTTAGTCCCAGACAGTCTCAGGGGACTAGCGAAAGCCTGACAGGGCGCAGTCGGGAACCATTGTTCATCCTCCAGTCGCATTCAGATCCATATGAGGGTTAACGAGGTTATTTCAACACTGCTTGCCAAAGTTCTTCTTCTCTCTTTTTTTTTCTTGAAGATATTTATACTGCCGATCATGGATAAGTCTGAATAGACTTGTTTTCACTATTAGAGAATTTGTTGATAGAAAGCCCGAGCCTACACTTTTACCGACCCAAGTGATTTTTAACCTCCCACACCACATAGACATGGTACGAGAGCAACCGGCCTTTGATGATGCTGAAAGTTATACACAGCGGTGAATTACTTTACCATGTTTGCACTTCAAATATCTTAAAAGTTAGCCAGTTGCTGTAAATATGTTTATTCTGCTGAATAATTCTTTTGTCAGTGCCGAAGCACTGGTCTTCCATCCATTTTTCAATTCAGGGTTATTTACACAAAAGGTGAAGTTCCTTCAAACTAAAGTAAGGTAAAGTATAACGATCAATCTAATATATTTATCGCAGACAAATGACAGAAACTCAAAGCTATCGGACTGTGCAACTGTAAAGCGCTTCTAACTCAACTGTACATCTATTCAAGTATGTGTATACATTCATATATATACATACTGACATATATATCCGTCACTGAAAATCCAGTTGTACGTCTATTCAAGTATAGATATATATATACCGTCAATGCAAACACAAAACTATGTCTATTCAAGTAAACATCGTTTTGAGCTTCTTTTATTGTTCTGAGATATATATGTTAAATTGATTGTCACAATCTACCTTCCCTTAGCTTGAAGTAACTTTGATTTTAAATGGCTAACTTTTGAGATATTTGAAGTTAAGCACGCCAAAACTCTGACACCATAGGCTTCTGAAGTAACAGGTTCTATTAAATTGGGTCAGTATTCCCTGCTATGTGGTGACAAATGCGTAATAACTGCATCAGTATCTAAGTTGGATATGTAGAATTAAATCTCGATAATGTTTTTGGTTTTGAAAAGTTGATGCTTCATCAGACTATGCAGCTTTAATATGCTGTGAATAAACCAGCAAAGCCTGAATCTGCCTCGGTTTCGACTACACATGACTGAGATCTATTGGATAGACTGTATAAGATCGGCCTGCGTGACACATGGCGGGTGACACTTGACACGTGACACTTGACACGTGACCCGAAGAGCAGTGTGAAGTACCTGTTAGGGTTAGTTGGTTAGTTGTTGAAGTTTTACGTCCTGGCAACATCTAAGGTCATATCAGGACGGGCACCGACTTGTGACAGTGCACACTCATGGTGTCTTTATAGTGCTGCCCACTGAGAAATCGTCCACCAGCACCATGACCCGATATCCCACTCAGTCACATTATCCTGACACTGAGCTTACCAGTCCTTGCCCTATCCTATTAATGCCGAGCGCCAGGTTAGGAAGCGACAACTATCAATTTTATAAGTCATTGGTTCGAATCTACCTGGAACCGAACTTCCGGTCTCGGACAGTGTTGGATGGTAGGTAGGGTGGTTAGAACGCATACTTCTTGTCTTACAGCTCATAGGATCGATCACTGGCCGAGGTTAATTGAAGGCTTGATAAATGAACTGCTAGTTGATGCTATCCTGATGACTAGGATAGGCCAAGGAGATGGTTGGTTCAATGTCAGGATAATCCCACTAAGTTGGGTGGCTATGCACTGTAAAATATGAGAATATGTTCTGATTTAACCTCATATGTTTTTCGCATACAAAACAACAGACGGGATGGCTGAATGAGTTAGAGTGTCCATCTCCCGTGTTGGTAGATCGCGGGATCGTGGGTTCCAATGCTGGTCGAGTCAAACCGATGACTCAAAAATTGATACTCGTCACTTCTTAGCCAGATGCTTGGCATTACTAGGATAGGGCAAGGAGCAGTGCAATGAGAAAGACCAGTCGGCTGAGACTGAAATTTCCCCTGCTTAAACAACTAATGTACCAACAAACAAACAACAAAAATCAATTATTGAGCATGTTCGCAGTTTAATACCGACAACGTAAAATGATTCGCAATCAGAAGGAGATGGAGATGGAGGATGGAGATCAAATTGGGGATGACAATTTTTATTCGGGCGACAAAAAAGAACCTTTGTGCAGAATAAGGAAGGGTGAGGGGGGCCGGTACAGGTAAAAGTTACAACAGGTGAATTAGGAAGTACTCCTGTGACTGGGTGCTTAACCTTTTTGTTTCCAGCTAAGCTGTCGGGGAAAGATTGCTGCTCTTGGTGGCCATTGAGTAGAAAGGTTCGGGCTGGCAAAGGTAGGTGCCGCCTCAAGGCAGCACACTGATTGGTGGATTTAGGCTCATGAACTGAAAGTCCTAAGGGAAGGCGGTGGCGGTTGTTTTGGTGTGTCATACATACCTCAGCGGATCATCAGCTGCAATTCTGACATATTACGCAGCAATGTTAAGACAACAGATATCGAAACCCTCGTTCGCCAACGATCACTGGATGGTGAAAGTCTGATTAGACGATAAAGTGTCGCAATTTACCATGCACATTGGTTCATGCGTTACCAAACAGGTTTACAGACATCCAATTTACTAGGAACTCCCAGTTGGAGGCCATCTGTAAACTACCGCTGCACTGCAAGAATTGGGTGCCCATATTGAATCAGCGGGAATTGATGCGCTGTGAGGGAGGACAGTGCTTGGATGAGGCGTTGCCTTACTGCTGCAGCTAGAGTCCTAAAACTAGAATTTATGTATATATATATATATATATATAATATATATTTATATGTATGTATTTCAATATATTTCTATGTATTTCTATATATTTCTATATATTCTATATATTGATGTATATATTATATAGTGGGACAGGAAGGAACAGCTGACCGGCTACCTTCACTTACCTGTCCCCTAAGACAACTGTGCACCAAGTCGCTCTAACCACGTTGCACAGAACCTTCCAGAACCCCAGAGATTCAAGCCAGGAAGCCTTCTGACCGCTTAGCATAATACTTGTATAAAGGTGAACATTTATACATACACTTATATATATTTATGTATGTTTATGTATATGTATGCATGTGTATGTATATTTATGTATATTTATATATATTTTTATATATTATATATATTTATTTAGTTGTGCATATATATATTTATATATATAGATATTTATATATTTGATACATTTATATATTTGATGTATTTATATATTTATATATGTTTATATATTATTTATTTATATATTTATATATTTATTTTATATTTATATATTTATGCATTTATATTTTTATATATTTGTATTTTGTCGATACATTTTCATATATTTCCATGGAGTTATATAATATGCATATACAGGTATTTATATATTTCTATTGAATTATATGGATGTATATATATTTATACTGACCCACCCAGGAGGCAGGCTAAGGACTAACACATGTATATATATATACATAAACAATACCCATACTCATAGGTGGAAAATGAAATCATCAAAATTACTGCAAACGGAAACAGAAATAGCCCTATGGCGGCCACCATTTGTATACTCCTGTTGCATTGCATAATAATAGATAAATAATTCTCTGAGCGTTTATATTATATGTCAATAGACTAGTTTGTAATTCCAAACTTTCATGTTCATGCCAAATTGTTCTGTATTTCTATTAATTAAGTTTTGCACTGCGTGTAGCGGCAAACTCCAAAGAATGCAAACTCAATGGACCACGGGCATTTCTTTGGCTCTCGACGCCGTTTTCAGCGCACAGTCTATAGACAGTTTGGTAATTCTGGCTAATGTGGGCGGGTTGGTCCTAAGCATTGCTTATTCATATTACAGATATATGTCCATGCGCAGTGAATGTGTGAATACAGAGCAAAAAGGGTGTCACATGCGACTTGCACATAAAAATACTCGAGGGCGTGCTATCCATTATAAATATGTCGGCTCCTAGAGAGACAAGGTTGCGCAGGTGTGGGCACGCACTTCTCTGTGAACCGACTATTTAATGCTGAGCATATTTATCTTTACAGAGTGACTATTCTCATGGGACAGTGTCCCTAGCATGAGATTCTACAGTCACAGTACCGCGACGACGGTGCATTATTCTACAATCACGGTTCCACTGAGGGTTAGGGTTATGGTTAGGGTTCGCAAATTTGAGTAGGCATTGAGTGTAGTCTTTTGGATCTAATGGAACTTCACGGTGACGCTAGACTGCCGATCTATATCAATGGTATCGTGACGCTAGACTGCCACACTGCTGTCATGGTACTGTGATTTTAGAATATCCTTCTTTTGCCACACTACCGTGTCAAATGGGACAGCCCCATTGGTCTGAACACAGAAACCTTCAGATCTAAAAGAACCGTTTGTGATGCTAGACTGCCGATCTATGTCAGCAGTACAGTGAAGCTAGACTGCCACACTGATGTCATGGTACTCTGATTTTAGAATATTCTTCTGCTGCCACGGTACCGTGAGAATACAGGCATCTTTATCTTTATTCATGCCAAAGACAGTGATTTGTAGTTTTTTTTAAAGTAGTCACACAATCCCTTATACACTGTAAGTTGATTGATTGATTGATTGATTGGTGGTTGCTTTACGCTGTGTCGGCAGCATAGGCCATATTCAAGGCAAGAGATGTTTGTTTTTTGTTCAAACCATCGCTTTTACATGTAAAAGCAGACAATCAATTATGTGCCAATAGACACTCATTAAAGTAGAAAGCTCACAATCATATATTTGTGGTCAAGGGAAACAAATTCCCATAAAAAAAGAAAAGTTTCATTAATAATTGATAGAATCTATTTAGTAAACTATATGAGGTGGTACAGTCCAGCTGCCCTCAAAAAGGCTCAAATGTTTTCCTGTTTTACCTTAGTAAAAAGGTCATGCATACTGTCTGCAGTGTAGAACTGTAGGCGCAGGGCCAGAAAATCAACACAACTTAGTAAAATGTGTTTTACTAAGTTGCGTTGAAACACTGTAAGTTGGTTTGGGAAACCTCACACTTTATGTTTAATGAAATGACAGCTGGATAATCTGATCATTTTGATGAAATGCGAAATCACTGACCTAGATTTGATCCTCCATACCGAATGTAGGTCCTGGTGCACTCATTAAACATGGATTGCTGCCAAGAATGAACACGAAGTCAATTTTATGGAGCCTGTCACTGACGAAGCCTATAAGGTGTAGCATTTCAACGTGAAGGTTAAATTTTATGAATACTCATGTAATTTTGATGAAGGTAATTCATAAGGTGTTTTTGTTTGTTTGATGTTGTTTTACGTCCTAGCAACATCTAAGGTCATATCAGGGCGGGTACCGACTTGTGACAGTGCGCACTCATGGTGACTTTTTAGTGCTGCCCCACTGGGAGACCAGGCTGCCAGCCCCATGATCTGATATCCCACTCAGTCACATTATCCTGACACTGAGGCAACCAGTCCTTGCCCAATTCATAAGAACCTGTCACTGTTGAAGTAGAGGGGTGAATGCCAACCTAGTTTAAATCAATCAATCAATAGTTCCGTCCTCTAGTCGAGGGTTGGATGCAATGGTTCTCCACTTATCCCGATGTTGTGCTGTTCTGATAGACTGTGAATAATTCAAGCCTGTCCACTGTGAAATATTTGTAAAACCATGATGTTCTTGGTCTCCCTCTCCCTCTGCTGCCATTCACCTTCCCTTCCAACAATGTACGGTATATTGAACTCTGACGAATGATGTGGCCAAAATAAATAAGTTTCTTTGTCTGTATAGTGGCAAACAAGCTTTTCTTATTTTTAATTTTTCTGAGAACTTCTTTGTTGGTGATCTTCTTTGTCCATGATATTTTCATCATCCTTCGATAAGTCCACATCTCAAATGCTGCTAAACGTTTGTACATTTTCTTAGAGATTGTCCATGTCTCTGCCCCATACATTAGAGTAGACCACACATAACACTGAAGAATACGCTTCCTTGTTTGTATTAATATCTTACTTGATGTTAACACTCTATACATTTTGGAGAATGTTGTTCGGGCTATTGTTATCCTTCTTTTAATTTCTTCCTCACATCTCCCATCATTTGTAATCTTTTGTCCGAGATATATGAATTCGGATACTTGTTCTATGTTTGTGCCATCTATGGTTATATTGACATTTGGTTTATTTGTCTTTTTACTTATAACCATTGTTTTGGTCTTCCTGGCATTCATCTTCATGTTGAATAGTATTCCAGCTTTATTGATTCTATTCACTATATCTTGTAGGTTTTTCTCACTGTCTGCTAGTATTACACTGTCATCGGCATATCTAAGATTGTTGACGTTCATGCCACCTATTGTCACTCCCTTGTAATCTTCAATGTGTCTGAAAATCATCTCTGTGTACAGGTTAAATAGACATGGTGACAATACACACCCCTGTCGAACTCCTCGTTTAATCATAACTTCATCCGATAGGCCCTGCTCCATTTTTATAAATGCACGTTGTGTCCAGTATAAGTTCACAATTAGTTTAATGTCTTTGCCATTGACACCAATATCTTGTAAACATTTGATTAACAGTTCATGATTGACTCGGTCGAAGGCCTTCTCATAGTCAATAAAGCAGGCATAAACATCCTGGTTCACTTCACAATAACGTTCACAAATCATTCTCATATTGAAAATCCCTTCACGTGTACCTCTTCCAGATATAAACCCACTTTGTACATTACTGATTTGTTCTTCAATTTTCTGTCTGTTTCTCAGTAAAATTATTTTCAGGATCATCTTCAACATATGACTCATCAGGCTTAGTGTTCTGTACTCAGTACACAATGTTGGTTTTAGCTTCTTTGGGAGTCGTACAAATATGGATTCATTCATATTCAATGGTATAAATCCAGTCTCATAGATGTCATTTACTAGCTTATGAATGGTTTGAATCCCCACTTCATCTAGTCCTTTTATCATTTCTGATGTTATCTGGTCACTTCCAGGAGCCTTACCTGACTTTAGATCATTGATAGCCTTCTCAACCTCTGATACTAATATAATATTCCCATCTTCTTTCTCAATTGTGGGTGGGTTCCCTCTGTCATCATTGTATAGTTCGTTTACATATTCTTCCCATCTGGACTTTATTTCATCTTCTTCAAAGAGCATTTTGCCGTCTTGGTTCTTGATACATTTACTGCTTCTCTGTCTGTATCCTTGACCTGTTATCTCTTTCACTTTCTTGTGCATCTCTCTTGAACGATGTTGAGACTCAAGTTGTTCCACTACTTCACACTTCTTATTCCACCATTCATCTTTAGCTTTTTTGCATTCATCTTCTATTTCATTCTTCAGGTGTTTGTATTTAGGTGGATCAGTGGTTTTCACTTTCTTCCTTTCTGCCATCTTTTCTAGTATGGTTTGCGTCATCCATGATTGCTTTGTCTCTCATTTTTTATTTGGTAACACCTCCTCTGCTGACTTGACCATGCTTTCTCTGAGAGCTTCCCATTCCATTTCAATGTTGTTATACTCTCTCTGAGGAGTTTCTTCATTCATTAGTACACTGAATTTGTTATGAACAGAGACATTATACTTAGTTCTGTATTTTGCATCTTTTAACATGTTCATATCCATTTGAATGTTGTTTTTAATTTTGTTCTGCTGTTTCAATTTCACTACCATACTGATTACTACTGGATTATGATCCGAACATATGTCAGCACCTGGATATGTCCTTGCCTGTTTGATACAATTTCGATATCGTTGGTTGACAAGAATGTAATCGATCTGGTTCCGACATACATCACCAGGGCTCTTCCATGTATATAGTCTTCTCTTTGGATGTTCAAATAAGGTGTTAGCAATTACTAGTTTTGATGTCAAACAGAAATTTATCAAGTATTCACCACGATCATTTCTCTCACCTAAGCCAAATCTTCCTGTTCACTGGATATTCATGTTGTTCTCCAACTTCGCGTTCCAATCGCCCATAACAATTGTTATTTCTCCAGACTTGGTGTATTCCATTACCTTTTTGATGCTGTCATAGAACTTGTTGACTTCTCATCATCGTGATCTGAGGTTGGTGCATAAACTTGCAGAATGTTTATATTGAACGGTTTTCCCCTCAGCTTCATCATAATAATTCGTCAGATACTGGCCAGAATCCAATCATTGTGGCGGCAATGGACTTCTTCATCATAATTCCAACGCCATACTGATGTTTTTCATCTCCAGAATATATCATATCTACCTCACTATCACCTATCCTCCCGTCACCCGTCCATCTCGTCTCAGCTATACCTAGGATGTCAAGGTTTAGTCTAGTTTAAATACGGGTGAAAATAGCTTTAGTATGGAAAAGGAAGTAAAATTCCTGTCTCCAGTATCAAATGGCTACTTATATGGGCACAGAGTTGGTGAATTGAGAGAGAATGACAAGATGGCGGCAATAGAATGCCATCGATTTCACTTTTAAAGTCTATTAAACTATACGTTTATTATAATTTTCAATTCAAAAGTAGCGGGTAAATATGAAGACGTATATAAAGAATATATTTTGCTTCTTAAATTAAGAATGCTCATTTCCCGACCATGTACAATTGTTTCGCCAGCTTTTATATAGCTATTGTCATGGGGGTGATGAAAATGGGAAATATTGCGACTAGAGTGGGACTCGAACCTACATCGCTTTGCATTCCGGGCCAGTGTGCTAACCATTAGACCACCTAGGCTCGCTGATATCACCACACTACCCACGCCTACCTGTCTATGTGGTTACTTGCCTGAGAGGTCAGTGCAGTCTACTACACTCGTCCCCCTGGAATTCTAAGTCTTTTAATGCTTACAATTACATACAGTCAATGCACTAACACATACATACACAGGGTAGGTTAAACAACCATACAGCGCATAGCTTGCACAGGATCCTGGTCATGGCACCAGTGTCATGGGGGTGATGAAAATGGGAAATATTGCACCTAGAGCGGGACTCGAACCCATCTCTCTGCATTCCAGGCCAGTGTGCTAACCATTACACCACCTAGGCTCCCTGATTTGACCACACTACCCATGCCTACTTGTCTATGTGGTTACTTGCCTGAGAGGTCAGTGCAGACTACTACACTATTATAAGGTTGTTTTTCACCCCTACTGTCAGTACAGGGTTAATCTTTTATGTATGTTGAATCTTATGGACTCCGCCATTTCAACATCCATGCCAACATTAATATTTTTTTCTAGAAGATTTATACTGCCTATCATGGGTAAGTCAACATTAGACAGTATGTCGATAGAAAGTCCAAGCCTACACTTTTACCGACCCAAGGGATTTTTTTAACCTCCCACACCACATAGACATGCTCTGAGAGCAACTGGCCTTTGATGACGCTGTAAGTTATACACAGTGGTGGAAATCCAAATTGGTAGTGGTAGTGGGGGGGGGGGGGGGCATGAGGAATCAAACCACCAACATTCAGATTAGGAGTCCGACCTAGAGAAAAGTCAGACACTCTAACCACTTTGCCACAGAGAACACGACAAAATATAGCATGCTTTCATACTGAACCCAGTCAAATATATGCTACTTCAAACAATATTTACCTACATCCTAATTAGCATTACAATATAGTACTTTCGAGTATTTTCAGAATTCTAAACCATCGGACTATGCGTCTTTGATAAAACGGCATGTTTTTCAATCCAATCATGTCTAATCAATGCATACACCACTTCCCTTGCAACATTACAGGTACTGCCACCCTTGGGGTGTATGGCGCCATTATGTGGCATGATGTGGAACTAATCAGGGGAGAATTATAATTGCGCTCAATAAGCGCCATCAGTATCACACGTGAGTGATGTGAATGTAGTGAATTTTGACTAGGTAATTTTAGAGATACATTAAATTGTTTTACAAGCCCATCGATCAAACGCCCGGCTTAAAATGTTGTACGGTATCCTTTTCCATTTCATATTTTCAAACTTAAATAAATGTCATAATAGTGCGGGGAATCAAATTTGCATAATCGGGGGAAGCAAGGGGGGTGGTGGGTGGATACGACTCACCTTAGGCTTTCTATAAATTATTAAAATGTTAATCGAATTTGTCTTTGAACCACCCTGTAATTAATATATATATATATATATATATATAATTATATATATATATATATATATATATATATATGTTTGGTTGTTGGACTTTTACATCCTGGCATCGTCTAAGGTTATATCAGGATGGGTACTGACTTGTGACAGTGCGCACTCATGGTGACTTTATAGTGCTGCCCCACTGTGAAACTAGGCCACCAGCACCATGACCTGATATCACACTCAGTCCCATTATCCTGACATTGAGCTAACCAGTCCTTGCCCTATCTTATTAATGCTGACCACCAAGCTAGGAAGCGACAAGTATCAATTTTGTGCGTCATTGGTTTGAATCGACCAGGGTTCAAAGTCCCATGGTCTACCAAAATTGGAGACGGACGCTCAACTCATTCAGCCTGGTAGGGACAGTGGTGATGAAAAAGTCTTGAAAACTGTTATGTTTTGTATTTGATACTTGTTGCTACTTGTGAAGCACCCTTTCCCGAAGTGTGCGGCAATTAGTCACACGATCCAGTACATCAAGCACCAGGCATCAGCCGCAGGGCGGGTGACTGCTGACAGCGCATGCACAATTAATCCGCATAACTTCCGCTGATGGCAACTGCGGTTACACCTCAAACACAGGCGAAGGGGTGCACCTTCCTCACAGGTGGACAGCTCGGTTACATCGATCTTGTAGAAGACTGTGTAGTCATCTACTAGTAATACTACTGCTGGTTGCTGGTTACCCCCCCCCCCCCCCATCTCCCCAGTGTTGGTGGTCACGTGGGGTACCCTCGGAAAATCAGTAACTATGCTTTTTTTTTGGTGGTAAAGTATTTATTCATCTGAATATGACATTTGTCAGTGTAGGAGCACTGGTCTTCCGGACATCTTACTATTGGAATTGACAGTCTAAATAATCTAAGTTTGATCAGTGCTGTATTAGTTACAGGACCGATCCTGTAGAATTGAGGGAGTGGCTCCTGCTGTATAATATACAGCACCAGTCAGTGTAGTTCATGCAGAAGTGGGGAGCAGCACCGTGAGGAAAGTGTATACTCAGGGAAACTCAAATAATCGTTGTGGGTTACATTTTCCTCTTATAAAGCAAGGTAAGTTTATAGTTGACAATACATTGTGTCTGTCTTATATAATGTTCAATGTGTTTAAACAGGTTGATAGTTGTGTAGGATGTTCGGTGTGTTGGTGGTTTGTTCATGATGGTTAAGGGTGGTGGCAGGGCAGGAGGCCCATTAAAGGGGCAGCAACATGTACACCACAACTTTATTTAATGACAGGCATGGTTATTGAATATGATGATTCATAATTTGTATATCTTGAAACTACATATTCTACATACTTGTTATTTACCACCTTCGGCAAGTCAGTAACTCTGCTTAAAGGTGCAGTAACATGCAGACCTCAACTTTATTTAAAGCTGCATTGTCCGATAAAGTATCAAATATTCTACATACTTGTTATTTACCACCTTCGGCAAGTCAGTAACTCTGCTTAAAGGTGCAGTAACATGCAGACCTCAACTTTATTTAAAGCTGCATTGTCCGATAAAGTATCAAATATTGTACATACTTGTTATTTACCACCTTCGGCAAGTCAGTAACTATGCTTAAAGGTGCAGTAACATGCAGACCTCAACTTTATTTAAAGCTGCATTGTCCGATAAAGTATCACATTTTTAAAGCCAAAAACAATTATCTAGATTTTATTCTACATATTTAACTTGCACTTATTAAACATTTTGTTTCTGCATCGCAGGGAATCATACGTCAATTGGATAGAACCTGTTACTGCTGTAGCCAATGGCGTGAGAGTGTTGGCATCCTTGCCAAAACTAAGTTGACACGTTTGCACCTCAACTATCTCAAAAGTTAGCAACTTACAATAAAAGTTACTTCAAACTAAAGTAAAATATACCATATAAATGATCAATCTAATATCAAGGGATGAAAGATCTCCGGGATTTCGCGGATTTCCGCGAGTTTGCCTACTAATACGTTGTTCAAACGTCGCAGCACTATAAGTGTATACTAATAGTTGTTTAATGCCACATCACCATCAGCATATACCAATATTTATGAGACTCGACTTACGGGAATTTTCCGCGGTTCCCTGACAATGCTAAGCCTATAGGAGAATATCAGTGTTTCCGCTTTTTTTGCCGGATCCCACTTTCCTCCCTGAATATATTCATTGTAGAAAAATGACAGGAACTCAAAACCATCAGATTATGTAATTGTAATCACAGGCATCATCATTGAATGTGACGATTCATACTTCGTACATCTTGAAACCTCCTCTTCTTCTAGAGTTATTCGGGGTTCACTGAAGGCTCAACAGTTTGGCTACAACAAACTTTAATTGCACCAATACTGATTACCTTTGATGTTGATGAAAATATTGTTGAAAAGGTTGTATAATTAAAGGAGCACTTCGTGGGAAACCTCCAGTTTAAAGTTGAATAGTCTAATGGTTTATGACAGTCTGTCATTTTTCTAAGATAAATATATTAAATTGATTGTTATTATCTACCTGACTTTAGTTTGAAGTAACTTTTATTTGAAATAGCCAAGTTTTGAGATATTTGAAGTGTAAATATGGAAAATTATTTTCGGCAAGCACACCAAAACTCTGATCCCAGTAACACATTCTGCAATAACAGATTTGATTACATTGCCTCAGTATTCCCTCCAGTGTGGCAACAAATTGTAATATGTCGGAACTCGGCCGTCTGAACCCCAACCATTACTAGTATCCACAGGTGTGCTCTGACAACTGTCTGTCAGTTCCCACCTGTTATTGTTCTCAAAAACTCATGAGGAATAAAGGAAGACAAATCATGCAAGATTGACAGTGAAGAGGTTGTGCTTTATTGGCATCAACCCCTGTTCACCTACTGGCGACCTATCACCCTCACTCCTTACCAACTGACCACACAGATCTGCATGACTCTTGCTTGTGTATATCAGGATCAGTGCCTACAGCCCATTGAACCTGGGTCCAATGGTTGTTGCGCACAGCTCAGCGTCTTTGGAATAGCGGTTGCTCGTTTGAGTGTAGAAAGTGGAGTGTGTCCCTTGTGGGGGTCTTGTGTGGCAGGTATAAGGAATGCAGGTGACGGGGCTCACACATCCAGCCAATCAGACACCCTATACAGCCTGGGTGGGTGATGCACTAATAGGGGGCAGCTGTCACTCAATCCCAGCTGCAGGTGGTGTCCATAATGTATGCACTATGGCTGGGTGTGCTTGTCCATCGGTTCCTTGGTAACAAGTAGTTGCAGAGAGTTACAACAAACATATATCAATGCTTCTCTCCCACAATGCACTCTTTCTGGTGCAGGAAGGGAACATTAAAATAATTATTAACCATCTCTGAAGTATGAACATCACATCTCAATCTCGGTCGCTATGTGTTATCACATTTCCACATAGGCGCTTATGTCACAAAGCGAGTGGGGCACCCATTGCTTCTCTGTTACATAATCATGGTCCCCACTCCGTCACCCAAGTATAATAATGTTCTTTGCCAATATAGAAATCCGAACCGAAAATCCGTATATTTTTATCAAATGTTTAATAAGTGCACCAGTATCTAAGGTAGGTAGGTACATAGACTAACATCCAGAAAGTTGTTTTCGTTTTGAAAGTTTGGTTGTTTTCATCAAACTATGCAGCTTTAAAGTTTAAGAGCAGTCGAGTTGTGATGATGCGGCTTTTTCACAGTTAATACAATTAAAAGAGGTATGCAACTAATGAATTCAGATATAGATTCGATTATTCAGATCTTTGTTTGTTTGGATGACAGATGTCCACTCGATTAAATCTTTATTTAAAATTTAAAACTAACTTGTTCTCTCTCACCAAGAATGGAGGTGAAAATGTGAAAAGTGGGACAATGGATATTGTCCTTGAATCTCTGATTCAATTTATATATATCTGATAGTTTCTGGTCGGTAAACTTATGGGCTATCCAATGGTATATATATATGTATATATATATATATATATATATATTAGTTCATCATTTGGTTCATCATTTGATTCTGGTGACAGAAACAATTGTTAGTGCTCCAATACTGACTTGACGTTGGTGAAAATATTGTTTGAAAGTGTGGTATAATAGACCCTACCAGTTACGTTCGTGATATCTGTTGGCAGAATCTGGAACTACTCTACTTGGGTGCACTCCCCGAGTGCCTATGATTCACATGCTATATCTCCGTAAAGAATGCTTGGAAAAATAATCAAATGCTTAATTATATTCAGAGATTCATATCGCAACAAGATTCAAGCTCTTATCCTTGTAATATAACTATAAAAAAAAAGACAACTATATTGTATTTTTCTTCTGGAATTTCACCACTGCTCTCTTCATGTATTAACTTACTGAGAAATTTCAAGTTGAATCTACAGGGGGAAATTATCATGACCTGGAGCTAACCGGTCCTTGCCCTATCCTATTAATGCCAAGCACCAGGCTAGGAAGCGACAAGTATCAATTTTATAAGTCATTGGTTTGACTCGACCAGGAAATCAACTCGTGATCTCCCCACATGCGAGGCCACGCGCTCTACCGATTCGGCCACCGTGTCAGGTACCCGCCCTTTCAGATGTTTGCGCAATATGTGCTTGTGGGTAAACAAATTGCCTGCTGGTCCTAACTAACTAAATCCATAGATTGTGGGTTGTTGACGTCATATCCGACAAGCATGGCACATTAATTATGAACAGAGTCGTCGCCCTCTCCCAGGCGTAAGCTGGTACACAACCAACGCCAGTCGGCCGTCACAAACCGGAAGTCAGCCGACAGCGTCACCGGAAGTTGGGAGACTACCGGCTGCTTAGAGCGTTAAGGTTGCGTCTCTGCCACGGAAGTCGGGCAGGCTAGAGTTCACCTGAATGGACGCTGACCAGTCACATGCATTGTTCCAAGGCTGCCTTCATTATGCAGATGTCTGGCAGGATGCCAAGGAGGGCGTACACTAACCAATATTTGCTGTTTGCAAATTGTGCGCACACTTCTTCAGAGGGATATTTGTTCCCTTCGCAGAATTCTATTTGTGGTCAATTTGTGTGGTCAGCTAACAACGGGAAAAGTTGCATGTTTTGTATGTCTGCATTACTCTTCTGTAAATACATTAAGTAGATCATTTTATATAATCTACTTTGCTTTTTGGTTGGAGTAACTCTTTTGTGTGAAAAATGTCAGTATATTATATATATATATATATGACAGCAATTAATTAGTCCGAATCCCATTCTTATAGTTGTTGCTAGAGCATAAACCTGAACAAAAAAGAGTTAGGTATTGTGATGTCTCCCTTGTTGGCCGACCGGAACTTGACCCTCATGCAGTGGACCCCCCCCCCCCCCCCCCCCCCCCCCCCTCTCTAAGCAAAGGAGGAGGAACGAGTACTCTTGCTTTCACGATTCTTTATTGGTTCCTCCGCCACTGCGGCGTCAATTATCAAGTGACCCAACTATCCCATGTCAACTTCCTCAGGGGGTAGGTTACGCTAGCTGCACGCAATAAATGGTAGACCTGTTGCGGTGCTGCCTGGCGTCTACTGTACCACCACCTAGCGCAATACTGCAACGGTGACGGAGCAGTTCTAGCTGCCACCGTATGGTAGTGGAGCTCATGTCTGGACTACTACACTATGTATGGGCGATAATACAGACACAACAAGGACAGTGGAAACCTCACTTCCGGCCTTTTCCCGTGATTCCCTGACAGCGCTAACTAATCCTGTGCGGGGAAATCGACGTTTTTACTGAAATTCGCCGTTGGCACCAAGATTTCCGCGTGTTTTTGGTTGGATACCACTTTCATCCATGCCTAATGTATTTATCTGAAAAAGAAACTCAAAACCATTGCAACTTCAAATACTGATGGTTGCCACTGAAATTGTGTGGTTTCAGTCAGAGATGGGAAAGTCATGTTTTGTCTGTTACAGAAAATGAATCTTATTCGCCTAAAATCTTTTGTATTCAAATCACGGATCTGCATGTATTCAGTTCCCTGCTTATCGCCCCGTTGAGCGGCTAAACAATGCAAAGGATTGCTCAATAAGCACCCAGTTTCTCTCAATTGAAAGTGTCATGGTTACCCAGCTCCTTTGACCAAAAATACAAAAACTTTTAGCAGCTTAATCTGGCTATGCATCAACACTGACACATTGATTACAGGTATTTAAATCTGTCATGCCGTATATCAGGAATTTCATAGCGGGAATAGGGAAAGCCGATATCTTTACATCAAATGAGGGTCACCACGCTGGGAAGACTGGCAAACGAAAGTGCAATACTGGAAGTAGACTGAAGGATTGACAATTGATTTGTTTTCATCACGTTGGTTTCAATCTAACTTTATTTTTTATTTGTGACATGTACGTTTTAAAGAGTAATGGCTGTGGAGGTCAGGCAGGCGCAGACACAGATTATCTCCCCCCCCCCCACCCCCCCCCCCCCCCCGGCCCTCGTCAGTTTGACTGGTCCCCTATTCTCCTGTCATTGACAAGTGTCGCGCCATACAGCCTCGTCAGATTTGACTGGTCCCCTATTCTCCTGTCATTGATATGTGGACTCATTTTGAGAAATGCATTAAAGCTGCACAGTGCAATCAAAATACCAATATTTTCAAAACCAAAACCATTTTCTAGATTTGATTCTACATATCTAATTTTGATACTGGTGCACTTATTAAACATTTGTCACTAATTGAGGGGAATCCCGAGGCAATTTAACAGAACCTGTTACCGCAGAAGCCTATGATGTCAGAGTTTTGGCGTGCTTGCCAAAATTAATTTTGCGTGGTTGGATCTCAAAAGTTAACCATTTAAAATTAAAATTTCTTCAAGCTAAAGGACGGTAGGTTATAGCGATCAACCTAATATTTTTATCTCAGAAAATGACAGAAACTCAAAACCATCGGACCATGCAACTTTAGCTGTTTCAGGAATCACACAACAAGGAAAGTGCAGATGACAAATTCCAGGTAATTCCAGGTGGACAAACACGCCATGGCCCACCCATACAGAAAAAAATCACATGTAATAGACGAGATCACGGTTCCGACTGAGCATGCGCTGAAAACGGCGTTGGCAGCAAAGCAAATTCGAATGGCCATTGAGTTTGTCGATACTTGTAGGGAAAAACTTTGATTTGATTCAAAATGAATAGAAATACATAACAATTTGGCATAAACATGTATCATCATCATGCTGTCGGTCGCGATGCGACAAAGACTGCTTTCATTACTTGACTGCCGCTCTCCAAATTTCATGAAAGCTGCCTGCAAAAGTGTTGAAGTGCTGCTGGCTTTTGCAAGTTACCAGCGGCAATCTATCGGGGAGCAAATAGAGGTTTCACCCCGGCATGAACATGTCAAGACAGGTGCAACATGTATGCACACATGCAATATAATGATCTGATGAATATAGCTAAGACAAAACTAGCCATAGTTAAACATTTTGAGCTAAGAAACATACAATTCCACACAAAACAATCAGTGATATCCACATCACCATTATTAATTCTTGTTTTAAATATTAAATTGCCAAATGTGTCAACATACACTTGGTTCAGAGAAATATATAACCAATATCTGATTAACCCAACTCATTTTCTAGTTCTACATATGTCATTAACCATAGGATATAATAAAAACATTAATAAAATAAGTAAAACTGACTCTGGCTATGGGGCTCTAACACTAGTCTGAGTGCCCAGATTTGTCTAAATCTAGATGCACATGGCATAAGATGTGCTGATTATATTGATGTAAATGCAATACTGGATAAAAGATTAATATCTTAATTTACTATATATATTTGTTTAGTTAGTGTTCTATGTTTCAAACAAGAGCTGAGATGAGCTGAAACTAGCACATTTCACAACTGCACCCAGTGTATTAATTAGCATGTGCCATGTGCTTCTCTCAGGTTTGTTTTGCTTTGACGCATCGCACAATGCACCGCGCCGCTGGAATGATGATGTAGTCTATAGTAGGGTTGGTGGGTGGGAAAAGAAAACCTAAGAACTGGCTGTGCGCGCATCGCCACCTCAGCAATAAGTGAGGAGATAATGGCAAACTTAAGACGGCAGGAAGAAAGGTGTGATACACTAAAAGCCAGCTTGCTGGCCAATCCGAGGGTTGAACAGTGGACTCGTCCATCCACCTAAAGTAAGTCCAAATGCACAGCGGGCAAGGGAGGTGGCGTGTTGTTCCTAACGAATCAAACACAATGATAATATTGCGACAAATATGGAAGTTGATTTGTTTCAAAACTGCTACATCGATTTGGTTGTCTTTTTAAAGTTATTTGACCTTTTTTTGGGGGGGGGGGGGGTAAATATGGTTATTCTGCTGAATAAGTCTTTTGTCAGTGCCGACGCACTGGTCTTGCAGCCATTTTTCAATTCAGCAGAATTCAGATAATAATGCACATATTATTTCTGTCAACAATGTTCTCTATTGTCCAACCTTGGGATGCTTATCCTATTTGTAAAAAGATTAATTTCTTCAGATCTTCTTGCAATTTAGAAATTCTGAAATGGCGCACCCAGTTGCTTTATCCTGACACTGAACTAACCATGACAGTGAACCAATCAGTCTTTGTCCTATCCTATTAAGACTGAGCACCAGGCACAATTAGCCACACATATCAATTCTGTAAGTCTTTGGTGTGATTCGGCAGGGATTGTACCCACCACCTCCCGCACGATGATCCTGCCCGGATGTTTCTAGTGTCTTGATGACTTCACACCGGAAGGGGGCCCACCGGAAGTGCGCTCACCTGAACTGAGTTCACCGGAAGCGGGCTCACCGGAAGTGGGCTCACCGGAAGCCTGCCCACCGGAACTAGGCTCACCGGAAGTGGTCTCACCGGAAGTGGTCTTACCGGAAGTGGGGTTCACCGGAAGTTTGCTCACCGGAAGTTTGCTCACCAGAAGTGGGCTCACCGCAGTGTTCTGTGTGAGGGTTGGAATTGAAGTTCACAAACAATGCATTATGTGCTTACAGCCTGCGGCAGTCCTTCTAAATGTTTCCGACCAGACGGGAAGGCCGAATGAGTTGAGCGTCCGACTCCCGTTTTGGTAGATCGTGGGATTCGAACGCTGGTCGAATGAAACCAATGACATAAAAATGTATTCTTGTCGCTTCCTAGGCAGGCGCTCATCATTACTAGGATAGGGTGAGGATTTGTTGGCTCAGTGTCAGGATAATGTGTCTGAGTGTGATATCAGGTCATGGTGATGGTTGCTTGGTCTCCAGGTGGGGCAGCACTATAAGTCGTCATGAGTGTGCACTGTCACAAGTCAGTGCCCGTCCTGATATGATCTTAGTTGTTGCTAGGACGTAAAACAACAACAAACAAACTATCGTAGATAGAGGTTGTAAAACGTTAACAAACAAACAGTGTGGTATCCCAGTCGGGCAGCACTATGAAGCCACCATGAGTATACATTGGTACAAATCGCTATCCCTCATTATTATAAGACTTCCAGTGTTAAAGTTGCATAGTCCGATGGTTCTGCGTTTGTGACATTTTTTTAGACAAATATATTAGGCTGATCGTTACATTTCAGGACACGACATAGAACTGCTTAGTATGGGATTTATTAATCTAGTAAGGAGAAGAACAGACAGGTAATGGTACAAGGTTAGAGTCAATATGTATCAAGGTAATGAGTTCAACTTTCTGTGGGATCCGGGCACTCAACCCTAACGTGTCACAGTCTTAAAGTAGGTTTGGGTGGGGCGGTGAGAAAAGGCAGGAGGTGGTCTCGGGTCACCATCTGGTGGTGAAGTGCTGTCTGGAGAGGCGGCCGGGCAGAGGTGACGTCACAGGGGCGCGCTCGGGTACAAGTAGCGGCTACCAGTGCGTGGGTGCGGGGGGCGCCACCTGGAATCGCCTCCCAGACCCCTATATTTAAAAGGGGGAACTAAAGTATAGATCAGCGGGTGGGGGGGGGGGGGGGGTAACGGTGGGATCCCAGGAGTCCCGTGTCGATCCCAAATTACCCATGTTGCCTATTCAACGTGACCAATCTACCTTACTTTTCTTTGAAGTAACTTTTATTTTAAATGGCTAACTTTGGAGGTATGTGCAGTGCAACCGATGCAAAATTAATGTTGGCAAGCTGCCAAAACTCTGACCATACGCTTCAGTGGTAACATGTTCTATTAAAATGGCTCAGCCTTCCTTTCTCTGCGGCAACAAATGCTTAATAAGTGCATTGGTATATATATTTTTGTAAACTCCCTAAGCCGACGACCTCCCAAAATGAACCATTCAAAGGCAGTCCCATGGTCGGTCGATTTAGAGCGGTTTTACTGTTTTACTGCGGTTTTGGAGATCTCTGTGGCAGAGTAGTTAGTCTCTGACTTTTTTCAAGGTCGTACTCCTAATCAGAAGGTTGGTGGTTCAATTCCCCATGCCATCACCTTGGCCAATTTGGATTTCCCCCACTGTACATAACCTACAGCATCATCAAAGGCCAGTTGCTCTCATACCATGTATATGTGCTGTGGGAGGCTAAAAATCACTTGAGTTGGTCAAAGTGTAGGCTCTGGTTTTCTATAACTGTCTAATGGTGAAAACAAGTCTATTCAGACTTATCCATGAGAGGCAGTATATAATGCTGCAGTCACACTATGACGCTTCTTGCCGGTGTGCCGCCAACGCGCAAAATAATTTGTACTCGTCGAGACACGTCCAACTTTTCAGCATTTTGGGAAAAAGTTAGGCGTCAGGGCAGCGTGTTAGTAGCACGCGGCCAACGTGTGTCGACGCGTGGCGAAAAAAAAAAAAGTTTGGCGCGACGTCTTCATATGACCTTAGATGTTGCTAAGGCGTAAAACAACAATGCCCCAGTTTGGTGCAACGTGTGCGAACGACCCTCCTGCGCGCGCAGCATCTGCTTAGCATTCGCATAACGTTATTCCAGCGATGTCGACGTGCTTCTGACGTCGCTATAATATTGGCACCCACGCGTTGACGAGCATTGTCGCTCGTCGAAAGTTTTGTGCAAGCACAAAACTTTCAACGCGCCCTGATGCGCGCCGACGATCCTCGACGACCGTCCACGTCCATCAAGGTGTACCGACGTGTACCGACGCTCGCCTAACGCACAGGTAACGCTTCCTGACATATCCCGATCTTGCGGCAAAAAATCACACACATCGACGCGCGTTGGTGAGAACCGTCGTAGTGTGACTGCTGCATAAATCTCCAAGAAAAAAACAACCCCAAAAACCCTTGTAATTGTTTTGATGTTGAAAATGTTATGTTTTCATTGGAATATACAGCTTTAAAGTGGTTACAAGTTAATTAATCATCGAGGCAATTAGAGGACGCGATATGATGATTGATGATGCTGTCTGAGACTGGAGACCGGTCTGTTATGGTATTGTCACGTGTGTTGGCGTTGTGACAGTCAAATATACAGCTTTAAAGTGGTTACAAGTCAATTAATCATCGAGGCAATTAGAGGACGCGATATGATGATTGATGATGCTGTCTGAGACTGGAGACTGGTCTGTTATGGCATTGTCACGTGTGTTGGCGTTGTGACAGTCAAATATACAGCTTTAAAGTGGTTACAAGTCAATTAATCATCGAGGCAATTAGAGGACGCGATATGATGATTGATGATGCTGTCTGAGACTGGAGACTGGTCTGTTATGGCATTGTCACGTGTGTTGGCGTTGTGACAGTCAAATATACAGCTTTAAAGTGGTTACAAGTCAATTAATCATCGAGGCAATTAGAGGACGAGATATGATGATTGATGATACCGTCTGAGACTGGAGACTGGTCTATTATGGCATTGTCACGTGTGTTGGCGTTGTGACAGTCAAATATCCACTGTCAGAATGAAATATTCCCAACTGGCACAAAGTAGGCGTCATGCTATTAATGCGATGCTCTCAGAAAAACATAGTTTACTCTCGTATTGACATAGAATATGCTAATAGAGAATACTTTCCAAGAATAGAGCTGTTAGAAAATAAAAGAAACGCCCGGATAATTTGGTAGAATAGTATTTGTTTGTTGGGGTTTTACGTCCTGACAACATCTAGAGTCTCATAATCAGGACGGAATAATTTGGTAGAATAAGGCATGCTTCATGAATTTAGAGTATGCTCGGTAATAATTGGAAAGGCAAGGTAGATTGGGATATGCAGAGTAGGTCGAGATATGCATGGTAGATTGAGATATGCATGCAGGAGAAATATGGATATGCAATGTAGATCGGGATATGCAGGGTAGATTGAGATATGCATGCCGGATATGCATGGATATGCAGGGTAGATTGGGATATGCAGGGTATATTGAGATATGCATGCAGGAGAAGCATGGATATACAGGGTAGATTGAGATATGCATGCAGGAGAAGCACAGATATGCAGGGTATATGGAGATATGCATGCAGCAGAAGCATTGATATGCAGGGTAGATTGGGATATACAGAGTAGGGTGAGATATGCATGCAGGAGAGGTTTGGATATGCAGGGTATATTGAAATATTGAAATATACAGGGTAGATTGAGATATGCATGTAGGAGAAGCATGGATATGCAGGGTAGATCGGGATATGCAGGTTAAATTGAGATATCCATGCAGGAGAGGTGGGTATATTCAGGGTATATTGAGATATGCAGGGTAGATTGAGATATGCATGCAGGAAAGGCATGATATGCAGGGTAGATTGGGATATGCATGCAGGAGAGGTATGATATGCAGAGTAGATTGAGATATGCCGGGTAGATTGAGATATGCATGCAGGAGAGGTATGAATATGCAGGGTATATGGAGATATGGAGGGTAGATTGAGATATTCATGCAGGAGAGACATGGATATTCAGAGTAGGTTGAGATATGCAGGGTAGGTTGAGATATGCAGGGTAGGTTGAGATATGCATGCAGGAGAGGCATGGATATGCAGGCGTTCATACCTCCATTACCCATAGTACCCCCCACAGACCCTCCCCTGACCTCTGGCCCTTTTTGGTGCTGCTTGGAATCCTGTTGTGTTTGTGTGTGTGTGTGTGGGGGGGGGGGGGGGGTAGGGGGTGGAGTAGGAGCGACCTTGCTTGAACAAGCATATATGCATACTTATATCCTTACATGCATATATAAATGCATATATACATACATGCATATACATATATGTGTATCGATATTATATATACCTATATATATACATCGATTTATTTGAATAATAATTATTACAATTTGAATTATTATATTTAGTTTCTATATATATAAAACCAAATATGTGTTTTTATAGCCTTTGGTCAGAGCCCCTTACCTCCCACCCTCCCCCCTCTCCCATGGGTAAATACATATATAAGATATGGCTACGCCCTCATAGGAGAAAAGAGACAAGGCGAGGAGTGGTGGAAGCCTCCGATTTATTGACCGAGGCTCTGGCCGAGCAATATACCACCCTACCTACTACAAAACTTGAAATCTAGGCTCATGTGACGCCAACTGTATGTACAGGCGCGTGACCGGAGTGGTGTCGCACAAAATGGTGTCCCGGAACGCAGTAAATCGGCTGAACCGGTGTATGAATAAATAAATAAATAAATAAATAGCATGCATAATAAAAGAGAAATAAATATCACAAGAATGCTCCGCCCCTTTATATTCATATAATACATTATATCTCACATATATATACATACATATATATATACATATATACATATGGATATACATATTGTAATTATGATAATATACATACACACATATATATACATACATGTATATAAATCCCAATTGTAAACAATCTTAGTAATTTTGTCATTCAAAGAAATCCACGAGACTTGGACTTCATCTCAGTATAGTTTTAGTTGAGAAGGAGGAGCTAGAAACATCAAGACTGGAGTAAGACTCAATGTCAGCTTCATGCTGCTTCTGATAACCCTCCCCCTCTACACCCCCCCCCCCCCCTCGCCACACACACACACTGTCATCACAGGTGTTCCCCTGTTCCCTGTCCACAAAGTCAAGTCAAGTCTCAGACTGGTGCTCTGCCCCTTACTGCTTGGACCCTCCACAGAAACACACACAAAACCATCCTGCCAGGGTGTGTGTTGGATAGTTGCGGGCATGCATGCTTAGATGTAGACACAAGGTAAGAGCGAAAGGGCTAAGAGTGAAAATAAATACATGCATATACACGTATGCATAAATATGGATGTGTGCATGTGTGCATGTATGTATGTATGTTTGTATGTAAGTACATATGAATGTATGTATGTATGCATGTCCTAACAAATATTTAATTGAGTAAAATACTGAAGCATGGGTGTGGGCAGGGGTATTTGTGTAGGGGAGGGGAGCTAGATGCTGGTGTCAGTGTCAGTGGATTGGGAGGCACGGGATGATGTTATAAAATAGCACTTGCTACATGTGTATTCTTCAACCCCCTCATCTGTGCTAACTTCGGTCAGCCATGCCCTGTCTTAATTAGTAACCATGGTAGCCCCCTCCCACCTGTAATGATGTGATTAATAACAGACTACTCATGTTGACGTCCAGTTGCTTAATGACTTTATTACGGTGCCTCCCAGTCTGCGCTGGTTGCTCATTCGCTGGTCCCGACCCGCTGGCTGCCGGCATGTCATTTCTTAGTACATACATAACATCTTCCTTTCAAACAATAAAAGAACAACATGGAAAGTAGCGAAATAAAACAATGCAACAAAATAGACATGGGTTATAGTTTTGTTAATGTCCAATTTCAGATTCCTGTCAGTCTCTGGCTTTCATGGCATACACAGCTAGCCTTATCTCCCTTTCAATAAAAGTGTTCAGTAATAGCATAATGGATTGGTTTTGTTTTGACATGGTAGATATGAGCATGCATATGTCTTGGTCCAATCCACCTGTTTGGCTATTACGTGCATTCTGCCTGTGCTTCTAGAACAGTTCTCAGTAATACATAGTGTGAATATTTTAGTGTCCGTTTTACACCATAACATATCTTAATACACAGGAAATTTTATAACATATGTTATACAATATGACTTACATACTAACATACTAATACAATTTACCGTGGGAATGGCTACTGCTATCTCGTTTTCAGCTTGTCATGCTGATTACATAGTTTAAAATACAACGCTTTGATTATCTTAATTGCCATAAATTTCTTTCACGTAGCTTGTTAGCACAATTTGCCCGCTTTTCTGATAAGCCTGTCTGGGTTTATCGCCTTCTATTGATAACTGAGTCTACTCACAGGTTTTACTTCTCGGCCATGTCGGGTTACATATTTATTTCATGCCTTATCTCGCTTATCTGGTCATTTGGGTTGGTTGCGTGCTGGATCTGGGTCTGTCTGTTGGATTTCGATCATTTCATGTTTGGCCGAGAATATATGTTTTTGGTTTCTTTTCAGTGTGAGATTGTTTCGATTTCTTATTTGGTAGTTTTGTGTGTTTTCATCAATTGTTTTGGTTATGACCCCCGAGGCCCATTTTCCTTTGTGTGTGATGTATCGAATGTGTTCTCCGATTTTTATTTGTTTGTGCTGTTTTCCTGCGTGTCAGTCATAGCATTTCTTTTAATTTTGTTGAATTCTCTCAATCTGACTGTTTTTTACCTTTTTTACCTCTGGTTTTAACTGTACTGTTAATGTTGGTAATTTTTACCGCAATTTTTGACTCATCAAGAGCTGAGTGGGTGATGCATTTAGTTCTGACAAAGGCGTATTTCTGAAATTGAGCAAAAATAAATTGTAGTCCTTTGACTTGTGCATAGCTTTCTTTATCATAGTTTTCACCATCTGGATATGTCTTTCCGCGTGTCCGTTGCTTTGCAGGTAGTGCGGGCTCGAGAATGTTACTGTAAATTTGTATTCTTTTACAAAGCCCCTGTATTCAGAACTAGCGAATTGTGGACCATTCTCTGAAACCACTACTGATGGAATGCCATGCCTGCCGAATGTCTATTTCATGGCTAATATCACTGCTTTGCTTGTTGTCGTTTGTAGTTCAATAACCTCTGGGTATTTTGAAAAATAATCCACTATAAACGAATAGTCCTGATTACCTATTTGAAATAAGTCGGCCCCTATTTTGCTGAATGGTAAGCGCAGTATTTTGTGTGACATTAGGGGTTCACTGTGCTGTTTGTTTCGATATTGTTGACATAGACTGCATCTTGTTATTTTGTCTTCTAGCTGCGTTTGCATGCCTGGCCAGAAAACATGTTCTCTAGCTAACCTTTTACTTTTGATAATGCCTTGATGTGTTTGATGTAATTTCCTTAGCATTGCTTTTTGTAGTTGTTTCGGTATGATTAACCTGTTGCCTTTTAACAGTATGTTATCACATTTAGTTATCTTGTGTCGAAACGTGTGAAATGGTGTAGTGCATTTAGGTATTAAATTCTTGTCTTCGGGCCAACCGTTTCCGACTAATTTGACTACTTCTTTCAAGACCGTGTCATTTTGTTTTTCAATGGTGATTTCTTGTAGGCTGATCTCTTTATCGAACAGCTCGTTTGGACGAGTTGTGTCACTGTGGTCTCTTGATAACGCATCTGCAACAAACATGTTACACCCTTTTATGTGTACTAATTCCAAATCGTAGTTTTGTAACTGCATTCTCATGCATTGTATATGTGCTGAAAGTTGGTGCAATGGCTTATGTATGATTGAAACTAGTGGTTTGTGGTCCGTTTCTAGGCGTACTTTCTTTCCAAATATGTAGTTATGAAATTTTGTACAACCGAAACATATGGCCAGTAGCTCTTTCTCGATCACTGCATAGCTACTTTCTGTGTCATCTAGAGCTTTCGAAGACATTGCTATGGGATGGCCTTCTTGTAGGAGTGCAGCTCCTAGGCAAAATTTAGAAGTGTCCACCTGAAGGGTGTTTTCTTTTGTTACGTCTTAGAAACGGAGTACCGGTGCATTTGTTTTCATGTGCTTTAATTTGTCAAATGCATTTTGCTGTTCAGCTTGCCAGTGCCATGCCGCTTCTTTGTTTGTTAGAATGTGTAGCGTTTTTGTTATTTCTGCTAGGTTAGGTAGGGATTTTGCGATGTATGCTACCGTGCCTAACAATCGTTGTACTGGTTGTTTGTTAGTAGGAGTGGGCATGTCAGTGATTGCTTGGACTCTCATTGTTGGGTTTGATCCCCTTGCCTGAAATAACATGACCGACATACTCTACGCTGGTCTGACATATTGTAAAGTCCTCAGCTGGCAGTCTTAGTTGTGTAGGTAGGCTAAGAGGAAAGCACTACAGGCAAGGAAGGAAAGCAGATATAGAGTGAAAGTAGGAGAGGTAGACTCCAGTCTTTATTATATTTATAGTTTCATGAATCAAGATGGTGGCACACACCTGACCAAAACCTCCAATCACCAGGGGATTCTTATATCAACCAATGAACATTCAAGATCCTTGTAACCAAGGCATGGTTATGTCTGGCTACAGTGCACTGTTGTGTCTGGTGTGCAAATAACACTTGGGGGGGAGGGGGTATGTGAGCAGAGCTCCAAAGACTCTGTACATTTCAAGAAGTGCCCCTCTCACACTATCTAATATAATACACAATGTCCATATTAACTCAGTAATGGATCACCCACACCACATATACCTTATAGTCCATCGGTTTTACATACCATTTACCATTATATAGACCATTTGTAATTTATTATAGAATAGTTCACACCTTAACCAATATCTCATATTTCGGGAAATTTGACAATACGCTGGATTTATCACGATCTTTAGTCTCAAGTTAACTTGCCTGGCTCACTCAAGGACAGCTCAGAGGTTGTCGTTGTGTTCCTGTATTGTTTTACCATGGACCAATATGTCATTGGTTATAACATTTACACCCTCTATATAATGCAAAATACGGTTCATTTTATAAATGAATATGTCACCCACCGTCTTAATGCCAAATGGTAACCTTGTATACCTGAACCTCCCGCATGGGGTATTGAAGCTGCACAATTTTGAACTCTCGGTTTCGAGTTGGATCTGCCAATAGCCACTTTTGGCGTCAATGACCTAAAAATATTTGGACCCTTCTAGTTTCGAAATGACCTCATCTATAGTTCTTGTGGGATATGGTCGCTGCTTTATAGCCTTGTTTAGTTTGGGAGGAGCCAAACATACCAACTTTTGTCTTGTTTTTTAAATATGGTAATAGAATTGACCCATGGTGTAGGTTCAGTTTCCTCTACTATCACTCCTAAATTGATCATTCTGTCCAATTCCTCACGCACTTTAGTTTCGATAGGATGGGGAATTCTTCTTCGAGGATCTATCATGGGTTGAACATTGTTATCTACATAGATTTTAGCCTCTACTTTGATATTTCCTGGACCTGTGAATACATCGTTAAATGTCTTTACCATTTGCTGTCTTTCATTGCTGTCTTCACCGTCCTCCGATCTGATGCTGTCAACGCGTGACAGGACGCGCAACCCAGTGCATGCATCCTTGCCGAGGATGGTACATCCACTGTCGATCACATGGAAACGGAGCCGCTGATCCCGTACCTGAAGTGTAGTTTCGCCTCTCGGGTTGATTTTCTGTCCTGAGTACCTGACCAAGTGACATCTGGGTTTGGTCAACTCAGCCTTGTCGCTTTTCTTGAACACATCCATAGGGATGATGTTTGCCTCGGAACCAGTGTCTAACTTAAAGTTGACATCAGTTGTCCCAATCGGAATGTCGGCGAACCACAAGTCAGCTGATTTGTTGTCATTGGTTGATATTGCTCCAATGAACAGGTCCTTCTCCGGCTGCTCGGGCTACCACTCCTCCATGCCGTCATCGTCATCGACCGTTATTACATTTATGGCCATTGTCTTGCTACGGCACACTCTCACAAAGTGGCTGATTTTCCTGCATTCGGAACATGCCTTGATTTGGCGGGACACTCGTAGCAGTCGCACCTGTGGGAGTATCCACACCGACCACACTCCATGCATGTGCCGGTGTTTTTGTTTTGTTGCTCTCGTCCCCATCTGGCAGGCGGCTGCTGCTGTTGTTGTCCCATCACCCATGGCGCCTGGTGTGTCATTTTGTAGCATTGGATGGCGTCCACTGCGTATTCAGAGCTACTGGGGCCAGCTAGTTATTTCGCCCGATGTTCGCTCATCCTGCACATCTGGAGTGACAACTTAGGAGTTTGAAGCAGATGGTCCCTATGGGTATTGCGTCTAATACCACTTACCAACCTGTCGCACATGAGTGATTCCTCTAAATCGCCATATTGGCAATTCCCGATTTTGTTCCATACCACCCGGAAGTATGCAACTATATTCTCCTGTCCCTGATTGTACATATTGAATCTGTCCCTTGTCACTTTAATGTTTGTTCTCTCTTCGCAATATATGCGGAAAGCTTCCCTCAGCAGAGCAACTTTGTCCACCTCTCCCGCAGCAAAGCTCATGGACTGGTGGAGTTTCTGCCCCTCCGCACCGGCCACATGGAAAAACACACAAAATTGTACTTTCTCGCTCTGACTAAGAACTCCTGCTGCGGTGGCGTAAATGCCGTAAGCATGTATCCAGGCCTTCCAGTTGGGCGCTAGATTTTCATCTAGAGTTAGTGGTCCAGGTGGTTTTAACCCAGAGAGAGCGATAGCTGATCAGAAGGTCCGCTTCTGACACCATGTAATGATGTGATTTATAACTGACTACACACATTGACATCCAGTTGCTTAATGACTTTATTGCAGTGCCTCCAAGTCTGTGCTGTTTGCCCTTTTGCTGGTCCCAGCCCGCTGGCTCCGGGTGTGTCATGTCTTAGTACATACATAACACCACCCTTGTTTGCAAGCAGAGGTGTGGGTGGGGGGAGGCTCTGTTGCTCACCAGCACACGGTGTGTGTGTTGGGGAATGTGGGGTAGGCTGTGGTGGGGTGGGGATGGGGGGGAGGAGCATGCTCTCCGGTCAGGGAGGCCTGAGCAGGGGTTCAGTGACATACACACTGCACACAGTGTATACACATTCATTCTTGGCAATGCCCTGAGGCAGCAGTTGCCACATATAAGGGGTACTTTGCTAGAACACAATCAGCAGATCATCTCGCTGATCACATAAATATAACACCGGCACATGCTTTCTTTAATGAAATAAATATCATTTTCCAGTTGAACAAAACCGCATTGATATGAGATGTAATATATAAATTCCTTCTGTTTTAATTTAAATTCAGTCCTTAATTACTCTTAGATGAAACACCAAATGTGGCTGATAGTCACTTAATTGGTGCAGCAGGTTTGTCTCTTTCAACTGATTTAAATATAGATTGGATATCGGTGAGAACACATTTTCCTATAGTAAAGCCTACCAATTAACATACTGAAATACATCAACGATACTGATTGTGCCAGCAGACCCTCATTTCGGTGTTTACCCAACCTGCTCACACAACTGCCTCCCAACATGAGATGTATTATGTAATGTATAGTGAACAAGACAGGGGGACCTCGTCTGTCGACTATGTGTGTGTTTGGGGGGGGGGGGGCGGCAGTGTTTGTGTAAGTGTGTGTGTAGGTGAGTGTGGAGGAGAGAGTGTGTGTGTGAGTTTTTGTGGGAGAGTGTGTGTGGCAGTGAGTGTGGAGGAGTGTGTGGGTGGGTGAGCTTGTGGCAGTGTATGTATGCGGGAGTTTGTGTGTGTGTGTGGGGGGGGGGGGTTGTGTGGGAGTGTATGTGAGGGAATGTGTGTGCGTGAGTGTGTGTGTGTGGGAGTTTGTGTGCGGGAGTGAGTGTGTGTGAGTCTGTGTGTTTGGCAGTTTGTATGTGTGGCAGTTTGTGTGTGGCAGTTTGTGTGGAAGTGTGAGTGTGTGTGGGGGGGACGTGAGTGTGTGGGAGTGAGTGTGTGAGTGTGTGTGGGGGTGAGTGTGTGGGAGTGAGTGTATGCAGGTTGCTAACTATCCTGAGGTTCTGCATTACTAGGATAGGAGTTATCACACGGAGCCGTGGAATGAGGAAGACTAAGATTGTAATTTCCCCTGATTAATCAACCAATCTTCCAAAAAAAAGAAAGGGAATGCATTATGCAAAATAAAGTGATTGGGGTGTCACTTTATTATGGAAGTCAGAATATTATCTCACGTCGGATTCCAGGATCCTTGTCTAACTAACTAAGCGCCCGTCCACCTCTGGTTTTATCGTCACGCGCAATCCACAGGCCACCTGGGATTCATTCACAACATTCAACCGCGCACACTGGCGCCACCAATGTCCGGATTTAGAACTGAAGTCTGGTCACGTGATGCTACCACTGCCGTCATCTTGAATCCTGAGACATGCACTCTCTATCTCTCCTTGTGCCTGATACGCATCAGTGGGTGTGGGTGGGGTGGTGGGTGATGGGGTGGGGGTGTTGGGTAGGGTAGGTGATGGGTTGGGAGTGGGGTGGGGAATGTGGTGGAGGTGGGTTGAGGAGATAGGGTGGGGGTGGGGTGGGGATGGGGTGGGGTGCGGTGGGGGATGAGTTGGGGTGAGGTGGCGGATGGGTTTGGGGTGAGTTGGGATTGGAGTTGGGGCTGGGGTAGGGGTGGGGTGGGGTGGAGGATGGGTTGTGGGTATGGGTTGTGGGTGGAGGGCTTTGTCCCCTTACTTGACATCAGTAGCTAAACCCGGCCTCCCAAGCAAAGCCAAACTGGACACATCGAATGTGGTCGGGCAGGGACAATGCACCCTCCAGAACCCCATGATCTTCTGTCCACACCAGTAAATGTCCACCACCTGACAGCCTGCACTCTGTAGGGATCTTCTACCCACGCAGTGTGTAGGGCGTTCTACCCATGCAGTGTGTAGGGACATTGTGGGGGCGTTCTGAATTCAAATATCCACACTAGCTTAAAGCTCTGTCCTGATATGACCTTAGATGTTGCCAGGACGTAAAACTCCAACAAACAGCAACTAGATTAAAGCCCATCCTGATATCACCTTAGAAGTTGACAGGATGTAAAACTCCAACAAACAACAACTAGATTATAGTGCTGTCCTGATATGACCTTAGATGTTGCCAGGACGTAAAACTCCAACAAACAACAACTAGATTAAAGCCCGTCCTGATATCACCTTAGATGTTGGCAGGACATAAAACTCCAACAAACAACAACTAGATTAAAGCCCATCCTGATATCACCTTAGAAGTTGACAGGATGTAAAACTCCAACAAACAACAACTAGATTAAAGCCCGTCCTGATATGATCTTAGATGTTGGCAGGATGTAAAACTCCAACAAACAACAACTAGATTAAAGCCCGTCCTGATATGATCTTAGATGTTGACAGGAAGTAAAACTCCAACAAACAACAACTAGATTAAAGCCCGTCCTGATATGATCTTAGATGTTGGCAGGATGTAAAACTCCAACAAACAACAACTAGATTAAAGCCCGTCCTGATATGATCTTAGATGTTGACAGGAAGTAAAACTCCAACAAACAACAACTAGATTAAAGCCCGTCCTGATATGATCTTAGATGTTGGCAGGACGTAAAACTCCAGCAAACAACAACTAGATTAAATCCCATCCTGATATGATCTTAGATGTTGGCAGGAAGTAAAACTCCAACAAACAACAACTAGATTAAAGCCCGTGCTGATATGATCTTAGATGTTGCCAGGACGTAAAACTCCAGCAAACAACAACTAGATTAAATCCCATCCTGATATGATCTTAGATGTTTGCAGGATGTTGTTGTTGTTTTACGTCCTAGCAACATCTAAGGTCATATCAGGACGGGTACCGACTTGTGACAGTGCGCACTCATGGCGACTTTATAGTGCTGTCCCACTGGGAAACCAGGCCGCCGGCACCATGACCTGGTATCAGGATGTAAAACTCCAACAAACAACAACTAGATTAAAGCCCGTCCTGATATGATCTTAGATGTTGACAGGATGTAAAACTCCAACAAACAACAACTAGATTAAAGATTCGTAGTCCGATGAAAGCATTGAATTTTCGAGTCAAAGGAATTATCTGGGTTTGATTGTATAAATCTAATTTAGAAACTTAAGGGGCTGTCACATTACGGCGTATGGCGGGAGCGTATTGAAAACCTACGTAGGTCCTGCGCGTGCCGGCCTATGATGACATTTGGTGACCTTTCGGCTGGTTTTGAGCGTATGTGGAACCTATGAGGAGCGTACGAGGAGCGTATGAGGAGCGTATGGGAGCGTGCTGTGACATTTTTTGACAGTTTTGATTGGCATGTGGAGCGTACGAGTAGCGTATGAGTAGTGTACGCGTAGCGTATGCGCATATGAGTAGCGTGCATATGCTGTGCATACGCTGTGCATACGCTAGGAGTACGCTCCCATACGTAACTCATAGGTTATGCATACGCTACATACGCTAGAGATACGCTAGAGATACGCCGGTGACACAAGTTGAGCGTATGAAAAACCTATGCCGGCATACCCCTAGCGTACGAGGAGCGTATGCCGGTGTATGAGGAGCGTATGCCGGCGTATGAGTAGCGTATGGGCCATACGCCCTCATAGGTCGAGATTTTTTTAGCATGCACAAAAAAATGTGGACGGACGGATTTATGAAAGCGTATGGCGGCGTATGCCTCATAAGCCGGCATCTGGCATCATCTGGCGGCGTATGAGTAGCGTATGAGTAGCGTATGCATAGCGTATGAGTAGCGTATACGGCGTATGCCGACGTATATGACGTAAAGCGGCTACGCCGCCATACGCTCCCGCCATACGCCGTAATGTGACAGCCCCTTTATGCTCTTACTCTTATTAAGCAGTTGTTGCCACACAGAAGGGAATAATAATACTGAGGCAATTTAAACGAACCTGTTACTGCTGAAGTGTATGGTGTCAGAGTGTTGGTTTGCTCACCGAAATTAATTTGGCATGTTTGCACTTCAAATATCTCAAAAGTTGGCCATTTAAAATAAATGTTGCTTCAAATTAAAGTAAGGTAGATTAGAACCATCAACCTAACATATTGTCGTGGGGGTGATGAAAATGGGAAATACTGCGCCTAGAGCGGGACTCGAACCCACATCTCTTTGCATTCCGGGCCAGTGTGCTAACCATTACACCACCTAGGCTCCCTGATATCAACACACTCCCCACGCCTACCTGTCTATGTGGTTACTTGCCTGAGAGGTCAGTGCAGACCACTACACTATTTATCTCAGGAAATGCCCGAAACTCAAAAACCATCAGATTAGGCCACTTTAAAGTGGTGGTGGTTTTTAATGCAATTATGTGAGTTTTGCATCCTGGCAACATCTAAGGTCATATCAAGACTTTTGACAGTGAGCACTCATGGCAACTTTATAGTGATGCTCCACTGGGAAATCAGGCCATCGGCACCATGACCCAATATCCCAGTCAGTTACATTATCCTGGCACAGAGCTAACAAGTCATTACGCTATCCCATTAATGCTGAGCAATAGGAGGCTAGGAAGGGACAAGTATCAATGTTATAACTCATTGGTTTGACTCGACCTGGAATCGAACTCCCCATCTCCCGCTCGGGAGAACCGCGCTATACCGATTCGGCAATTGCGTCCGGTTATGTGGATATGGTGATGCCATCATGGAACCTATGTGGTGTAATGGTTAGCACATCAGTCAAGCATGCAAGACATGTGGGTTCGAGTCCCGCTCTAAACGCAATGTCCATCAACAACCCCCCTCCCACGACAGTACTATATTCTAACACCAGGGGTTTAATGCTATGTAAAGTGGCGCTGCGCCCAGTACCAGTTCTAACGTTGTTGCCTCTTCAGTCTGGTTTCCGGTTTGATCACGTGGAAGTGTATGGCTGCATGATGCGCGGCAAGGAAGGACGAGAAAGCGGAAGTGGAAAAAGAGGGCAGTTTATTCATTAAGTGCCCGAGGGTATCATGAACATAGTGGTGGTACAATAGATCAAAATGAGGATCAATAGGTAATCAATGTAATGTCAAATGCATGCTCATGATAATAATGTCAGTGTCAATGTCAGTGGTTGGTAGGTGGGCCCGAGGAGCCCTCAACCGGAGAGTGGAGAGTTGGTGTATAGGGATGGTGGGTGGGGAAAAAGATGTGAGGAGTGCAGAGTGTGGAGGCAGGAGGGCGAGTGACAGGAGGAGAGAGCTGGAGGCGGTTATAAGGGAAAAGGAGGGGGGGGGGGGGTTAGGTGAGGAGGGACTGGAGGACAGAGGGGGGGGGGAGAGAGAGGGGGGGGGGGGTCCTCCCTCGCCTCGCATCAACCGCAATGCGAGCATTACGACCGATGCGCGGCAAGGAAGGACGAGAAAGCGGAAGTGGAAAAAGAGGGCAGTTTATTCATTAAGTGCCCGAGGGTATCATGAACATAGTGGTGGTACAATAGATCAAAATGAGGATCAATAGGTAATCAATGTAATGTCAAATGCATGCTCATGATAATAATGTCAGTGTCAATGTCAGTGGTTGGTAGGTGGGCCCGAGGAGCCCTCAACCAAGATGGAGGAGAGGGCGCGAGGGGCCGCCGAGGGGGCGAGGCGGGGCACATACGCGTGGACCGCCTCAGAGGTCCAGGTGCCCTGGGCCATGATGTCGGAGATGTCGACCCCGGCGGCATGGCAGGCCTGGGCGGCGCCCCGGCGGAGGCTGTGGAGGGTGAAAGCGTCAGCCCCCCGGACACCTCGGGCGTGAAGGGCGCCTCGCATGAGGGCGGTGAGTGTGCGAGGGTCGAGGGGCCGCCCCGAGGGCATGATGAAGGCCGGAGCGCCGGGGGGCGCGGGGCTCTGCCGAGTCGCCGCGTTCCAGGCGGCGAGGGGGCAGAGGCCCGGCCTCGGGCAGGCAGGAACGAAGAGGGCGACGGCGCCCGAGGGCGCGGATATGGTCTTGGACGTCCTGATGGTGACCCGGAGGCCGCCGGGGGCGGGAGCGACGTCGCCGCGGGTGATGGTGTGAGGGCCCCCCCAGCCCTCGGGACTCGGCGACAGCAGGTTGGACTGCCGCAGCATGCCGAAGTACCCGAGGAGGAGGGCGGCGCGAGGGGCGAGGGAGGCCTCCCCCGCGAGGGCGAGGTGAGCGATGACGAGGGCGAGCAGCGGGGGCGTCAGAGGAGGCGCCTGGCGGGGCGCGTGGGTGGAGGCGCGCTCGCCGCCTCGGGAGACGTCCCTCGCGAGGGTAGAGTCGAAGGCGGCGGTCGGGCCCCCGGCCGCCCCGGTCCAGGTCCGGGCCCCGGAGATGGCGTTTTTGACGGAGGCCGGGGCGAGGCCGCGGGCGTAGAGGGAGGCGGTGTAGGCGGCGATCTGGAAGTCGGTGGGGGCGAGGGGGGCGAGCCCTCGGGCCACACAGTAGCCGACGTAGTCGCGGGCCTGGCGCCGGCGGTTCCTCCATGTCGAGGGAGCCAGAGACGCGAGGCGTAGGCGGGCGACATCCTCCACCTCGGCCGAACTGAAACCTGAATCAGAGGCCGGGGTTAAAGGGGAATGCGTCGTGTGATGGGGCTACGCTGCGGAGCCCGAGGCGGGCGACGCCCGCGCGGGCCACCTCGGCCCAGGGTCCGTCGAGGTGGGCGCGGCTGAGGGCGTCGGCGAGGACCAGCTCGGCCCCGGGCTTGTGGAGAATGGTGAGGGTGAAGCTTCGGGTCGCCGCGAGGAGCCAGAGCTCCCGGGCGCAGGTCCCGAGGGTAGGGTCGCGGGCGCGGCCCGAGGTGAGGGAGGCGGCGGAGGCCATGTTGTCGGTGTTAATGACGATGGTGGCCCCCGCCACGTCCTCCGGGAGGAGGGCGCGCAGTGCAACCACGAGGTTGACGGCCTCCAACTCGTGAATGTCGGGGAACCGCGCCCGGAAGTCGAGGGTGTACCCTCGGGCGTAGCAGTGGGTGGCGGAGTAGGCCCCCCCGCCCGTGAGGCAGGAGTCGCACTCTATGACGTGGACGCGCCCTGCCGGGGCGCGGAGGAGGTGGAGGCCGTTGGAGGCCCGGCCGTAGAGGGCGAACCACCTCAGGTCCCGGAGGGCGTCGTCGTCGAGGGTAAGGGAGGCGCAGCCGAAGCAGCGGCGGAGGGCCCCGAGGAGGCGACTCATGAACCTCCGGGCGGGGAGCACACAGCTGCCCACGTGGTTCAAGCGCCCGAGGAGGCTCTGGAGCTCGCGTCTGGTCACGGCTGGGGAAGTGAGGCGGGCCTCGCAGGAGGCGACGAGGTCGTCGACTTTGTCGGGGGCGATGCGCACCGTCATGGCCTCGCTGTCGAGGGCGAAGCCCAGCCAGGTGAGGCGGAGAGCGGGGGGGTGGCACTTCCCGGGGGCCACGTCGAGCCCGAGGGCGGCGGCGAGGGCGAGGAAAGCGTCGAACCCCTGGCAGGCCCTGAGGTAGGAGGCCTCGCACCCGACAAAGTCGTCCACGTAAACGAGTGTGTGGAATCCGTCGCGCCTCATGATCCAAGCGACGGCCGCCGTGACCCGGACACATGCGGCGCCCGAGGAGCGGCAGCCGAAGGGGAGGGCGAGGTCGACATATATCCTCTGGTTGAGGGTTATGCCATATAGAGGGCAGGCGAGGGGGTCGGCGCGTAGCTGCCGGTATGCCCGGGAGATGTCGGCGGACCAGAGGTAGGCGCCGGAGCCCTCTCCCGTGAGGCGGCGCCCGAGGTCGGCGACGGAGGGGAGGGTGTAGGAGTGGGGCTTCCCGAGGTATTCCCGGCGAGGGATGCCGGCGTTGACACTGGCGCCGGGGGGGAAGGATAGGTCGACGATGACCCGCCTCTTGCCCGGATCGGATTTGGGGCGGGTCATCATGGGGGAGACCTGGGTCCAGGGGGTGAAGGGGGGGGTGGTGAAGGGGCCCGCGAGGGCGCCGAGGGCGAGCTCGGTGGTTATGAAGGCCTCTATATGGGGGGCGTGCTCAGGGGCCTCGCGGTGGTTGGTGAAGGTTGGGCGGGGGGGGGAAGGGGCGGAGAAGTTGGCGGGGAAGCCGAACTCGAGGAGGTCGAGGAGGGCGGGGTCGGGGTAGTCGCGGAGGCGGTCACGCCAGGCGGGGATGTGGAGGCCTGAGGGGAGGGGAATGCGGGCGGCCAAAAAATTAGGGAGGCCCGCTTCCCTGAGTGCGTTGTATGCGCGGATGAATGTGGGGTAGCGGGTCCAGACCTCCTTAGAGGCGTGGGGCCAGATGGCGAGGAGGGTGGGGCGGTATTGGTGGGGGGAGGGGCCGCATGAGGGGGCGGCGGGGAGGGTGTCCTGTATGTGTGGTTGTACGACGTCAGAGATGTGCTCGCTTAGGTCGTGGTGGGGGGGAGGTGGGGGGGAGGTGGGGGGTGGGGGTATGGGGGAGGAGGAGCGGTAGGGGAGGTCGAGGGGGGCGGCGAAGGAGGTGGGGGAGGGGGGGGGGGGTGTGGGGGGGGGTCGGGGTGAGGGGGGGAGGCCGGGTAGGAGGGTGAGGTAAGCTGTGTCGGCAGGGGAGGGGGTGGGGGGGCGGGAAGGGGGGGAGGGGTTGGGGAGGGGGGCGAGGGCGGTCAGTTGGAGCGGGTGTGGGGGGGGCGGCGGGGCCTGTGGTTAGGCCGCGGGGAGTGGCCGGGTGGTCGGCGGATATGAGAGCCGGGTGGTCGGCGGAGATGAGAGAGGAGTGGCGGTTTTGCGCGGGGCGGCCGGGAGAGGGCGGGTCTGTTGGGCCGCGGCGGGGGGCGGCCGGGGGGAGGGCTTTGAAGCCCGGGGTGGCGTGGGTGGCTGGGTGCTCTGCTGGCGGGCGTGTGTGGGGGGGGCGGGGAGATCTGAGGGGAAGCGGTTGGGCGCCCTGTGGTGCGGGCGGGCCGGGCGGACGGGGAGATGTGAGGCGGCGAGATGTGAGGCGGTGAGATGTGAGGGAGGTCGGTTGTGGGTGCGTGTGGGTCGGCATAGGTGGGTGGGTGGGGCCGGCTGGGTCCCTCCGGGCCGGGCTGGAGGGCGCGGCGGACTAAAAATCCGCCGCGGGGGCGGGCCCCCCCCGGTCTCGGGTCCTTTTACTGTTGCACACGGCCTCTGAGTGCATGGTGAGGAATTTGCGCACGTTGGCGCAATATGCGCACGTGTGTCGATACCTCGACGCCCCCTCCCCGTGGCACTCGCCGGCGCCTGCCCGGTCGCATGAGGCAGGGTCACGGTTCCAGGAGGGGCAGGGGGCGCCGTGGGTTTCCCGGAGGTAGGGGGTCCTTGTGTCGGTCTGGGGGCGGGGGGGGAGGAGGGGTCTGGGGGCGGGGCGGGGGGGGTCGGAGTGGGCGCGGACGGGGGTGGAGAGGGGGGCTGCGGGGGTGGTGAGGGCCTCCATCCGGAGCATGTTGATGGCGGCGGGGTCGTGCCAGCCGTGGGGGAGCCTACCGTCCGCGATCCAGGTAAATACCGTCTCAGAATAACGGCGGACGGTAGCCCAGGGGTGGACGAGATTGTCCCGATGTATGGTGAGGGCGTGGTGGCTGAGTCCGGGAAGGGAGTGGGCGGGGAAGGCGGGGTGCACCTCCAGCATGCGGAGGGCGAGGGAGTACTCGTCCTTGGTGGCCTCCCCTCGCTTCACCGCCTTCCTCTCCGCCCCCCGCTCAACGAGATCACAGGGGAATATATAGTGGGGCGAAATACCTTTGCGTCGGCCGGCATTGTGCGTGTCGGCCGAGTCGAGGATCTCGCGGACGGCATCTGCGGCGGAGGTGGCAGAGTGGGCGTGGGCGTCGCGGTAGTGGAGTGGAGGCGGCGCCTCCGAGGGGTGAGAGGCGGCTGCCCCTCCCCTAGTGAAGCGGAGGTAGTCCGGATGGATGGCCCCCGGAGCTGCCGGCAGGGGCGGCGGAGGCGGGTGAGCCCCGCCCACGGTATGGCGGGCCGTGCGGGCGGGCTCAGCCGGACGGGGCGGCGCCGGCGGGGGCGCGGCGGCCGCGGCGGGGGCGTGGTGGGGCGCGGCTCCGCGCCCATCCCGGGCGTCGATCACGTCGAGTCTCGCGGTCATGCGCTCCAAAGCCGCGACCGTGTCGAGCAGCGTGGCTTGCATGGTGCGCCCCCATTCCGAGGGGGGGTCGCCGGGGGCGGTCCGCGGGAGCGGGGCGGCCTGAGGGGGCGAGGAGGAGGCGGACGAGTGAGTCGATCCGGTCGATCCTGCATCTGATATGCGCTGGGCCTCGCGGCGGGCGGCGCGCCTACCCCGGCCTCGTCCGTTAGGCATGGTGCGGTGCTTGGAGAGTAAAGCCAAAGAAAAAGATGTGAGGAGTGCAGAGTGTGGAGGCAGGAGGGCGAGTGACAGGAGGAGAGAGCTGGAGGCGGTTATAAGGGAAAAGGAGGGGGGGGGGGGGGTTAGGTGAGGAGGGACTGGAGGACAGAGGGGGGGGGGGAGAGAGAGAGGGGGGGGGGGGTCCTCCCTCGCCTCGCATCAACCGCAATGCGAGCATTACGACCAATAACCGTTGAGCCTCCACGTTAAGCCCGTAGAGGCGCTGCGAGTGTTAGTACGCGGCGTGGACGCCAGGCACCGCGTCGGCGCTGTGACATGGTGATGAATCGCGTTCAATTAGCGATAAAGGCAAGTCGTGAAGAAGACGTCTAAAAGCTGCCGGCAGCCTTTCACTCCGGCCATGCGATCTGATTGGTCGACAGCGCGTACGCTTCCGGTACATATACCCTCGCCAGCATGTCTCGCACCACAACCTCCACCTCCACCATCTTCACCACCATCTCCAACACCACCTCCGTCACCACACACACACACCACCACATACATACATACAGACCACCGCCACATTCACCATCTTCACCACCATCTCCAGCACCACCTCCGTCACCACACACACACACCACCACATACATACATACAGACCACCGCCACATTCACCATCTTCACCACCATCTCCAGCACCACCTCCGTCACCACACACACACACCACCACATACATACATACAGACCACCGCCACATTCACCATCTTCACCACCATCTCCAGCACCACCTCCGTCACCACACACACACACCACCACATACATACATACAGACCACCGCCACATTCACCATCTTCACCACCATCTCCAGCACCACCTCTGTCACCACACACACACACCACCACATACATACATACATACAGACCACCGCCACATTCACCATCTTCACCACCATCTCCAGCACCACCTCCATCACCACACACACACACACACCACCACATACATACAGACCACCGCCACATTCACCATCTTCACCACCATCTCCAGCACCACCTCCATCACCACACACACACACACACCACCACATACATACAGACCACCGCCACCTTCACCATCTTCACCACCATCTCCAGCACCACCTCCGTCACCACACACACACACACACACACCACCACATACATACAGACCACCGCCACCTCCACCATCTTCACCACCATCTCCAGCACCACCTCCATCACCACACACACACACACACCACCACATACATACAGACCACCGCCACCTCCACCATCTTCACCACCATCTCCAGCACCACCTCCGTCACCACACACACACACACACCCACCACATACATACAGACCACCGCCACCTCCACCATCTTCACCACCATCTCCAGCACCACCTCCGTCACCACACACACACACACACCACCACCACATACATACAGACCACCGCCACCTCCACCATCTTCACCACCATCTCCAGCACCACCTCCATCACCACACACACACACACACCACCACCACATACATACAGACCACCGCCACCTCCACCATCTTCACCACCATCTCCAGCACCACCTCCGTCACCACACACCACACACACACCACCACATACATACAGACCACCGCCACCTCCACCATCTTCACCACCATCTCCAGCACCACCTCCGTCACCACACACACACACACACACCACCACATACATACAGACCACCGCCACCTCCACCATCTTCACCACCATCTCCAGCACCACCTCCGTCACCCACACACACACACACACCACCACATACATACAGACCACCGCCACCTCCACCATCTTCACCACCATCTCCAGCACCACCTCCATCACCACACACACACACACACACCACCACATACATACAGACCACCGCCACCTCCACCATCTTCACCACCATCTCCAGCACCACCTCCGTCACCACACACACACACACCACCACATACATACAGACCACCGCCACCTCCACCATCTTCACCACCATCTCCAGCACCACCTCCATCACCACACACACACACACACCACCACATACATACAGACCACCGCCACCTCCACCATCTTCACCACCATCTCCAGCACCACCTCCATCACCACACACACACACACCACCCACATACACACCACCGCCACCTCCACCACTCACCACCATCTCCAGCACCACCTCCGTCACCACACCACACACCACCCCTACACAGCCACCGCCACCTCCACCATCACCACCATCCCAGCACCACCCCTCACCACACACACACACACACACCACCACATACATCAACCACCGCCACCTCCACCATCTCACCACCATCTCCAGCACCACCTCCGTCACCACACACACACACACACCACCACATACATACAGACCACCGCCACCTCCACCGTCTTCACCACCATCTCCAGCACCACCTCTGTCACCACACACACACACCACCACAGTCATACAGACCACCGCCACCTCCACCATCTTCACCACCATCTCCAGCACCACCTCCGTCACCACACACCACACACACACCACCACATACATACAGACCACCGCCACCTCCACCATCTTCACCACCATCTCCAGCACCACCTCCATCACCACACACACCACACACACACCACCACATACATACAACACCACCGCCACCTCCACCATCTTCACCACCATCTCCAGCACCACCTCCTCACCACACACACACACACCACACCACCACCACATACATACCAACCACCGCCACCTCCACCATCTTCACCACCACTCCAGCACCACCTCCGTCACCACCACACACACACACCACACAACCACCACAGCATACAGACCACCGCCACCTCCACCTCTTCACCACCATCTCCAGCACCACCTCCGTCACCCACACACACACACCACCACATACATACAGACCACCGCCACCTTCACCATCTTCACCACCATCTCCAGCACCACCTCCATCACCACACGACACACACACAAACCACCACAGCATACAGACCACCACCGCCACCTCCACCGTCTTCACCACCATCTCCAGCACCACCTCCGTCACCACACACACACACCACCACATACATACAGACCACCGCCACCTTCACCATCTTCACCACCATCTCCAGCACCACCTCCGTCACCACACACACACACACAAACCACCACAGTCATACAGACCACCGCCACCTTCACCATCTTCACCACCATCTCCAGCACCACCTCCGTCACCACACACCACACACACCACCACATACATACAGACCACCGCCACCTCCACCATCTCACCACCATCTCCAGCACCACCTCCGTCACCACACACACACACACCACCACATACATACAGACCACCGCCACCTCCACCATCTTCACCACCATCTCCAGCACCACCTCCGTCACCACACACACACACCACCACATACATACAAACCACCGCCACCTCCACCATCTTCACCACCATCTCCAGCACCACCTCCGTCACCACACACACACACACACACACCACCACAGACATACAGACCACCGCCACCTTCACCATCTTCACCACCATCTCCAGCACCACCTCCGTCACCACACAGCACACACACAACCACCACAGCATACAGACCACCGCCACCTCCACCATCTTCACCACCATCTCCAGCACCACCTCCGTCACCACACACACACACACACAACCACCACAGGCATACAGACCACCGCCCCACCATCCACCGTCTTCACCACCATCTCCAGCACCACCTCCGTCACCACACACACACACACCACCACATACATACAGACCACCGCCACCTTCACCATCTTCACCACCATCTCCAGCACCACCTCCATCACCACACACACACACACACAGCACCACATACATACAGACCACCGCCACCTCCACCATCTTCACCACCATCTCCAGCACCACCTCCATCACCACACACACACACACACACACCACCACAGGCATACAGACCACCGCCACCTCCACCGTCTTCACCACCATCTCCAGCACCACCTCCATCACCACACACACACACACACCACCACATACATACAGACCACCGCCACCTTCACCATCTTCACCACCATCTCCAGCACCACCTCCGTCACCACACACACACACACACCACCACATACATACAGACCACCGCCACCTCCACCATCTTCACCACCATCTCCAGCACCACCTCCGTCACCACACAGACACACACACAAACCACCACAGGCATACAGACCACCGCCACCTCCACCGTCTTCACCACCATCTCCAGCACCACCTCCGTCACCACACACACACACACCACCACATACATACAGACCACCGCCACCTCCACCATCTTCACCACCATCTCCAGCACCACCTCCGTCACCACACAGACACACACACCACCACATACATACAGACCACCGCCACCTCCACCGTCTTCACCACCATCTCCAGCACCACCTCCATCACCACACACACACACACACACCACCACATACATACAAACCACCGCCACCTCCACCATCTTCACCACCATCTCCAGCACCACCTCCGTCACCACACACACACACACACCACCACATACATACAGACCACCGCCACCTTCACCATCTCCGCCACCACCACCATCTTCACCACCATCTCCAGCACCACCTCCGTCACCACACACACACACACCACCACATACATACAGACCACCGCCACCTTCACCATCTCCGCCACCACCACCGTCTTCACCACCATCTCCAGCACCACCTCCGTCACCACACACACACACCACCACATACATACAGACCACCGCCACCTTCACCATCTCCGCCACCACCATCACCTCCATCAATACTACCACCTCCATTATCTGCACCATCATCTTCACCCGACCACCACTTCCACCACCTCTACCACCACCTCTGCCACCAGCACCTCCACCACCTGCACCACCATCTCCACTCGTGCGTCTCATGATGCTGTGTACAAGAATGTCAGTAAATGCAGGTTCTCTTTCAGTGTAAGTTCACCCAGTCTCCCTCTCCCAAACATGACCAGTATCCACTTCCGATTTGTGCTTGTTGTTTTGTATCCTAGCAACATCTAAGGTCATAGACTATCCTGTTAATGCCGAACGCCAAGCCACCACACTTTGGCCTTGTTTGTCAGTTTATGGAACACAAACTGAGAAACAGTAGGGGAGCCCTCAAGGTTCTACTTGCAGACTAGCCATCATCGACACTGACCGCAACACTCTTCCTAGTCATATTCAGTTAGACAAATCGAAAAGGTATGCTTGGAGAGCATTTGGTCGGGGTACAATTCCACGCTCAGCGGCCTATACCGAATCCCTTTAACAATGCCATAGGCCCACCTATTTTAGAAGAATAACAACTGTGGCGGAGTCGTTAGAGTGTCTGACTTTTTTCTAGCTAGGACTCCTAATCTGAAGGTTGGTGGTTTGATTCCCCATGCCCCCACCTCTGGCAATTTGGGTTTCCACCACTGTGTATAACTTACAGCATCATCAAAGGCCAGTTGCTCTCCTACCATGTCTATGTGGTGTGGGAGGTTAAAAATCCCTTGGGTCGGTAAAAGTGTAAGCTCGGGCTTTCTACCGACAAACTGTCTAATGGTGAAAACAAGTCTATTCAGACTTATCCATGATAGGCAGTATAAATCATCAAGAAAAACAAGAAGAACAACAAAATCCTATTTCACGGCCTCAGGGTATGCGTTATTAATGTATTAGCTCAAATTGAACTTGTTGCAAGTTCCATAAATACCTCGCTACTACCATTCAGGCCAGTCTGTGCAGACTGATTGGTGCATGATGGAACCTTCATTTATTAAGTAGGCAATAACTCAATTCACATAAAAGTGTTGGTCCTTCTCCTTCCAGCAACTGTAACAGCGAGAATACGAGCACATGGTGCAACAGTTTCAATATTATATTCATATGCAGTCGTATGCATTGACCTCCCGAACAAGGAGCCACATAGACAGGTGTGGTTATAGTGATTGCATCAGGGATTCCAGAAAGCCTAATGGTTGGGACGCTTGCTCCGGAATGGCAAGAGGTGTGGATCTCGAATCTCAAATCTCGAATCTCGCAATGTTTCCCATTTCCAAATGATGAGGGATAACCAATTATACAATTCATTAGTGATTAAATTATGCATTATGATATATTGCTGTTATTGTGTGCTATATACTCTATTATGGGAATATAAACAAGGACACTACCACTTATCGATTCTCTTCTATATATTAGTTCTTACCTACTATACTATTGCCATAAGAGTTAGTTCCTGCTTCTGCCACTACGGCGCCACCTGTGTATAGCTAGCTCCTGGCCACCCTGCTGCATCTGGTCACTACAGCATCCAGACCTGCTCGGACGGTCAGATTTTAAATTACATTTGGTAGTTTCCTTTGTCTTCTAATTCATTATCGTAAGGCTAGGTAATCTTATTCTGGCGCCACCTGTGGTGTTTATCTTAACTAAACGCCTGCCCTTCGCTCTAAGAACCTTTCACTACTGGAACCGCCTATTTTGCCTCACTTCATATATTCAACATTTTTAGCTTACATCATAACGGGAAGAGAGGGCTTCAGTGATGCATAACATTTGTAATTTATTCACCTGTTAATATTAATATATACTACTTTGTTGGGGTAATTCCCTCCGCGGGAAACACTATCAGTATCAGGAAGATACTTTTATGGGTGTATTTATATTTATGTTTATATAATTTTATAAGTAGACAAGTCATATGACATGTATTATAGTATTTTGTTATATTCTAATGTTATTGCGTTATGAAACTGTGTATAGGAAGCCATTAAAAGATGCATCACTTGCGTCACCTGTCCATTCATGACGTCCATTGTACAGCCTGCTCCATTCCTCCCATTCGTTTCAAGAAGCCTTTCTTTACGCTGGGAGCCGTTTTTCTTGTACCAAACAATATACTCCCTTTCATTGTCCGTCCCCCTTCCTTCAATATCGTCAGGATATTTGTTGTTTGTTTGTTATTGTTTGACATCCTAGTATCATCTAAGTTCTTATCAGGCGGGGTACTGACTTGTGACAGTGTGCACTCATGGTGAATTTATAGTGCTGCCCCACTAATAGACCAGGCTGCCAGCACCATGAACTAATATCCCACTCAGTCACAGTATCCTGACACTGAGCCAAGCATTCCTCACCCTATCCTAATAATGCCGAGCGCCTGGCAAGGAAGTGGCACGTTTCAATTCTTAAGTCATTGGGTTGACTCCACCAGGGTTCGAACCCACGAACTAGCTCGGCGGCTGCTATTAATACTCGAAGCTCTTCAGAGTGGGTCAGGACAGCTAGGAACAGGTCGGAGCTGCTGGGAAGGAGCTAGAGCTACTCTCAACTGCTCGGAGTGGGTCGGAGCAGCTCGGACCAGCCCGGGGGCTAGTAGAGGTATTCGCTACTGCTCGGAGTGGGTCGGACCAGCTCGGACCAGCTCGGACCAGCTCGGAGGGAGCTAAAGGTACTCGCTACTTCTCTGAGTGGATCGGAGGAACCTGGAGCAGCTCAAAGCAGTTCGTACGGAGCTAGAGGCAATCGCTACTGCTCAGAGTGGATCGGAACAGCTCGGGGCAGGTCAGAGCAGCTCGGAGGTATGTGCATGCTAAAATGATGTGTGTGGTAGTGGTGTACATCGTAGCGCCCTCTGCTGGGGTCGGCTCGGCAGCAGTGTGATCACGTGACGTAGCGGCGTCCTGCCTGGCACTGTAACAGCTCGTATCCGTGTGGGTGGATGGCTTTATCTCAGCGGATGGGGAACACCATGAATCGGGTTAGCACTGACCGAATTAATACTGAGTAGGATGCCCAGCCATTACGAATGGGGGCGGTGTGGGAGGAGGGGGGGAGTGCGTGGGTGGTGAGTAATGTGAGGGAGACAAGGATGGGAGGTGAATAGTGGGGGAGGGGGAAGTAGGTGGATTAAGGTGGGAGGGTGGTGCGTGTGTGTGTGGGTGGTATGTGTGGGCGGAGAGTGAGTGGGGATTGGTTGTTTGGGTGAGTGTTGGGTGTGTGGGCTGTGAGTGGGTGTGTGGGTGGGGAGTGTGGTGGGTGGTGGATGGGGAGTGGGTTTGGAGTGGGTGGGTGGGTGAGTGGTAGGTGTAGGTGGGGATGGGTGGCTGGATGAGTGGTGGGTGTGGTGGTAGGTAGGGGCGGTGACTGGGTGGGGAGTGGGTGGGTGAGTGGTGTGTGAGTGAGCAGTGAGTGGGGAGTGGGTGTGTGGGTGGGGAGTGTGTGGGCGTTTGGGTGGGTGGTAGGTGTAGGGGGGAGTGGGTGGGTGAGTGGTGGGTGGGTGGGGATTGAGTGGGGAGTGGGTGTGTGGGTAGGGAGTGTGTGGGGATGTGTGTGGGTGTGTGGGTGGGTGGTAGGTGTGGGGTGGGGAGTGGTGGGGTGAGTGGTGGGTAGGTGGGGATTGAGGGGGGAGTGGGTGTGTGGGTTGGGGAGTGTGAGGAGTGATGTGTGGGTGTGGTGTGTGTGTGGGTGGGGGGTGGTAGGTGTAGGGGGCGTGGGTGGGGAGTGGGTGAGTGGGTGTGGGGTGGAGTGGGGAGTGGGTGGGTGGGTGGGTTGGGGAGGTGTGGGGAGGGTGGGGGGGGTGGGGGGAGTGTGGGTGGGGGAGTGTGGGGGGTGTGGTGGGGAGTGAGGGGTGGGTGTGGGGTGGGTGGGTGGGTGGGTGGTGGGTGGGGAGTGTGAGGGGTGGTGGGGTGGGTGGTGGGGGTGGGGTGGGGTGGGTGGTGGGGTGGGTGGGGAGTGGGTGGTGGGTGGGGGTGGGGAGTGGTGGGGTGGGTGGGGAGGGTGAGTGTGAGTGGGTGGTGAGGTGGGTGGGTGGGAGTGGGGGTGGGTGTGGTGGTGGGAGGGGGTGGTGGGTGGTAGGGGTGGGCGGGGAAGTGGCTGGGGAAGGGGGAGTGGGTGGGTGGTGGGGGTGTGTGGGTAGATGTGGGCGGGAGTGGGTGGAGAGGGGAGTGGGTGGGTGGGTGTGTGGGTGGGGAGTGGGTGTGTGGGCTGGGAGTGGGTTGGTGGGTGGGTGGTAGGTGTGGGCGGGTAGTGGGTAGGGAGTGGTTGTGTGGGTCAGTGGTGTGTGTGTGTGGGTGGGTAGTGTGTGGGTGTGTGGGTGGGTGGTAAGTGTGGGCGGGGAGTGGGTGGGCAGTGGGGATGTGTGTGGTGGGTGTGTGGATGGGTGTGTGGTGGGGGGTGGGAGGGGAGTGAGTGGGTGAGTGGTAGGTGAGTGGGCGGTGAGTGAGTAAGTGGTGTGTGTGTGGGCGGTGAGTGGGTGAGTGGTGGGTGTGTGGGTGTGTGGATGTGGGTGTGGTGGGGGGGGGTGCGAGGGGAGTGAGTGGGTGACTGGTGGGTGGGCCGGCGGAGAGAGTGGTGCAGGGTTGTGTCTCAGCGCATGTAAAAATATACGGATTTTCGGTTAAGAATTATATATTGGCAGAGAGCATTATTATTCTTGGATGTCGGAGTGGGACTTAAGTTATGTAAACTAAAAGTAACTAAAATCAATAGAATCCCACTCCCATTGTACATGATGCTGAATGAGGTAAACTATATGTTATATATTATGAGTGGAGTTGATGGAAATGTATATGATGCTGAATGATGTAAGCTATCTGTTATATATGATGTTTGGAGTTAATGGAAAGAGTTCCTTTGCAAGAAACAGTACATGATGATTGAAATGTTCTCTATGTGTTCATAAAGAATACAAAAGAGGAAAAGAATGATTTTACTATATACAATATCTGTAACTGTTGCAAGATCCTGTCCACCCAAGACCACCCGACTGACCCACCTGCCTAATTTGCATATGTATGGAGTACACCACCTGCAGCTGATTTGAGTGACAGCCCCTAATGGGGTGGTCACCCACCCAGTCTGTGGGGGAGTGTCTCATTGGCTGGCTGGGGAATGTCCGGTCACCTGACTCCCTTGGCCTATCCTGACCACACACTAGTCTCAGCTAATGAATTATTCAAGAAGTTTGCTTCAGACACACTGAAGAAAAATGACTCTCATCCTGGCTCTTGAGTGAGACAGACCTACTCTAGAGCATGACCCCAGACACTCTGTCTGATGCTATCCAAATTCAGATATTCAAATTGAGTGCGTCCACAGCCATAGGACTCCTGTCCCATGGGTTGTTGGCACTGTTTCAATATACAGGCTAAAGTGACAATGAGACATAGTGAGGGCAGTATATGAGGAGTATAGATGTTAGGTCACATGTAAGGGGGATGACAGGAGTTGCTGCCAATAAAGCACAACTTATTCACTGTTCATCCTTGTGACTAGTTTTCCTTCCTCTTTCCAGACATGGTTAAATTGATTAGGCTAATTGCATCACAGGTGAAATGAAGGGGGAGAGTTTTGTAATTACATAGGGTGCTCACAGCGGCAGAGCATCCGTGTTTTTATAGCCAGGTGTCAAGTTACCAACGACTCCTTTTTAAGACCACTCACTCCAGGGTCCTACTTTGCACCCGCACCTCTAACACCCAACACAAAGCCACCATGGTCATCTGGCCCCCCCCCTCCATCCCCCCGGTCCCCGCCGCGCCGTCCCCTAATCGGGGTCATCTCCCTCTCCACTGCCCCCCGCCCCCGTCCCCGCCCCCGCCGCGCCGGGCTCCAACCCCGGTCATCTCTCTCCTCCGCCAGCCCCAGCCCCAGCCCCAGTCCCTCCCCCCTCAGCCCGCGCGGCTCCTCCGGGTGTTGTCCTCCCCGACAGCCGGCAGGCTCTGGGCGGCGTCCTGGAGCACCCCCCCCCCCCCCTCTCCCCCGGCCACTCACCCGCCCGCTGCCGGTCCACTGGCCGAGCCCCCAACTGAATGAAGAGGGGTACTGTGCCGGGGCTCAACCTGCTCCCTCGGTCCGCGGCCCGTCCCGGGGTCCCCCTCCGTCCGTTCCCGGCGAGGGGGAGATGGCCTAGGGGCGGAGCCAGGTAATGGCCCAGTCACACTACAACGTAATGGCCAACGTGACTTCGACGTGGGTGATTGTTCGTCTTTACATCGGGTCACGTTAAAGTCACGTTAAGCTCTCCTCGCTTCTCGTCGCCTCTGGTCGAGGTTTTGGACATGTTGAAAAAACTTTGACGAGGCTCGACGAGTTGATAAGACGTTCGCGTCATGTTACGGTCACATTACGGTCATGTTATAAATATTTAGGTACTACACTTGACCCTACACTGTCAGGAACCAGTCAATTAAATAGGATTAACTGAACATTGGCAGCTAAAATGAACACCTTCCGGAAAATAAGGCATTATATCAGCAAAGAGACTGCTCTTCTATTGTACAAAACCACAATACTGCCCATCATTGACTATAATGACATAATATATAATATACTAACTAAAAAGCAGCAAACAAAGCTCCAAACTATAAAAAACAGAGGGTTGCGCACAGTATTTAAAGGAAAAACACTACATACCATCGAGATGCACAATAAAACTAAACTAGATGCCCTAAATATTCGCAGAGACAAGCACCTATTAGGCCTAATGTACCACCGCGCGAAAGACCCATATTACATAGACACACCTACACAAGCCACACGTGCAGCACAAGCCACCCTACTGGAAGTGCCGCATGTTAAGACTAGTAAAATGAAAAAGTCACCGGTTGTTCTGGGAGGAGCACTCTGGAACCAACTAACAGGAACAGTGATTGTTACAAAACTTTCAAGATAAACCTCCATGCACATTTAAATCAACCAGCCTAGGCCAAACCAGATCAATGATACACTGGGTCGGTGTTGCCATTCCTTTCCCTGTCCCCCCGCTTCCCCCCACAAACAAACACTGTAAACTCAACCAGTAGCGGCCAAGTTGACCAAAAAACCCACCTACAATGGAATGAGCCTCGAAATGATTCTAGTTGGATCCTACTGAGGTACATGATTAATCAATATTAACCTACTTACTAACTCAATAGGCCCCACCTGAGATTACCATGAACACAACTTCTATCACAAAGGCCCCTACATCCCCCATCACCCTTTCAAAGAGTATGTTACTAATAGAAAGATAGTCAGTTATGCCCCACCCCCTACTAACGCCTACCATACTAGTTTAACATAGCTACCTCCCCGCATATGTTTCTTTTCGCTTATCTTGTTCTTTACCTATCATTCATGTACAGATGTTTTGCTTAGTTACCTATAATTGTCTATCTGTATATTGTTGTAGATTTGTTTACTGTGTAAAGGCAATTGTGATTAGGGCTGGAAGACCAGTGCATTAGCACTGACAACATGTTATTCAGAGGAATAAAAACATTTGAACAAAAAAAAACAACAACAAAACGGTCATGTTACGGTCACGTTACGGTCATGTTAGGTTCTCCGTCACGTTAGGTCACGTTAGGCTCACGGTCACGTTAGGCTCTCGTTATGACCACGTCGTCTGGTTGGTTGGTTGGTACTACTAGTGCTACACCCCACCCCTTCACCTCCACCTCCTCCCCCACCCCCTCACCCCCTCACCCCTTCCTCCTCCCACCCCTCACCCCATCCTCACCCCACCCGTTCACCTCCCCCGTCCTCCCCGACCCCCTCACCCCCTCCTCCTCCTCCTCACCCTTGCCCGCCCCACCACCTTCGCTGGCATGTCACCGGGCTCTGCACCTTCAAGCATTGGCCCTGCCCCCGCCTTCCCATGAGGGGCGGCTTTACTGATTTATTGTGCGCATGCGTTATTTTGATAACACATGGCCACTTTCTGCTCAATTGAACCGCACTAGTGCCATATGGAACCATCACAATGTAAGTGACCCAACATGGCGAAATGAGTCACTTTGAGGAAATTTAGTCAAATGGATTACATATACCGACACAAAGCTACGTGTGGGAGCTTTAAAATGAGACGACAGTTGTGTTATATCTCAACTATTGAGAAAGTTATAACAAATCATTGAGCTTTTTAAATCCACAGGGAACTGACACAAAATTGATTCTGTGCTTTTGCATTCTGTAAAAGCGATGGTTGAATAAAAAACAAACAATTCTCGCCGTGAATATGGCCTATGCTGCTGACACGGCGTAAAGAAACCACCAATCAATCAAGCATTTCTTGGAGAAGCAGGGGGGGGGGGGAGTGGGGGGGTTACAGCTGTACCTCAGTTATTTTGAAGAAAGAAATGAGAAAAATTCACCGGAATCTAAAGTATCAACATCGGCAGATATTCCCTAGCAACCATCATAATTAGTCAATAAAACATATCCAATTCTTTTGATAAGTAGTAGATCATTTGTGAGAAAAAAAGGTGCTGTTTTTAAATGGCGGCAGCGCGGAGGTAAACACTTGGAAAAGTATGACAGAAATAAATTATCTTCACCTGAGCTTTGGACTAATTAACTATTCTTCACACAAAGTTGGAATTAAGTACTTTCAACGAAGCAAACTACTTGTTTTGCTATGTGGATATTAAATTATGGTCAATAAAGGTAGGATGTATTTAATTAAATAAATTGGAAGTTTTATAGATTGTTTAAAGTTGCATAGTCTGATGGTTTTGAATTTCTGTATTTTTTCTGAGATAAATAGATTAGATCGATCACTAGTACCTACTTTACATTAGTTCAAAGTTACTTTTATTTTAAATGGTAAACTTTTCAGATAGTTTGAGTGCAAACATGAAAAATTAGTTTTGGCAAGCTTTCCAAAATACTGACACCATAGACTTCAGCAGTAACAGGTTCTGTTAAATTGACTCAGTATTGCCTTCTATGCAGAAACAAATGCTTAATAAGTGCATCAGTATCTAAGTTAGATATGTAGAATCAAATCTAGATAATTGGTTTGGTTTTGAAAATTTGATATTTCATCGGACTATGCAGCTTTAATGCACAGTGCCTTTGAGGGAACTTAGCGCATACTTTACATCTGTGCAAAAAGACTCACTTTGAGGTGTCAGGTCACATAATTGATTAATTCCTTGACTAATGGCTAAATAGCTCCGTGTTTGTTTGGTCAAAATCGAAGGACAAAATTTGACATACCTGCAGACATTATGATAGTTGGGAAGATCTATTTCTAATAGGACTCAGCCTTCGGCTTTGACCAATTTGAAATAATTTTTCCCAGCATTCGGACTATTTCATATATCCCTATGCATATGTAAAGAATCATATCTTTCAATTATAGTTGGTTTGGTTGGTTGTTGGAATGTTACCTCCTGGCAACATTTAAGGTCATATCGTGATGGGTACCGACTTGTGACAGTGTGTAAAATGGCTAAAGCTTGAATATGTGGTTGTGTAGGCAGGCTATAGTGAAATCAATACAGGCAAAGAGAAAGGAAGAGTATAAAGTGTAAAGGAAGAGAGAGAGTCAAGCCCTCTAGTTTATTATTTATATGGTTACATGGGTTCATTGTAGAGTATCACCCCACCCCTTTCCCCCAATGGGAAACAAGCATTCTTGGCCCTACCAATAGGGATCCAGCACTCCTGGTCCCCATGGCTACCAGTGGTCTGCCCACCACCACCAAGCTGTGTGGCCCCATGGCCACCACCAACCAACCTTGACCCTGAGTGTGGTGATCCTACCCAGCAGAGAGGGAGGGGATAGGCCCTGAGTGCCCTCACACCCAGACCTGCCAGCACATCTATGTCTATTTACATCCCACTCAGGCACCACCAGCACCTACATATATATCCATACATGCGCTTGGTCACATACACCTGTTTAGTAATAGAACATTTGCATTCCCCCTGATGCCGTAAATCGGAATATTTTACAAGTGTGCACTCATGGACACTTTATAGTGCTGTCCCACTGGGAAATCAGGCCACCAATACCATGACGTGATATCCCACTCAGTCACATTATCCTGCCACTGAGCTAACCAGTCCTTGCTGAGTGCGAAGCTAAGAAGCAACAAGTGTCAATTTTGTAAGTGATTGGTTTGACTCAACCGAGAATCGAACTCCCAACCTCCCACACAGAGGCCTGCACTCTAACGATTCGGCCACCAATCGGGTCATCTGATTATATTAGTTTTAGCACATATTATATGGTGGTGCAGGGTAAGGATGATCACCCTCTGCAACCACTGGTCCACAACTGGTTCATGAAAGGTTGTGGTATGTGCTGTCCTGTCTGTGGGAAAGTGCATAAAAAAGACCCTTTTCTGTTTATCGGAAAGAGTAGCCTACATGGCAGCAGCAGATTTCCTTCAAAGAAATATGTCAGAATGACCATATGTTTCACATCCAATAGCCGATGATAAAAATCAATGTGTGCTAGAGGCATCGTTAAATAAAACACACTTTTGGGTGATCACCCTCTCCCTTAACACTCACCCGCTCTTCCTGATATGACCATAAACAGTTGGCCCCAGATAAACAGAACAACGATAAGACTGACGTGGCTGAGAAGAAGATATATATTCTCTGGCGGAGATATATTAAATGCCCACCTAAAGTTAAAATTTGACCGTCCCGACGGGTCTATAAGCGATAACGGCCAGATGCAGCTGCCTTACAGTGCTTAGAGCCCCTCACAGGTGGCGCCAGTGGGGCCCATGCTGTACTACACAGAGTCAGTGAGATAGGATACGGTGAATATACTATTACACAGGGAACTGAAGATAGATAGTATCCTTGTTTATGTTCAAATTTGACCGTCCCGACGGGTCTACAGGTGATAACGCCCAGACACAGCTGGCATAAAGTGCTTAGAGCCCCTCACAATTGGCGCCAGTGTGGTCCATGCTGTACTACACAGAGTCAGTTAGACAGGACACAGTGAATATAATATTACATAGGGAACTGAAGATAGATAGTGTCCTTGTTTATATTCCCATAATAGATTATAGAGCACATACATGTTGCCAGGAAGTACTCCAACAAGCAAACAAAGCCACAGTGTCTGTCCCTTAACACCCACCCACCCGTCCGTCCTGATATGACCATAGATGTTGCCAGGAGGTAAAACTCCAAAAAACAAACAAAACCTAAGCACCCACTCTGACACCAGTATATTCCCCGTGCCCCCACCTTTGCCACTTTGGATTTCCACCGCTGTGTATAACTTACAGCATCGTCAAAGGCTGGTTGCTCTCATACCATGTCTATGTGGTGTGGGAGGTTAAAAATCCCTTGGGTCGGTAAAAGTGTAGGCTCGGGCTTTCTATCGATAAACTGTCTAATGGTGAAAACAAGTCTATTCAGACTTGTCCATGATAGGCAGTATAAATCTTCTTCTTCAATCAATGTAGCAAGCAACGTATAGAATTCTGTGGAAAAGGCAGTATAGAGAATTTTCAAACATCATCGCACCCTCTAACGGCAGTGACAAAATCTAAAGTTACCAGCAATAGCTCACTGTGTAGGATGCTCTGTGGGAAATAAGTATAGGGGGGGGCAGTTCACCCAGAATTCACCCAGAATTCATAAATAATTAAATTAGAATCCATATAGAATTCACCCAGAGTACATCTAGAATTCACCCAAAGTTCACCCAGAAATCTCCCAGAATTCACCCAGAATTCTCCCCGAATTCACTGACAACCCACCCAGAATTCACCCAAAATTCACCCAACGTTCACCGTTAAATTGACTCATGCCATATCAAATTGACTCACATATACTCAATCAAGCAACTCAAACCAATGCCAATTCATGGTGAATCACATGAACTCATATCCCGTCCTGATATGACCTTAGATGTTGCTAGGACATAAAACAACAACAAAAAAACAACATCAACTCATATCCATTCACATTGCATTATGCAGGGACTCGCATGAACCAATATTGATCAACATGAGCCCTTTGACCTTTGACCTTGGAGCTTTGACCTTTGAGCTTTCGCCAACTCCCAGTGACTCACATTGGTTTTCAATGATCCAGATCCTATCTCACAGTAACTCACCCTACCGCATACTGATTCATACCTACTGACCCTGACATGCGCTACATCAAATGAGGCAGGCTTACGCCAAGTCATTTTCAGCAAAGCCAACTCACTGACTCACACCAACTCATAACGACTCACACTAACTCAGAATGACTCACACTAACTCAGAATGACTCACATCAACTCTTATTTATCCATGTCAATTCTTGTTGGATCGTAAAAACGCAGGTTGCCTTGTTCTAACTCATTTAGCTCAATACCATATTACTAACTCAGACTAACTCACGCTAACTCACAGGAAGTCATAATGACTCATATTAACTCAGACTGACTCACATCAACTCATATTGACCCAGGTCAGCTCTTGTTGACTCCTGCGAACACAGGTTCCATTGTTCCAACTCATTTAGATAAACACCATCTCACTAACTCACACTAACTCATAATGACTCATATTAACTCAGATTGACTAACATCAATTCATATTGACCCAGGTCAGCTCTTGTTGACTCCTCCGAGCACAGTGTAAAGTCCTCAGCTGGAATCTGTGGTTGTGCAGGCAGGCTATAATGAAATCAATACAGGCAAGAAGAGAAAGGAAGAGTATAAAGAATGAAAGTAGAGAGAGAGAGACAATGCCCTCAGGTTTATTATTATATAGTGGCACATGGATCTGGTATGACATACCACCTGATCATGTTCTCCAATGAGAATCAAGCATTTACAGTTCCACCAATGAACATCAAGCATTCCTGTGTCACCATGGCAACCGTGATCTGCCCACCACCACCACCATGTGGTGTGGCTACTTGGCAACCACCTGCCTGAGCTGAGTGTGTGGTGATCCGTGACTAATAGACGGGGGAGGGGGTAGTGAGTAGAGCTCCAAGTGCCCCTTACACACTATCTCTAGTGCCTCTTTCACACTATCTACCTAATACACAATGACTATTGACCATAAGTAAAGGATCACCAGCGACTACATAAATACATTCATGCACCTGGCACTATATACCATTTACCATTATAGACCATTTGCATTCCCCCACCAATGCGTTTTATCAGAATATTTTACAACAGGTTGCATTACTCCAACTCATTCTTACCCACACCAACTCATTGACACACACCAAGTGCTAATGACTCATATTAACTCAGACTGACTCACATCAACTCATTTTGATCGCGGTAAGTTTTTCTTGGTTCCTACAAACGTAGGTTGCCTTTTTCTAACTCATTTAGATCAACACCATCTCACAGACTCACACCAACTCATACTGACTCACATTAATTCACACAGAGTCACATCAACTCATATTGACTGATATCACCTCTATTTGACACTATTTACAAACACATTACGCCTTATATCAACTCAAATTGACTCACAGTTCCCCATTTAATCAAATCCCGTATAAAATCCTGAAAGCGTGTTAAATTCCGCAACCAGATTTCAAAGCGCAATCCAAATTCATTCTGCGCCTGCATGACAAAAAGTTACCGCCCCGGCAAAATACTACCATTTATCATATAAAAAAGTTGGTTAAACCAAAGTCGGTTAATCCAAAGTATCAGTTAATCCAAACAAAATTGTCGGGCCCAAGGCCACTTTGAACCAAACTTTCATATATATTTGTATATGATAAATGGTAGTATTTTGCCGGGCCGCCGACAAAAGTTTGGATTAACCGATCGTTTAACGGGGTTATACTGTATATACATAAAAAACAATAATCAAGGTGTCCACATACACTGTATATTACATTCACAATGCATCCGTGTGTTTGCCAAAGTCAAGTCAAAGTTGAAGCCAAAGCTCGGTTAAACCAATAATCGGTTAATCCAAACAAATTTCTAGGGTGCCTTCAAGTTTGGTTTAACGGGGTTATACTGTATTGGTAATACAAATGCCGGTGCTAATGTGGTGGGGCCTTTACAGTGTATGTCCTTCCGGCTGGCTTATATGAGATGCTTGACTGCAACTAGACCTATATGTGTGTCATCATTGTGCTTACATTACCTCCAAGACGATTTACAGTCTCACTTATCAGGATTATACAAGACGCGCTGTTGTTGTTACATGTGTCCACTATTGGCCGTTTATCTTGGCACGAGTCCTCTTTTATATGGTTGTCTGCCTGGTCACGTGAGGTACACACACTACATGAGCGGGGGGGGGGGGGGGGGGGGGGGGGCTTGTCGCCAGCTTTCTTTGCATGTTGCCAGTATATATAGCGACAGTCTCCTGTGATATGGCATCTGGAGTGAGGCATCTCTAGACTTCGGCAGGGCCGTCTTTCTGTTCAGAAAGCTAGACTACCACAGTGCACATATATATCTCAGTCACATTATCCTGACACTGAGCTAAACAGTCTTTGCCCTATCCTAATAATGCTTAGCGCCTGTCTAGGAAGTGACAAGTATCAATGTTTAAGTCATTGGTTTGACTCGACCAGGGTTCGAACCCACGATCCCACGGTCTACCAACATGCGAACGGACGTTCTAACTCATTCGGCCATCCCGTCTGGATGCATGGATAGCACCCAGGACTATATGTGCATATATTACATATATATATATAATATATAGAGAGTATAATCTATTATGCGTATATAAAAGGGGCAGACCTCTCTTATGATTATTATAATATTATGACGATTATTCTTCTGTTATTTCTCCAAGTATTATTGTCCAATCGCTGACTTGCCCATATTTGCCCCGGTCCTTGCCTACCCCAGCGCCACCACCGGGGGCTGTTGGCACTATTTGCCCGGGCAGTCAGTCTCTCTCCTGCCTTCAAAATCTTTTTTTTTACACCGGTAGCCTGTATTATGCTTGCCCTGACGCAAATAAAGTGTCCTACCCATCACCTCCTTGTGTCTCTCTCCTTTGCCGTAGCCCAACTTTATATATATATATATTATATATATGTATATATATTATATATATGGATATATCAATATATGTATATATACAGACATATAAATATGGCTATATATACACCGACACACACAGAAATATATATATATATATATGGATGAAGAGTTCGGGCGCAAATCCCCGTAAACGGCAATCCAAAGATTTGTTCACAACCAACATTAAATTAGTGAGAATTAAAATTACCATCAGGTAAATTTGTTAAATTTTAAGTCAATTTTTTAGTTGGCGTTTATGGAGATTTGTGCCTGAACGATAGTATATAGTATACATATATACCTAGTATATATACACCTGTATAAACGGTTTTAGAACACAGTGCGGGGCTATAGTCGGGTTAGGCCTAATTCCAGATATTTCCTCGACTTATACTTAAAGTCGACTTATATTTCCATGTATCTGATCTTGGTTGCTGACATGGCGTAAACTCACCAACACTGACTTAATATACTAGATTAAGCGAATGTCTACAATCCATTAAATTCATTAATCCACTGGGTGAATCTACATACCTTTATACCGGGTGCGGTAGCCAAATAGGTAGAGCATTGTCTTCTCATGCGGAAGGTTTGGGGTTTGAAACCCAGCCGAGTTAAACCAATGACTCAAGAAATGTGTACTTGTTGCTACCTAGCCTGACGCCTGGCATATTGTACAGTATAACTAGTTATGCACATATAATTTAGGCTGCATGGCATTAGTCTATCCCCCACCGGCTGGTGGGTGGGCGCTGTGCCGCTTGTACTTCCCCGCCTGCTGCTCCAGTGAGCCGTACGTCGTAGTATGACAAGGCCTTTACATACTAAGTATCATGAGTGCCAGAAAATGATGATTACACGCCTTCATTATATCACACCCATTAGGTGGGAGAGACAGCCCCAGTCCCGCACCCACATGCATACATGGCCCGTGTGCTTGCTGGGGATATTTGTTTGTTTGTTGTTTTACGTCCAAACAACATCCAAGGTCATATCAGGATGGGTACTGAATTATGACAATGCACACTCATGGTGACTTAATAGTGTTGCCCCAATGGGAAATCGATATTAGTCACTTAGTCACATTATCCTGACACTGAGCTTACCAGTCCTTGGCCTATCCTATTAATGTCAAGCGCCAGGCTAGGAAGCGACAAGTATAAATTTGATAAGTCATTGATTTGACTCGAGTGAGAACCGAGCGCCCGATCTCCCTGACGCGAGGCCTGCGCTCTACAGATTCGGCCACCGCGCCTGGTGACATTTAATGGGTGCTTACCTGCCTTCATTATATCACAAACATTAGTTGGGAGAGACAGCCCCCGGTCCCCCACCCACATGCATACCATTGCCTTGTCATTGCTGGCAATATAATTATTTCTATGTGTTAACCCTCTGCCTCCTGTGTCCCTGTGGTGCCCATAACCCTCTGCCTGCTGTGTCCCTGTGGTTCCCATAACCCTCTGCCTGCTGTCTCCGTGTGGTTCACATAACCCTCTGCCTGCTGTGTTCCTGTGGTTCCTGTAACCCTCTGACTGCTATGTCCCTGTAGTTCCCATAAGACCCTGCCTGCTGTGTCTCTGTGGTTCCCATAACCCTCTGCCTGCTGTCTCCGTGTGGTTCACATAACCCTCTGCCTGCTGTGTCCCTGTGGTTCCCATAACACCCTGCTTGCTGTGTCCCTGTGGTTTCCATAACCCTCTGCCTGCTGTGTCCATGTGGTTCCCATAACACACTGCCTACTGTGTTCCTGTGGTTCCCATAACCCTTTGCCTGCTGTGTTCCTGTGGTTCCCATAACCCTCTGCCTGCTGTGTCCCTCTGGTTCTCATAGCCCTTTGCCTGCTGTGTCCGTGTGGTTCCCATAACCCTCTGCCTGCGGTGACCTTGGGGTTCCCATAACCCTTTGCCTGCTGTGTCCCTGTGGTTCCCATAACCCTCTGCCTACTGTGTCCCTGTGGTTCCCATAACCCTTTGCCTCGTGTGTCCCTGTGGTTCCCATATCCCTTCCTTGTAATTTGCCTTAGTGTAAAATATTTGGGAATTTCGGGGTGTTTTTTTATTTAGTGCTGTACAACGAAGCAGATGATGGCTGCATTGGTACTATGCAGTCAACGGGCTGCCGGGTACCAGCTAGGGTCACCTGATTGATACTCGGATATAAACCCATAAATAAGGGTGCAGGTCACATGCTCTCTCTCTTTCACCACGGCCACCAGCCAGTCCGGACTATGTACATGTGCGTGTAGCAACTATGTTGGAATTAAAACCACCATGTGAGTACAATGTTGTCTGTCTTCTTGTGGATGTTTCAGACCCTGAGCCAATAAGGATAGCAGAAATAGATAAGGGATATATAAAAAGATACACAAACTTTTCATTAGAATCGGAGAATTTAACAACACGTTGACTATTGCAACTGCCTATTTATTGCACGACAGACCTGCCTACCTCAAATTTCCTATTTGGGTACTGAATTGAACCACAAAATTGTGTACTTTCCAAAAAGATAATTGTGCACTTTCCAAAATTTGTTGATGTTCAACATTTTTATTTTGTCTATCGGCTTAAAACTTTAGACAAAATACATAAAAGGCATATCGATAGGCAGACCTTGCCTCCGCCAAATTTCCTATTTGAGTACTCCAGGGAAAAACATTGTGTACTTCCCAAAATGACCCTTGTCGTGTCCAATTTGAGAAATGATATCACTGTATGGATACCAATAATGAAATTTGTATGTGTGATGCTGTCTCTAAACTGGTTACTGGAGTTGGAAAGAAAGAGATCAGCGTAAGGATGTTGAAGGGGGGGCGCTGATTGGACGAGAGGGAGAGGGCCCTGATTGGCTGAGGGGGTGATTGATGTGATTGGAGGTCCGTGGGGAGACGCTGGTTCCTCTCGGGTGACCTGCTGTGACAACGAATGAGCATCAGGTCTCTCAGTCACCTGGTTGGAGACTGGCTGTGTCTGTAGAGGTTTGTGTAGTGGAAGTCTGCGATTGTATATCTTGTGTATATCCCTGCCAGGATGGAACCCCCTGAGCCTTCAACCTAAAAGGGCTGTCACACTACGACGTAAGAGCGAACGTAAGCCTGGCATAGGTGACTTTTCGTCATTACGTTGAGGTACGTTGGATTACGTTATGATGATGTTAGAATGACGTCGAGCTACATCACATTATGTTGTGTTACGTCGGGGCGCGTCAAGATTTTCAACATGTCCAAAACTTTTGATGTAGCTCGACGTGATGCTCTGACATTCGGGTGACGTCACACTCACGTTACACCGACGTTAGACGTGCGGGAGGGATGCGGCGGCTACGTTAGATCAACGGTCTTTGTTTGGTTGTTGTTTGTTGGTTGATTGTTGGTTGGTTGGTTGTTGGTTGGTTGTTGGTTGGTTGTGGATTGGTTGTTGGTTGGTTGGTTGTTGGTTGGTTGGTTGGTTGGTTGGTTGGTTGTTGGTTGGTTGTTGGTTGGTTGTGGATTGGTTGTTGGTTGGTTGTTGGTTGATTGTTGGTAGGTTGTGGATTGGTTGGTGGTTGGTTGGTGGTTGGTTGATAGTTGGTTGGTTGGTTGTTGGTTGGTTGTTGGTTGGTTGTTGGTTGGTTGGTGGTTTGTTGGTTGGTTGTTGGTTGGTTGGTTGTTGGTTGTTTTTTGGTTGGGTGTTGGTTGTTGGTTGGTTGGTTGTTGGTTGGTTGTGGATTCGTTGTTGGTTGGTTGGTTGTTGGTTGGTTGGTTGTTGGTTGATTATTGGTTGGTTCTGGATTGGTTGTTGGTTGGTCGTTGGTTGGTTGTTGGTTGGTTGGTAGTTGGTTGGTTGTTCATTGGTTGTTTGTTTGGTTGGTTGTTGGTTGGTTGTTGGTTTTTGTTTTGTTGGTTGTTGGTTGTTTGGTTGTTGGTTGATTGTTGGTTGGTTGTGGATTGGTTGTTGGATGGTTGTTGGTTGGTTGGTTGTTGGTTGGTTGGTTGTTGGTTGATTGTTGGTTGGCTGTGGATTGGTTGTTGGTTGGTTGTTGGTTGGTTGTTTGTTGGTTGATTTCTGGTTGGTTGTGGATTGGTTGGTTGTTGGTTGGTTGTTGGTTGGTTGGTTGTTGGTTGGTTGGTTGGATGTTGGTTGGTTGGTTGTTGGTTGGTTGTTGGTTGCTTTGCTGTTGGTTGTTTGGTTGTTGGTTGGTTGTGGATCGGTTGTTGGTTGGTTGTTGGTTGGTTGATGGTTGGTTGGTTGTTGGTTGGTTGTGGATTGGTTGTTGGTTTGTTGTTGGTTGGTTGGTTGTTGGTTGGTTGTTGGTTGATGGTTGGCACGACGCTAGACCGATGTTATGACCACGTCAAGCTATGCTGCGGTGTCGTCCAACTTGGGCACGTATTTGCATATCACGTCGGGAATTTCTATACAGTTCACGTTGTCCCTACGCTGACGTCGTTACGTCGTAGTGTGACAGGGCCTTTACCGGAACAGACTCACCCCCTCACCCCAATACTCCACAACATATACAACAGACACAGACCCACCCCTCCACACCATACACACACATACCCTCCCCTATATCTCACACACTCTACACATACCCCCACACCCAACACACCCTATAACTCCCACACCATGCACATACCCCCACTATCCCAACATACCACTCACTACACACCCCTAAGACACCCCGTATATACCCCACCCACATACATCCACATACCCCTCACACCCCATACACACCCTTCACACCCTTCACACCCGACACACCGCCCCACACATACCCCACAGATACACGCACACACTCAATGCATACCCAACATACCTCACACACACCCTACACCCCTACACACCGCCCCACACATAACCCACAAACATACACCCACATACGCCATATACAAAAACCCTACACCTCCCACACACACCCTCCACACCTCTACACACAGCCCCACACATACCCCACATACCCCACACATACCTCCCCCCCACATACACACCTCTCACTCATACTTTACAGACACACACCTCACAGCCCCACATTGGCCCTCCAGAACCCGTTGAGGTGGGGTCGTATTTAGTTCTGTAGTCTGGTTCCTGGTCCCTTCTCTCTCGCTGTCACACATCACCGTATTGAGCAACGGACAGAATTGTCTAGTCCGGTGGTGTTCGGGCGTGATAAGTATCGAAATGTATTTAAATATGTCAAACTGTCACGATATTGGGTCAAAGGCCGCTGGGTGAACATACATGAAATGGACATGAAATGGGCATAAAACGGACATGAACGGATAGCCAACGGATGAAACAAAGTCAAACTGGACAAGAATTGTAGACGTCAATCCGGCGGCATCCGTTTCAAATTTTGTGCATGTTCAAAATGTGTACGGACACAAACCGGACTATCAACGGACTTTGTTGGGTTTCTTTCCATTTTCTCCAATCACGGTGATGTGTGACAGCCGCTTAAAGACAATGGATCTGTCTGCTATTGACCACCTTGTCAGAATGAGAGATAAAACCGTGTTGTCACTGATTTCCATAGATCTGACCTGTTTTCGTCCCTGTTAAGTGTTATTGGACGTCTGTCCTTAGATATCTAGCACATGGACATGACAACTAAAAGGTACTATGAACAGTAGATGGCTATTAATTAGCTCGATATATACCTGATATAAATACATTTTGTTTACACAATAGTTCATTCTGATTGTAATCACTTTGATAATTGCTTCAATAATTAATTAGCACCTCTCAATATTCGTGAATAGATGGGTAATGAAATCTTCTTTTTCAGAAATATATCTATATATATACGTCGATGCAGTTGCCGCTTATAATATAAATTCATATTACATGTGCATATTTTCTGCACTTCACATCGGATGCACATTCTTTGACGACATAATATTATATAAAAAGGGACCGTGACAGAGGATTAAGTGTTGAGATCGAGTGATTCATTTTCATTTGCCTACTAATGCTACTGTAGTTTTGATGTTGGATTATATGTGTGCATGAGAGGTAGCTTAGTATGAATATAAATGTGTTGTCTTCCTGTCAGTAACAGCGGCTGCGATGGTACAGCCGATAGAGCGTCTGATTCCCACATGGGAGGTAATGTGATATCTATTCCTGTCTGGGGGAAAGTGCGTATATATAATAGCCCTGTCACATTAAGACGCATCGCGCAAACATGCGCCGACTTAGCTGATTTTGTGTCAATACATCGGTGTACATCATAATTGTACGTCGTGTACTTGAACCTTACGCGTTTGTTATGTGTATGTCAATATACGGCGTCGTTTGTTAAGGGGTCACAAAACTTTTGTGCATGCACAAAACTTTTGACCTTCGACAACGTGTGGATTTTACATCGGCTGTACATTATGTATACGTTAGTCATATGTCGATGTAGATTAGACGTATGTTAAACAAACATTATTGACTATGTTGACCTATGTTAATCAGACAGAAAGGCAGTGGAAACGTACAGTCCATGTATTGACAATGTAGTGACAACCTATGGATAACGTAGTCTAACGTACATCTAACATACATCTAACTTACTGTAAAATTTTCCGATATAATGATATGAGGATATATGAACTCTACTATAATAAATTGCAACTTATCTATATAATGGTAAATGGTAATATATAAAACCCAAAGGCATATGAGGGATATGTGGAGTTGGTAAACTATTACTCATTTAGTATAGAAATTGTATAGTGAAATAGTTTAGAGGAGGAGTGTCACTTCTTAGATACAGTCTTTGGAGGAGTTGCCTCACATACCCCCTCCCCCCCCAGGTGTTATTTATGGATCACTACACACCACAAGGCACTGTAGCCAGCATGACAAGGCCTTGGATACAAGAGATTGAACTCTGATTGGTGGATAGATAAATACCTGTTAGGGATTGGGAGATCAACCCAAGTGACCACCACCATCTTGGATTCTAGAAACCTATATAAGATAATAAACCAGGAGTCTAGCTCTCCTACTTTTCACTCTTTCTCTACTTTCCTTCATTACCTGTATTGATTTCTCATTAGCCTGTCCACACCACTCACACCACCAGCCGGTGACTTTACAGTACGTTTTGAATTTCTCCACAGTGTCTTGACATATTTAACTTATGAGGCATAGTTCTGGTGATCGAATTACGTATATAACGTTCACCAGCATTCTGCTGGGAGGCATGTTAGCCATGCGTTGGTCATATGTTGGCCATATGCTATGTATACAGTATGTATACGTCCAACTTGGCCCCCTGCACCACAAAGTTTGAAGCATCTCGACGTAAAAAAGTCATTTTACCCTGCTTATTGGAAAGAGTAGCCAGTGTGGTTAAACGGGGTTTCCTCCAAAGAAATATGTCAGAATGACCATATGTCTGACATCCAATAGCCGATCATGAAAATCAAAATGCTCTAGAGGCGTCATTCAATAAAACAAACTGTGTCTGGAAGTTGGAGAGTTTGGTGTGGGGGGTTGGTTCAGGGCTTGCGTTGACAGCGCCTTGACAACAGTGACGTATACTGCAGGTGAGCTCCATTGTTCGCTGATCAGGCCTTTGGGACCCTTTAAAGTCTGGCCTTTTCCACAAGTGCTTCATCGATAAGAAGCAGAGAGCTGGAAGGCGGCAGGAGGGCAAGTGCCTGAGGGAGGCCGGCGGGCGGCCTTATAAGGGAAGGGGGGGGGGGGGGGGGGGGGGGCGACAGCAGGTGAGGTGTGAAAGCTGCCGGCCCGGGGGAGGGCGAGTAAGGGTGAGCAGCGGGCGTCGGGTGAGGCGCGAATGCTGCGCGACACAGGGGCGGGGAGGAAGCGGCGCGCGGCGGCGTCTGGTGAGGTGTGAGCGCAGCGCGACAGCCCGGGGCGGGGGAGGGTCTCTTCCTCTCCTCGCATCAAACGTAATGCTTCGCATTACGACCAAAGCATAAGTTGGGAGCTAAGGGTGGTTAATGGTTGGTTGTTGGAGTTTTACGTGCTGGCAACATCTAAGGTCATATCAGGATGGCTAAAGGTGATTAATGGGGATGATGTTGGGGATAACATCGGGCGTATTGTGGGGGGGGGGGGGTACTAGCTGATAAGAAGCTAGATTAGAGCACCAATACCCTGAGGGGCAATCTGTGGCATAGCCCGGGGAACCTAGTGGACGAATTATATTACACTCAAAATGGCGGTTGTACGCTGCCGACCTTCGAACCACTGAACTGTTGGCGAGGAGACTAAGTTGATGTTTTTGGTTTTGGTTTGTATTTAATGACACCTCTAGAGCACATTGATTTTTATCATCGGCTATTGAACGTCAAACATATAGTTGTTCTGACATATTTCTTTGGAGGAAACCTGCAGCCGCCACATAGGCTACTCTTTCCGATAAGCAGCAAGGGGTCTTTTATATGCACTTCCTCACAGACAGGACAGTACATACCACAGCCGTTAATGAACCGGTTGTGGACCACTGGTTGTAATGGAAAATAACCCAATCTGCAAATGTGTCCACTGAGCAGGATCGATCGGATGACCCACACCTTAAGCCTCGAGGAGATTATAGATACATAGTCATAAAAATGGGTTTAAAGTGGACAGCTATAGCTCGCTGGGACACTGTGCGTACTCCGACAAATGCTCTCCAAGCACAACCTTGTTTAGTTGTTATGTTTAAATGAACCAAGTATGTGTTGGGAGAGTAGGGGACCAGGGCCATGCTAGTCTGAACTGCAAAAGCAGTTTGTTGTCTCCAAAATGGCCACCCCCATAGGCGGTGGCCATTTGCAATGGAAAAGCTGCGCTGTGATTGGCTGAAATTGCAGTGCTCGCCGGTAACAGGCTCAGAGGGATTTGCTGAGCCTGTTACCGGTGGGCACCGTATCGGCGGCGATATTGTCAAATAGCGCTGATCGCCGGGAACAGGCTCACACAGTAACAAGTGGTTCCCGGTATCGGCGGCAATATATTAGGCCCAAATCTATTCAAAGCTCTCATATTTAACAGAATTACATGCTCAAAAGGTCAAATGTGGCCAAATTAACCACAAAATCGAAGCAATATTAACGCCGCCGCCGAAATTAGGTCAAATTGAACCAAAAATAGAGGCGATATTAAGGCCGCTCACCGGTAACAGGCTCAGCAGATGCCTCTGAGCCTGTTGCCGGCGAGCAACGCTATTTCCCAATATCTAATATACAAATTACCTCCGCCGCCGGTGCATTAAGCCAATCTGAACTATTCCGAGTTGTTTTGTTTTCCGGGCGAGGTATAGCTGTCCACTTAAAAAAGAAATTCGATCAAAATAATTATCCATTTATTAAAGTTGCATAATCCGATAGTTTAGAGTTTCTCTCATTTTTCTGAGATGAATATATTGAATTGATTGTTATAATCTACCTGACTTTAGTTTGAAATAGCGCACATTGAAAGGACTGATAAGCTCAGTGTCAGGCTAGTGTGAGTATAATCAGCTCGTGGTATACCAGTGGAGCAGCGCTATAAAGTCTACAAGAGGGCACACTGTCACAAGTCAGTATCCATCCTGATATGGCAGTAGATGTTTCTTTTCTTTTCAGCAACTGCGACATCCATTGTGGATGCGGATGCGAACATTCAGCGGCACATGTACATTTTGTTTACTTGTCTAGTATTTAGGACATATATATTTTTAATCTGGAAAAGGAATCCCAGATCCATAGATTCACGGAAATCAAATCGCATTGTCAGATGGGATGGCCGAATGAGTTACGGCGTCCGTCTCCTGTGTTGGTAGATCATGGGATAGTGGGTTCGAACCCTAGTCGAGTAAAACCAATGACTTAAAAATGTATACTTTTCGCTTCCTAGCCAGGCACTTGGCATTATTAGGATAGGGCAAGGAGCAGTGGAATGAGGAAGACCAATCATCCGCGATTGAAATTTGCCCTGCTTAAACAACTAATGGACCAACAAATTGTCGACTAGTGTGAATGGTTTGTTTGTTCACACTGTGTATTGCTACCACTGTTTATGGTTGGTATATATATATATATATATATATATATATATATATATAAGTATGTGTAATGGCCCACAGCCCTCCAACTCCCACACTGCCATGCACACATGGAAGAACGCCAAGATTCAATGACAGTTCGCTTCAACTTGGTTTATTGAACCAATCTGCTCTCCGCGGCGTCAATAGTCGACTCACCCGCCCCCTGACTCGCCAGATCCCACATCGAGTCTATAGGTTGGGTGGAGGGGTGAGCTAGCCATACACAGTAGAGGGCAGCCCAGTCGGGGTCTGCCCTGTGGCTAGCCTGCCGCCACCTAGCGCAGTTCAGTGTAACTGCGTAGGTGCGCGGCGTAGTCTCCGGTAGTAGGGCTCATGTACAGACTACTACATATGTATATGTATTTATATATATATATATATATATATATATATGGATAGTGATAAACCCTTTATCGCGTGTAATAATGCCTGTAGTGTCCTGCGTCCCCCCCCCCTCCCCATACCAGGTGGGCGGTGGGGTCCCCATCATGCACCGCGCCGCCTCCTGCGCAGGGCCTAGCCTCAACTCGCTCGGAGGAATTTTGTTATACCAACTGGTTTTGGAGAATGCACTCCCTCTTGCGCGCCGTTCCTGCTGCTATTTTCCTCCTCAGCTCGCTCTCCTTCCCGCTCTGGTCCTCCAGCGACGGCTCCTCCAGAAACGGATCCAAACTTTGAAGTTTCAGTCGCCTCCAACCGGTCGGAAGCCATACTCTGGCCATACTCTATATGTATACATATGTATGTATATGTACATAACTCGGGCGCCAATGAAAACGGGAGCGCCCATAGTTAGGGTCGGGGCCGATGGTGGCGCCACCAGTACCGGGATGTAGGATAAGTGAATAGATCAAGAATAATAATAATTCCCTTCCGCACCTTTATACTCGCATAATGCTTATACATCACATATATATGTATACATATGTATATATATATATATGTATATATATATATATATATGTATGTATATGCATATATATATGTGTATATATATGTATATTTGTCTATATGTGTGTATATACGTATATATATATATATATATATATATATGTATGTAGGATCGCACTTAACAAGTCAAATGTAGTTGGCCGATTATTATTTTATTCGGGCTAATCAATCAATTGCATAATTATGGCTGGGCTACCCGCCCTACCGACTCAAATGACCAATCAATCAAGAACTCAACTATCAATAACAATAATCAAAAATTTTTAAATTTAAAAAATCTGATACGCACACAGTTGTGCGTCCGCTGCGAGTTGGGCAGGCAGTGACTGCTTCCCTTCACTTCCCCCCGGCGGCTTCACAGCGCCACCCACCGTCGTTTATACGAGCTATATATATTTACACATATGTAAATATATGTGTGTATGTATGTGTACATGTATATGTATTTATATATTTATATATGTATATGTCTAAATACGTATAGTTTCATATATGTACCAATATGCATTTATATATATTATATGTACATATGCATATATAATTACATATATGTATATACATATACACATATATGTACATAATATATAAGGATTTATACGAATAAGAATAACGGAGGTTTCCGAAACACACAGGTGGCGCCATAACCGAGCACCCACCTCACTAACTACCCCTGGTTATCCGTGTCAGCAGCGGAGGAAATTGCTTTTCGGTGCTGTATATATCATGCTCTATGCGACTATATATAGCGATTATGATCCTTATTTATTGTGTTCTTATTGTATTCAGATATGCCAGTTTATTGGATTAGTTATGTACTGCAGTTTTTTGTGCCTGTCTTGACATGTTCTTGCCAGTGTGAAACCTCTATTTGCTCCCCGAGAGAGTGCCGCTGGTAACTTGCAAAAGCCAGCAGCACTTCAACACTTTTGCAGGCAGCTTTCATGAAATGTATCAAGAGAAACCTGAAGCTGAGAGACATTAAGACCGACTCATGGACGCAACTCTCACAGCACAGAGCTAAATGGAGAGCGGCAGTCAAGTAATGAAAGCAGTCGTTGTTGCATCGCGACCGACAGCATCATGATGATGATGATGTACTGCAGCCTAACCATCATTGTTTGCAAGGAGAATGAGGCTGTAGAATGTAGTTCGGCTATTTGTTTTTACAATTTTTACTTATTAATGTATTCGTTTGTTAAAGTTGCATAGTCTGATGGTTTAGAATTTCTGTCATTTTTCTGAGATAAGGATATTAATTTGATTGTTGAAATCTGCCTTATTATAGTTTGGCATAACTTTTATTTTAAATGGCCAACTTTTGAGATATTTGAACTGCCAACATGTAAAATTAGTTTTGGCACACATGCCAAAACTCTGACGCCTTAGGTTTCTGCAGTGGCAGGTTCTAGTAAATTGACTCAATATTCTGAAATGCGTAATAAGGGCAGCAGTATCTAAGTTAGATATATAGAATCAAATCTTGGTAATTGCTTTAGTTTTGACAAATTGATGCTTTATCAGATTATGTAGCTTTACGTAGGAAACGATTCAATTGTGTACCATCTGGTTCGTTGTGTACCATTTGATTCATTGTGTACATCTGGTTTAAGTCCCAGTCACACCTTACCGGACTGGGGAACTGGACGAGAACCGGACACTGTCCGGTACTGTACGGCAATATCTGGTACATGTCCGGTACCCATCCGAGAACCGGACACTGTGTCCGGCGGTGTCTGGTACAAGTTTTGAACATGCACAAAACTTCTACCGGACACCGCCGGACTGACGTGTCTGGTTGGTGTCCGGTTTGTCCGGTACATGTCCGGTACCCATCCGGTACCCATCCGTACATGTCCGGTACCCATCCAATGGTGTCCGGTTTGTCCGTTTTGTCCGGTACATGTCCGGTATCCATCAGTTACGTGTCCGGTTCTTGTCCGGTTCTCGTCCAGTACATGTACGGTACATGTATGGTACTTCTCCGGTTGTCTGGCGGCAATTGACCCAATTACGCTCCATTTCGATAAATTTCGATACATTTTGTGTAGCGGAAAGCACCGGACTAGACAATTCTTTGTCCGGTGGTGTCCGGTACTCAGTCCGGTAAGGTGTGACAGGCGCTTCATGCAATTTACCGGGTTTCTCTCTCCATTTTTGATGTATGTTAATTAGTCTAGCAAATACATTTGATATATATATATATGTTGTATAAGAATTATATGAGTATAATAGCCTGGAATATCCTTACTGCTCCCCAGCACTCCCCTCAGTCATAGAGTGCTGGAGTCTGGACTAGGCATCTACTGCTCTGATCGTGGCGCCACCACCCGCTTCACAATGTAACAGCTAGGGCTCACTGTACTGCCCAAAATTGTGAAAGGTTCAGGTGCAAAGCCGAAAAATCCATTTTGGTTGTTTTCTGTCAAATAGAATTTACAATTATGTAAATTAGAATGTACAATTGTGCTTTACAGTTGAAGTCTATCAATTGGATATTCAAGCTGCATAGTCCCATGAAGCCTCAAATTGTCAAAACCAAAACAATTATCTAACATTGATTGTACAACTTGGATATTTACACACTTATTAAACATTTGTTGCCACGGAGAAGAGAATACTGAGTCGATTTAATAGAACCTGTTACTGCTGGAACCTACGGTGTCAGAGTTTTGGCAAGCTTGCCAAAACTAATTTGAGATATTTGCACTTCAAATATCTCAATAAGTAGCCAGTTAAAATAAAAGTTACTTCAAACTAAAGTAAGGTAGGCTATGGCAATCAATTTACTATATGTATCTAAGAAAAATGGCAGAAACTCAAAACGATCGGACTATGCAACTCTAAGTAGGACAATATATAGGCGATGTGACAGCTTCTGCACAATAAACCAACATATTTGACTATCGGAATGAGGGCAGCTTCAGCTCAAATGCGCTAGTCATGGTTTCATTTTGCCCCAGATGCCATTCATCAATTTTAGCGGCTGAATCCAAATATCTATACAGTATAACCCCGTTAAACCAAACTTGAAGGGACCCTAGAAATTAGTTTTCATTAACCGATCATTGGTTTAACCGAGCTGTGGCTTTGACTTTGACTTTGAGTAAGTGAGTATTTCACATGTAATATACAATGTATGTGGACCCTGATTATAGTTTTTATGTATATACGGTATAACCCCGTTAAACCAAGCTCAGTTAGGCGACACGATCGGTTAATCGAAACTATTTTTGGCGGCCCGTCAAAATACTACCATTTATCATATAAAAAAGTCTCAGATGACCTTATAACCACATGAAAGTTTGCTTTAACCATACCGGAGTGGCCTGGGGCCTGTTTGGATTAACCTGTTTGGATTAACCGATAATTTGGATTAACCAACTTTGGTTTAAGCAACTTTTTTATATGATAAATGGTAGTATTTTGCCGGGCCGCCGAAAAAAGTTAGGATTAACCGATCGTTTGGTTTAACCGAGCTTGGTTTAATGGGGTTGTACTGTATATAATCATACCTTAATCAAACACAGCACGGTGTATTTTTTCCTAGGTAGTATCATCTATGGTTATTATTGTTGACAATATAGGTATTATGCCACACCTTGCTATGGGCTCTAATTCGGACAGGAAAGCCAGAGGACAGCAATATAAGGTTTTGGGAAATGGAGGTTTTATTCACATAACACTCTTATACAATCTTAGCCAATTTTAGAGTAGTTTAGGTCATAGTTAGTTAATTCATTCAGGCAACCTCCTACATTTCTGCAGAGAGCAGCGCAGGTCACAGGTTCAAAGCCACTGAGGGAGAGCCCCAAGCCGAGCCTGTTTAAGAAGACGGTGACTGGCCGTGGTAAAGCAAACTTTACAGGTTGGAGGAAACGAGCCGAATGCCTGAGTGGCGGGAGACAGCGCGTCCCGCTAGGTGTGTGGAGTAGAACCCAGGGGTCAGCACTGGCTCTCCGGCCCGAATTAAACACAATTGGAAATTATGCGCCAATTCGGACAGGAAAGCCAGAGGACAGCAATATAAGGTTTTGGGAAATGGAGGTTTTATTCACATAACACTCTTATACAATCTTAGCCAATTTTAGAGTAGTTTAGGTCATAGTTAGTTAATTAATTCAGGCAACCTCCTACATTTCTGCAGAGGGCAGTGCAGGTCACAAGTTCGAAGCCACCGAGGGGGAGCTCAAGCCGAGCCTATTTAAAAAGAGGGTGAGTGGGCGTGGTCAAGCAAACTTTACAGGTTGGAGGAAACGGGCCGAATGCCCGAGTGGCGGGAAACAGCGCCTCCCTCTAGGTGTGTGGAGTGGAACCCAGGGGTCAGCACTGGCTTTCCCGTCCGAATTAACCACAATTGAAATTGTGTGTCAATGAATTAAGGTGATAACAATTGATGGCATGCTGTGCTCATTACTGGCACAGGCAGGGAGGAACACAGAAGCATGAGTGGGAATAACACAGCTTTATTTTCAAGACAATCATCGTCAACGCCTAAATCAGGGTTAGGTTGTACACGGTCGAGGTATCCCGCGGCGAAGTCTGACATGAGCATGAAGCTATGTATGAATGATAAATTGATCATCAACATATGTACAGTGTTTTTCATGAACAGACAAGTCAATACAGTAGTGACATAAATGTAACAGTAGTTTGTGATGATTAATTGTGAATCAAGCAAGTTAATTGAGTATTGAGATAAATCATAGAGTGTCAGGTGATGATTAATTGTCAATCAATTGGTGAATGTTTTCATCAATCCAGGTATGATTAGTGATGGAGTAGTGATATGACCAGATGACCTTATCTAAGGTATTGATAAATCACAATTGAAGATATAGGCATGTCATCATATGTTTAAGTGATAAGTTTTTGAGTATTAACAGTTTTTTGTTTTTATTTTTTGTCTCGTTATTGGTTATTGTAATCGAGACAAGTGCAGGTAGAGGGTGGGTGGGTTTTTTAGAAGAGATGTGCAGCTGACGAGAGTCAGTGGAAGAGTGGAGAGGTAGGGGCAAGCAGAGGCGTGAGGAAGAGTTGGGGTGGGGGGGGGGGGGCCTCTGATTGGCTGAGGGGGAGTGAGCCACCTGTCAGTAGGTGAGTGTTTGGCAGGTGGGTGGCAGCTTCATGGGCTTCCTCCCTGCCCCCAGTAATGACAGCAAATGACCACCTCCGTGATCATTTAACCCTATTAACTTAGTAGCTTGATGATATTCAATGGGACATGTTATTATGTATTGTATTGTTTCTCAATCAATCAACCAACCAAGCACTAATCAATACATCATTTCTCATTGGTCTCATCTATCCTTGATATAATTCATTTTGTATTATGATCTCATTGTTGTCATGGTCACAGAAAAAGAAAGAGCGTAGGTGAGGCTAACATAAATTTATTGCCATGACAGGCAAGATCAATTGCCTTGCAGGTTGATCCTTATTCCGTCAGGAGGTATTTAGCTGAAAATGAAGTCGTGACTTTGTGGAATCTTAATGGATTGATTGATTGCTGAAGTTTTACGTCCTGGCAATATATAAGGTCATATCAGGATGGTGACAGTGCACACTCATGGTGACTTTATAGTGCTGCCCCAACTGGGAAATCAGGCTGCCTGCACCATGACCCGATATCCTACTCAGTCTCATTATTCTGACACTGAGTTACCCAGTCCTTGCCCTGTCCTATTAATGCCGAGTGTCAGGCTAGGAAGTGATAAGTATCAATTTTATGAGTCATTGGTTTGACTTGACCGGTAACCAAACTCCCAATCTCCCGCATGCGAGGCCCATGCCCTACCTATTTGGCCAGAGCGCCCTGTTTATATTAATTATATCATGGAAGAGTGATATGTGATGGTACTGTGAAACCAATGGGTGCACTGTCACAAATCGGTACACTAACTGTTATGACTTCCGATGTTGCTCGGAGGTAAAACTCCAATTAGTCAATGTAGTGTCAAGCTGTCAGTTGAATGGCAGGGTCAAGGTATATTGTATCACAATGTGGGAATCGAACTGTCACTTATATAGTAGTGTGAAACTATATTAGGTTTCAATCTATAGTGTCAAGCTGCCAGTTGAATGATATTGTCAAACTATATTGTGTTTCAATGTGGTGCTAAGCTGTCACTTGAATGGCAGTGTCAAACTATATTTGGTTTCAATATAGTGTCAAGCTGCCAGTTGAAAGACGGTGTCAAATTATATTGGGTCTCAATGTAGTGTCAAGCTGTCAGTTGAATGACAGTGTCAAATTCTATTGGGTTTCAATGTAGTGTCGAGCTGTCAGTTGAAAGATGGTGTCAAACTATATTGGGTCTCAATGTAGTGTCAAGCAGTCAGTTGAATGACAGCGTCAAACTCTATTGGGTTTCAATGTAGTGTCCTACCGTCAGTTGAATGACAGTGTCAAACTCTATTGGGTTTCAATGTAGTATTGAACTGTCAGTTGAAAGATGGTGTCAAATTATATTGTGTATCAGTGTAGTGTCAAGCTGTCAGTTGAATGACAGTGTCAAACTCTTTTGGGTTTCAATGTAGTGTTAAGCTGTCCGTTGAATGACAGTGTCAAACTCTACAAAGAACAAAAACATAAAATGATCTTGTCTCCTTATTTGTTTTCTTCCTCAGATTTCCAAACCATTTAATAGTAGTTACAACAAAGTCAGATTCTTCAGTACAATGGAAACCCGAGGTAATGACCGGGGAGAGGAAATAATAGCAATTGGTGCCTTTCCACTCTCTATTCGGGAGGGCTTGGAAGTACACCAATTTTGCAGACTCTGTGGGCAGACAACCAATTGGGAAGAGGCTCAGTCAGTCGGCAGCCAGACAAATTGGACTGACCTTGGCTTCTGCCAAATAGCCCACTGTGATCCATCCCATCTGTAGTGGTGTTGACCGAGCGTGGTGGCTGAATCGGTAGAGAGTAGATCTCGCGTGTCGGAGATCAGAAGTTTGCTTCCCGGTCGAATCAAAACCAATGACTTGTACAATTTATACTTATTGCTTCCTAGCCTGGCACTCGGCATTAATTGGATAGGGCGAGGCAATGACTTAAAAATTGATACTTGTTGCTTTCGAGCCAGGCACTAGGCATTGTACATGTTGACTGCGACATGCGTAATTGACTACTCAAACTTGGATCCTCTGTGCCCTGATTCTGGACTCTTTACATATACTACCTGCCTTATTACTGACGCAAACTAGAACTTTCAACAATCCTTTACACACTAATTCATATTGTGCTTGACTTTCTCATCTGATGGACACATGTGTGGCAAGTAACCCATTTGATTTAACCATGTTATTCTTTAACTCCTTGTTCTTTTGTACTTCTTTGTTGAAACTGATGCTGACCTCTTTCATATATCTTGTAATTTGACACATTGCCATCTAGCAGCTCATTTCTTAATCTGTAACCAAGGCAATTGCTTCTTCAATTTGCATATTTAATGTCATTCATGGAACATTCTATTACTACTGCATAGTTACAAAATTAGTGCTCCCCCCTTGAGTCTTATCAAACTAAAATTGCCAGTGCCTTAAGTCCGCTATTGGCCTATATGATGCGCGAGAAGGAAGAACAGAGGCGGATGTGGGAAACTGAGGCGTTTATTGTGACGCCTCGGGCAACATACAGAGAACAGTGAGAGAACAGAAACATATGAGACATGTAAGGTAAACGGTACAAGCAGGGCAACAGAGGAGGTAACAGGCTGAGGAGGCAGAGAGCAATAAGAGGGCTCATGAGGAGCAACAGGCTCGTGAGGAGCAATAAGTGAGGGGCTCATGAGGAGCAGAAGATAAATACAGGAAGGGCTCATAGGGAGCAATGTCAGAGTTCTGGTAGAGGGGGGGCCGAGGAGCCCTCCGCCGCAGAGGGGGGAGGGTAGAGGAGGGAGAGTTGGGTGGGTGGGTGGAGAAGAAAAAGGGCAGAGAGCTGGAAGGCGGCTGGAGGCTGAGTGCCTGAGGGAGGCCGGCGGGCGGCCTTATAAGGGGGGAAGTGAGCAGAGGCAGGAGGGGGGTGAGTCGCTCAGGGCCGGGGGGAGGTGAGCAGTGGCGGGGGTGAGTCGCTCAGGGGCGGGGGGAAGTGAGCAGTGGCAGGAGGGGGGGTGAGTCGCTCAGGGGGGGGGAGGGGGAGGGTGAGCAGCGGGCGTCGCGCGAGGCGCGAGTGCTGGGGGAAAGGGGGGGGGGGGGGGGGGGGAGTCGCTCTCCCTCCCCTCGCATCAAACGAAATGCTTCGCATTACGACCAAGGCTGTGCCCTGCAGACATTCTCACTTCGACACAGGAGCAGGAAAAGACACAAACCAGAACAGGACTGGCCAAGGACTCTAATTTGCCATCCCACACACCCCACATATTAAGACTTAGGGCCCCACATCTTAGGCCTCACATTGTATGACAAAGACTTACTATCGAACTCTAACTTAAATTTGTCAGGGAAAATAAATACCAACTTTTAGATTGAGATTGCGTTTGTGTTGTTCAATTAATAGGATAGGGCAGAGACTGATTAGCTCAGTGTCAGGATAATGTGACTGAGTGGGATATCTGGTCATGGTGCCAGCGGCATGACTTCCCAGCTGGTCAGCACTATAAAGTCGCCATGTGTGCACACTGTCACAAGTCGGTACCCATCCTGATATGAACTTAGATGTTGTTAGGATGTAAAACTCCAACAACCGACCTCACCAGTGCTCAGACCGATTCAGAACAGAAAACAAGAACTTCACCACCAACCCATCCTCTGAGAGCAGTGAAGAACTAAAGTTACAACTACAAGGAGGAGTTATAATTATATATAGATCCATATATATCGTGTGTGTGTACTATGTACAGTGAAACAGAAATTGTAGATCTACCTTGAAGGAAAAATAACCTAAATTGAGCTGCTGGAGTATTTTGATTTCTTTGTAATTGACGTCAAATTGCGTCAACGTAACTGAAGACGTATCTTCCTACAAATAGACTGATGACGTCAGCATAACTCGTTAAAAAACAAACAAACAAAAACATGAACAAGGCCAATCGAAATAACTATGTATTTATATGAGTGTATCACATGTATAATCACTATAATGATCTTGGTATTTATGGGAATTTAATGGAGAATATAGCACAAGTACGGACATAGCTAGTATTACACTGTCATCGGCATATCTAAGATTGTTGATATAGTGAATAGAATCAATAAAGCTGGAATACTATTCAACATGAAGATGAATGCCAGGAAGACCAAAACAATTTGGTGGTGAATGATGGGAGTTGGGTGCACATGCATGCATACATACATGCATGCATGTATGCATACACATCAATACATACATCAATGCACATCCAAACATACACATCCATACATCCAACCATCCATCCATCGATTCATACATACATAAATGCATGCAGACATACATACATACATACACATACATGCACACATACATCACAAATATTGTAATTAAATCAAATGCCACTTCCAACAATGTGTGTTCTTCACCAACTCCCTCATCCTGTGCTAACTTTGGTCCCTCACACCCTGCCTTCATTAGTAACCATGGTAACCTGCACCCAGCCCTGTTTGTAAGCAGCAGGGACTCCTGTGTTGCTCACCAGTGCATAGCACACTGTCCACTGTGTGTGTGTGGGGGGGGGGGGGGGGGGGGGGGGGGGGGGGGGGGGGATGTGGTCTGGTGTGGGAGGTCTGACCAGGGGGTCAGTCCGGGAGATACCGACCAACAGTGTGAACACAGTCATTCTCACCCAATGTCACAAGGACGCAGTCACCATAATTAAGGGGTACTTTGCTAGCACAGGTGTGTGGAGGAGGGGGGGAGGGAGGCGGTCGGGAGTGGGGGGAGAGGGCAGCGACAGGGGCTCGAATTAGCTGTTCGCACCGTGTGCGGGTGTGAGCGGGGGGGGGGGGGGGGGGGGAGAGTGAGTCCGGTGAGAGTCTTTGGTGAGCGAGAGGTGGCGGCCCTCCGATCCCCGCCTATAGATGTAAATATGTACATATTGATTGATTGATTGATTGGTGGTTGAATATGGCTTATGCTGCCGTGTCGGCAGCATAAGCCATATTCACGGTAATTGAATCGAGGTAGGCTCTCCACACCCTGCACATCACCCAGAGTGGCTAGTTCTGGGAGTGTGTCTTCCAAGATGGCAGCCCGCTGACCGCTGATCGCTAAGTAATGATGTCATGTGCACTCCCTCTATAATCAATTTATTATCTATACCTACCAGCAAGCTGATAACCGAGCTGATGCTTATAGTTATACATATAATATACCTCTTATGCATGCTATATTAGGATACATCACCATATGTCATTTTCCTCATGCTCACCTTCATCCTCATTTAATTTGTTGTGGGGTGCATGCTCGTTCAGGATATGTGTACTGAGGGGCCAGCTCCCATGATATAATATTCTGCTATTAACATGCAGCAGAATAGGGATTATTACACCCTCCACACCCGGCTCACTCGTCTGTCCCCGCCAGCAATGTATGTGTATATGCATATGCATATATGTGCTCTATAATCTATTATGGGAATATAAACAATGACACTATCTATCTTCAGTTCCCTATATACATACAATTTGTTGTTGTTGAAAACATGTATATGTATATGAGCTTGTCTCAAAAGGTGCTAACGCTTCATTTTTTTGTCCATTGTAACAAGTGACACAAAACAGCACAGAAACGGTTACACTGAAAACACAAGGACATTTGCTTCAAATCAATATGTATTCTATTGTGATTATGAAACACGATGTAAAAAACAAATCAGTTTATCCTGAGAAAATGCATAAGTAGATAGTATGTTGATCGTTACAATGGACAAAGTTGTGTCCCATATTGCTTAGCACCTTTTGAGACAGTCTCATATATATATATATATATATATATATATATATATATATATATATGTATATATATATATATATATATATATATGATGATGATGATGATGTATATCATATATGGTGATAGATATACTTTCCATTTCTATAATGCCCGGTACACACCTAGCGTATACGATCGTTTTCCCGCACCCACCTAGCGTATACGACCTAAAACTGCCCCAAAATCGTGAGGTGTGCACTCCCCTAGCACACCTACCGATTGCGATTCCCGATTTTTTGGGATAAAACGGTATGTGTGCGCTAGGATTACGATTGCGATTCCCGATTTGAAAAATGAATCGGCCCGATTTCAGTTTTAAGCTGATCGGGAGTCCTATGCGCGAATCCTATACGCTATGTGTGTACATGGCATTAGCCAAGCAGAAACTTGGTGACTAATAGCTGGCGCACACCTCCCGTTTACGATTCGCGCACTAAAACTTGCGACCCGACCCGACCCGCTTAAAACTGAAAACGGGCCGATTCATTTTTCGAATCGCGAATCGCAATCGTAAACGTCCCCTTTTAGCACTAAAAACTGAGTTTTATGCGCGAATCGCAATCGCTAGGTGTGCACGGGGGGGGCGCACACCTAGCGATTTTTGTGCGCGAAACGGGCAGTTTTACATCGTAAACGGTAGGTGGGTGCGCACAAACGGTAGGTGTGCGCCAGCCATAATACTACCCTCCCCCCTCACCCGTTCCACAAACACCCAGCTCACAGACAGCTCTTGTGTCTTCCACTAAGGTGTACCCCCCCCCCCCCCCGCACCCCATCCCCCCACGCACCCCCATGCACTTACCTATCCACACCTCCTCCCTACCAGCAACCCTAAAAGCTAAGATTCCTTACACGCGGTATGCGGTATGAGAATGCGAATGCGGCAACAAATCGGCAAAAAATTGAAAAGCATCTAAGTCAATGGGGCTGATTCCTTGCATGTGGTATGCGGCATGCGGCATGTGGCATGCGAATACTGAATCGGTCCATGTAGCGATCGGTGCGGCATGCAAATGCAAATGCCCATAGACAGCAGTGTTAGAGAAACCTGACACTATGTGTGTGGGTGTGGGTGAAAGGACCCAACCCGCTCGCATACCGCATGCCGCATACCGCATACCGCATACCGTGTGTAAGGAATCTTAGCTTAAACTGGGACATTGCTCCCTCCTCCCTCACCCCCTCACCCTCCCCACCAGCAATGTGTGGCTGGAAAGGTGGGGGGGGGGGGTCATGAGGCAACGCCTCTACACTCTCACAGCACCCCCACCCCCCTATGCAAACTGGATATATGCTTGGAGTTATCTCATACTGAATTATATCAACGGAACCGATTGTACCAACAGACTCTCATTTCAGGTGTTTCCCCAACCTGGTGACAATGGTGGGTGTGCATACACAGGTGTGTAAGCTGTGTAATCTTCACCTCTGTACAGGTTGGGGAAACACCTGAATTAAGAGTCTGTTGATACAATCATGATGCAACATCTGCGTTCAATCATGAGGCTAACCTGGAAGGACAAAGTGACAAAAGATGGAAATACTCGAACGGACGGCGCTGCCCTCTATGGAAGATCTTCTGATCAAAAAGAATCTCTGGTGGACTGGACACCTCATGAGGATGTCATCAGACAGGCTACCAAAGCAGATCCTCTATTCTCAACTGTCTTCTGGTTACAGAAAGAGAGGGGGCCATCGTCTCCAGTTCAAGGATACCATCAAGAGAAACCTGAAGCTGAGAGACATTAAGACCGACTCATGGACGCAACTCTCACAGCAGAGAGCTAAATGGAGAGCGGCAGTCAAGTAATGAAAGCAGTCTTTGTCGCATCACGACCGACAGCATGATTATGCTACAATCACTATCGTTGATGTATTTCAGTATGTTAATTGGTAGGCTTTACTATAGGAAAATGTGTTGTCACCTATATCCAGTGAACCTGTTTCAACGGGCAATAAATATTTATATCACTAGAAAGAGATAAACCTGCTTCACCAATTAAGTGACTATCAACCACATTTGGCGTTTCATTTAAGAACAATTAAGAATTGAATCTACATAAAAACAGAAGGATTGTTATGTATTACATAATATTTATATCATTAAAGAAGGCAGCTGTTTATATTTATGTGATTGGCTAGATGATCTGGTGATTGTGTTATAGCAAAATACCCCTTATATATGGCAACTGCTGCCTCAGGGCATTTCTCAGAATCTCGGACTGGACCTGAGCGCATCCTCCTCCGCCCATCCCCACCCCCACCACAGCCTCTCCCTATTCCGCTGAACACACACACACATGCACAGTACGCTGGTGAGCAACAGAGCCCCTCCCCCCCCCCCCCCATCCCCCTCCTCTGCTTGCAAACAAGGTGGGAGGGGGCTACCATGGTTACTAATTAAGTCAGGGTGTAGGTGACCGAAGTTAGCACAAATGAGGGGGTTGAAGAACACACATCTAGGAAGTGATATTTTATTTAATTACAATATTTGTTTGGACAATTTGCTAGTAAATGATGGAGGCAGGGTGCACACACACACACGCATGCATATACATGCATGCATACATACATATAAACATATATTTTAATGTATATGTGTATGTATGTATTTTCACATATAACTTGTGTTAACATCTTAGCCGGCAAGCCTGCAGCTACCCCACACCCACCCTGGTAAGAGTGTGTGTGTGTGTGTGTGTGGAGGGTCAAAGCACCGGGAACACGTGTGATGGTACTTCCTCCAGTGCTCTCCTGCTCCACCCCGCACCCCGCACACCCAAACCTCCTTCCTCTCAATCCCCGCACTCTGACACTGACACCAACATCTCCCACTCCCCCCCTACACACATACCCCTCCTCACACCCATGCCTCACCCATTATCACCCCCCCCCCCCTTACAAATCGTACAGTTTTGCAGGCTGTGGAAGAAATACCACCCACCCCCATCTAACCCTCTCCCATCTAACCCTCAAGCACCTTTGGTCACCCACACCCTATCCTAATTAGTAACCATGGTAACCCCCACCCACCCCTGTTTGTAAGCAGCAGGGCTCTCTTGGTCAGCAGTGCACCTCACACTGTCCACCATGTGTGTGTGACCAGACGGGATGGCCGAATGAGTTAGAGGCTGTGGTATGTGCTCCCATGTTGGTAGACCATGGGATCGTGGGTTCGAACCCTGGTCAAGTCAAACCAACGACTTAAAATTGATATTTGTTACTCCCTGCATTATTAGGATAGGGCAAGGACTGGTTGGCTCAGTGTCAGGATACTGTGACTGAGTGGGATATCAGGTCATGGTGCTGGTGGCCTGGTCTTCCAGTGGGGCAGCACTATAAAGTCACCATGACTGTGCACTGTAACAAGTCGGTGCCTGTCCTGATATTACCTTGTTGCTAGGACGTAAAACAACAACAACATCGCCGTCTTAATGCGTTGTAAACAGGTGATGGTTGGTTGGTTGTTGGAGTGTAACGTCCTGGAAACATTTAAGGTCACATCAGGATGGGTACTGACTTGTGACAGTACACATTCATGGCAACTTTATTGTACTGCTCCACTTGGAAGCCAGGCCGCCAATACCATAAGCTGATATCCCACTCAAGTCACATTATCCTGATACCACCAAGCGCAGCAGTTCTCGCCCTCACCTAATAATGCCAAGCACCTGGCTAGGAAGGGATAAGTATCATTGTTGTAAGCCATTGGTTTGACTCGACTGGGAACCGAACTCCCGGGACCTTCCGCACGGGAGGTCTGCACTCTACCAATTCGGCCACTGCGTCCGGTTCGGGTGAAGGTCACACCAGGCCTCGTTTCCGATCATCTACCAGTGACATATGTCGGCAGCCTGTTGACGAGTCGTCCCACAATGCACCTGTGTTCTCAGGTAACTTGTAGGGCAACACGGCAGGTGTGGTAGAGTGCTAATCACATATATCCAAGGTTTCACAAGGTACGCACATAGCAGGTGCAAATGCTTTGATAATCGCCATATTAGCTAAATCAGAAGTGAAATGGCGGGGGGGGGGGGTGAGATGAGAATGGGAAATGTTGCGCCTAGAGCAGGATTCGAACCCACAAATTGGAAATATTGCCCCTAGAGAAGGATTCGAACCCATAAATGGGAAATATTGCCCCTAGAGAAGGATTCGAACCCATAAATGGGAAATATTGCCCCTAGAGCAGCATTCGAACCCACAAATGGGAAATATTGTATCTAGAGCAGCTTTCGAACCCACAAATGGGAAATATTGTATCTAGAGCAGGATTCGAACCCATAAATGGGAAAGATTGCCCCTAGAGCAGCATTCGAACCCACAAATGGGAAATATTGTATCTAGAGCAGCTTTCGAACCCACAAATGGGAAATATTGTATCTAGAGCAGGATTCGAACCCATAAATGGGAAAGATTGCCCCTAGAGCAGCATTCGAACCCACAAGTGGGAAATATTGTATCTAGAGCAGCTTTCAAACCCATAAATAGGAAATATTGTACCTAGAGCAGGATTCGAACCCACAAATGGGAAAGATTGCCCCTAGAGCAGCATTCGAACCCACACATGGGAAATATTGTATCTAGAGCAGCTTTCGAACCCATAAATGGGAAATATTGCCGCTAGAGCAGGATTCGAACCCACAAATAGGAAATATTGCATCTAGAGCAGCTTTCGAACCCACAAATGGGAAATATTGCCCCTAGAGCAGGATTCGAACCCACAAATAGGAAATATTGCGCCTAGAGCAGGATTAACCCACAAATGGGAAACATTGCCCCTAGAGCAGGATTCGAACCCACAAATGGGAAATATTGTATCTAGAGCAGCTTTCGATCCCACAAATGGGAAATATTGCCCCTAGAGCAGGATACAGATCACTTTGTGAAGGAACCGCACAAACCGCGGGAGCTGCTGGAGCCGCAGGAGCCGCTGGAGCCACAGGAACCACGGGTGCCTCAGGTCCACAATCGTCCTCCAACCCCTGTGACAGAATGCGGTTGATCGCTGCCCGCACATTCCTAAATCATGGCCAGGGCATCGTCATCAGAGAGTCCAGCACGTAGTTGGAGAATGTTGCGTGCTCGGAAAGGGCCGGTGTTGGAGGCGGCTGAAGGCCCTTCAGCAGCTCCACTTCCCGTCCTGATATGACCTTATATGTTGCTAGGATGTAAAACCCCCAAGAACCAACAAACAAACCCTCTGTATCAAAGTGACACGTGTGCAAAAAGAGAAAAGAGCTGAAGACATCTGAAGCATTGTCAGAAACATATCTTTAACTCAGCGGTTAATAGACCCTTTTCCAGGGAGCATGCACAGTGAGCAGGTAGCTTTTTTTAATTAATTTTTTTATTGACGAGGTATTTACTCTGCCCATAACGTATAAGCTAGCCACAATAATTACTTATTGTTAGTGTCATCGTAGGGCGGGTTAGTGGTGGACATTATCTATAAGACCTTTCTTCTCAATGTTGCCAGGACGTAAAACTCCAACAACCAACCAACCAACCAAAATGAGGTTCAAGTTTAGGATTCAGCCTATTTAAGATGAATCACTCCGCCAACGCAGCGAAAAGCATGTCTTTTGATGATAGTTGGTTGTTGGAGTTTTACGTCCTGCCAACATCGAAGGTCATATAAGGATGGGTACCGACTTGTGACAGTGTGCGCTCATGGTGACTATATAATGCTGCCACACTGGGACACCATGAGCTAATGTCCCACTCAGTCAAATTATCCTAACACTGAACTAACCAGTAATAATGCTGAGTGCCTGGCTAGGAAGTGATTAGTATACATTGTTTAAGTCATTGGTTTGACTCGACCAGGGTTTGAACGCATTGGTTCGAGTCTCACAATCTTCCAAAACGGGAGACGGACGCTCAACTCATTCGGCCAACCCGTCTGATGATAGTGATGCTGGTGACCCCCCCCCCACCCCCCCCCCCCCATGTGTACCAATACACATGAGTGCCCTGCCTGAGTGTTTGTCGTCATTATGCAGTCTGACATCCTCGTCCTACTTTGGAGAGCTGCTCCAAGGCTTCAACTACCTGACCTCACTAATTATACATGAGTCCCTGTTTTCATTGGCCAGTGCTCCATCCAAGCAAACACTCACAGTAATCGCATGCAGTATATATATATATATATATATATATATATATATATATATATACATTAAAACCTCTCTAAATCGACCGAGCATGGGACCGACTTTAAGTGATCCATTTAGGGAGGTGTTCGGTTTAGAGAGTTAGAATAGCCTTACAATGGTATGGATATAGGGGAGTGGTCGATCTGTGGAGGGGTCAGTAGGTTTTACTATATATATATATAGAGGGTTTACTGTATATATATACTGTGTATATATATATATATATATGTATGTGATGTATAAAACTTATGCGAGTATAAAGGCGCGTAAGGGAATATCCCCTACTGGCCACCCTGATTCTGTGTACTAATTTATGGGTGGCCCCTCTCCTGGGTGGGACAGCTGGCGCCACCTCCCCAGTGCCGCGAATACTGTCACTCTCTCAGGGAGCAAATAGAGGTATATATATATACATACATATATAGGTATTCTCTGAAACTGGGGACTAAAGTGTGACATGAAACCAAAAGTTAAAACCTTGCAGATGACAGCAGAACAAATTCCAAATAATAACGGAACCCATGTTCCTGTGAAGGTTTACATGTTGTGCATATGTCAGAGTTGGTTAAGAAAACAACTAGATCACCTTTTTAATTTTGATCTTATACAAATTAAACATCACTTGTGTAACATGGACATCAACCACATATCCAGAACATCGCCTTAATCTACACAACAAGTTCTAACAAGATTTAATTGATTACAGTTAAGCAAGCAAGCTTATCTCTTACAAGAAATAAAGTTGAAACAAACAAAGCTGGATGGTGCGAAGATGGCGGCGGCTGCGACGGTTGTGCGTGGAGTTCAAACCGCCGTAGGGTCACGTGACCGAATTGGCGGGAAATTTGATATTGTTTCGCCACCTATCGAGCGTATGGGCAACGAGCCAGGTTCCTGAAGGTGGTGCCAATGGAGCGATGGTGGCCGCTGGTTGGTTAGTTCAGGTAGGATCCACGAGGTGGCGGCACAGTATCGTATTGGTAAGTGTCAGGTGTCCAGTCTCATGTGTGAATTACCCATGTTAGAATTAACATGCACAATTATGTGGCTTGCGACAAAAGACATAAATGTATTAATTATCACAATCATAGCATTGAAACCAAAATGCGTGGTGCGCAGTTTCAAAGAATGACCCAAATATATACCATATATGTCCCAATAGAAGCGTGCTACCCAATAGAAGCACACACCCCATTTCAAGATTGAATTATTTCAGAGGCACTACAACAACAAATCCATGAAATTCTCTAACTTTGAATAGACACACATCCATGTGTCTGCACTCATGCAGTGCACATCTATTGGGACATATACGGTATATATATATATATGTCGTGGGGGTGATGAAAATGGGAAATACTGTGCCTAGAGTGGGACTCGAACCCACATCTCTTTGCATTCCGGGCCAGTGTGCTAACCATTACACCACCTAGGCTCCCTGATATCAATACACTCCCCACGCCTACCTGTCTATGTGGTTACTTGCCTGAGAGGTCAGTGCAGACCACTACACTCGTCCCCCTGGAATTGTAAGTCTTGTAATGCTTACAATTACATACATACAGGCAGTGCACTAACACATACATACACAGGGTAGGTTCAACAACCATACAGCGCAAAGCTTGTACAGGATCCTGATCACGGCAACCAGTGTCATGGGGGTGATGAAAATGGGAAATACTGTGCCTAGAGTGGGACTCGAACCCACATCTCTTTGCATTCCGGGCCAGTGTGCTAACCATTACCCCTAGGCTCCTGATCAATACACTCCCACGCTACCTGCTATGGACTTGCCGAGGGTCGCCACTATATATATATATATATATATATATATATATAATATATCTTATAGGTGAACTATATCCCATACAGTACACTAGGTAATGGAAGTGAATTTCTTTACATCGAATAAATATGCCATATGTGGAATGTCTTGGATTGCACCATTAGTAATTTCAGCATGCACACCCTTACAATGCCTGACTGTCTGCCTTGTGCCCCTAAGCTGACCTACGTTGTTATCTGAGAACTGGCAGCTATTAGCTTTCCAATTAAATAGACTCTGCCAGTTAAGCTGGAAAGTACCCGACTAGAGTGGTTCCAGACTCTGCCGACAGATGTCACTAGCTTAACTGGAGGGGTGTAATACATGAAGAGAGTGGCGGTGAAATTCCAGAAGATATATTACAAGGATAAGAGGTTGAATCCTGTTGCGATATGAATATCTGAATATAATCAGCCATTTTATTATTTTTCTAAGCATTCTTTACGGAAATATAACCTGTGAAATGATAGCCAGTCGGGGAATGGTTCCAGATTTTGCCGACAAATGTCATTAGCTTAACTGGTGGGGTCTATTGTCTAACATAGACAACATAAAGCTGTGAGCATGTATGTGAGCAATGGGAGGTGGCTATACCTGTCAAGCTAAGCAGCGAAGAAGGCAGCAAATAGGTAACAATAATAACAGAATTCCATTCCTTTCCTGTATACTCACATAACACTTATACATACCATAAGAACACTATAGAGTATTACCTGTCTGTCTGTGAACAACAGTGTATACATACCAATGGTGGCCTGACATAACACTTGTCCAGTGTCCTGAACAACAGTCTATACAGACCAATGGTGGCCTGGCATAACACTTGTCCAGTGTCCTGAACAACAGTGTATACAGACCAATGGTGGCCTGACATAACACTTGTCCACTGTCCTGAACAACAGTGTATGCAGACCAATGGTGTCCTGACATAACACTTGTCCACTGTCCTGAACAACAGTGTATACAGACCAATGGTGTCCTGACATAACACTTGTCCAGTGTCCTGAACAACAGTGTATGCAGACCAATGGTGGCCTGGCATAACACTTGTCCACTGTCCTGAACAACAGTGTATGCAGACCAATGGTGGCCTAGCATAACATGTGTCCAGTATCCTGAACAACAGTGTATGCAGACCAATGGTGGCCTGACATAAAACTTGTCCAGTATCCTGAACAACAGTCTATACAGACCAATGGTGGCCTGACATAACGCTTGTTCAGTATCCTGAACAACAGTGTATACATACCAATGGTGGCCTGACATAACACTTGTCCAGTGTCCTGAACAACAGTGTATACAGACCAATGATGGTCTGATGTAACACTTGTCCAGTGTCCTGAACAACAGTGTATACATACCAATGGTGCCCTAGCATAGCACTTGTCCAGTATCCTGAACAACAGTCTATACATACCAATGGTGTCCTGACATAACACTTGTCCAGTGTCCTGAACAACAATGTATGCATACCAATGGTGGCCTGACATAACACTTGTCCAGTATCCTGAACAACAGTGTATACAGACCGATGGTGGCCTGGCATAACACTTGTTCAGTATCCTGAACAACAGTGTATACATACCAATGGTGGCTGGCATAACACTTGTCCAGTGTCCTGAACAACAGTGTATACATACCAATGGTGGCCTGACATAACACTTGTCCAGTGTCCTGAACAACAGTGTATGCAGACCAATGGTGGCCTGACATAACACTTGTCCAGTGTCCTGAACAACAGTGTATACATACCAAAGGTGGCCTGGCATAACACTTGTCCAGTATCCTGAACAACAGTGTATGCATACCAATGGTGTCCTGACATAACACTTGTCCAGTGTCCTGAACAACAATGTATACATACCAATGGTGGCCTGACATAACGCTTGTCCAGTATCCTGAACAACAGTGTATGCAGACCAATGGTGGCCTGGCATAGCACTTGTTCAGTATCCTGAACAACAGTGTATACATACCAATGGTGGCTGGCATAACACTTGTCCAGTGTCCTGAACAACAGTGTATGCAGACCAATGGTGGCCTGACATAACACTTGTCTACTGTCCTGAACAACAGTGTATGCATACCAATGGTAGCCTGACATAACACTTGTCCAGTGTCCTGAACAACAGTGTATACATACCAATGGTGGCCTGACATAACACGTGTCCAGTGTCCTGAACAACAGTGTATACATACCAATGGTGGCCTGACATAGCACTTGTCCAGTATCCTGAACAACAGTCTATACATACCAATGGTGGCCTGACATAACACTTGTCCAGTGTTCTGAACAACAGTGTATACATACCAATGGTGGCCTGACATAACACTGGTCCAGTATCCTGAACAACAGTGTATACATACCAATGCTGGCCTGACATTACACTTGTCCAGTGTCCTGAACAACAGTGTATGCATACCAATGGTGGCCTGACATAACACTTGTCCAGTGTCCTGAACAACAGTGTATGCAGACCAATGGTGGCCTGACATAACACTTGTCCAGTGTCCTGAACAACAGTGTATGCATACCAATGGTGGCCTGGCATAACACTTGTCCACTGTCCTGAACAACAGTGTATGCAGACCAATGGTGGCCTGACATAACACTTGTCCAGTGTCCTGAACAACAGTCTATGCAGACCAATGGTGGCCTGGAATAACACTTGTCCACTGTTCTGAACAACAGTGTATGCAGACCAATGGTGGCCTGACATAACACTTGTCCAGTGTCCTGAACAACAGTCTATACTGACCAATGGTGGCCTGGCATAACACTTGTCCAGTATCCTGAACAACAGTGTATACATACCAATGGTGGCCTGGCATAACACTTGTCCAGTATCCTGAACAACAGTCTATACATTCCAATGGTGGCCTGGCATAACACTTGTCCAGTGTCCTGAACAACAGTGTATACATACCAATGGTGGCCTGGCATAACACTTGTCCACTGTCCTGAACAACAGTGTATGCAGACCAATGGTGGCATGACATAACACTTGTCCACTATCCTGAACAACAGCCTATGCATACCAATGGTGCCCTGGCATAGCACTTGTCCAGTGTCCTGAACAACAGTGTATACATACCAATGGTGTCCTGACATAACACTTGTCCAGTGTCCTGAACAACAGTGTATACATACCAATGGTGGCCTGGCATACCACTTGTCCACTGTCCTGAACAACAGTGTATGCAGACCAATGGTGTCCTGACATAACACTTGTCCAGTGTCCTGAACAACAGTGTATACATACCAATGGTGGCCTGGCATAACACTTGTCCACTGTTCTGAACAACAGTGTATGCAGACCAATGGTGGCCTGACATAGCACTTGTCCAGTGTCCTGAACAACAGTCTATACAGACCAATGGTGGCCTGGCATAACACTTGTCCAGTATCCTGAACAACAGTGTATACATACCAATGGTGGCCTGGCATAAAACTTGTCCAGTATCCTGAACAACAGTCTATACATACCAATGGTGGCCTGGCATAACACTTGTCCAGTGTCCTGAACAACAGTGTATACATACCAATGGTGTCCTGACATAACACTTGTCCAGTGTCCTGAACAACAGTGTATACAGACCAATGGTGTCCTGACATAACACTTGTCCAGTGTCCTGAACAACAGTGTATACATACCAATGGTGGCCTGGCATACCACTTGTCCACTGTCCTGAACAACAGTGTATGCATACCAATGGTGGCCTGGCATAACACTTGTCCAGTGTCCTGAACAACAGTGTATACATACCAATGGTGGCCTGACATAACACTTGTCCACTGTCCTGAACAACAGTGTATACATACCAATGGTGGCCTGACATAACACTTGTCCAGTGTCCTGAACAACAGTGTATACATACCAATGGTGGCCTGGCATAACACTTGTCCAGTATCCTGAACAACAGTCTATACATACCAATGGTGGCCTGGCATAACACTTGTCCAGTGTCCTGAACAACAGTGTATGCATACCAATGGTGGCCTGGCATAACACTTGTCCACTGTCCTGAACAACAGTGTATGCAGACCAATGGTGGCATGACATAACACTTGTCCACTATCCTGAACAACAGTCTATGCAAATCAATGGTGGCCTGGCATAGCACTTGTCCAGTGTCCTGAACAACAGTCTATTCAGACCAATGGTGGCCTGGCATAACACTTGTCCAGTATCCTGAACAACAGTGTATACATACCAATGGTGGCCTGGCATAAAACTTGTCCAGTATCCTGAACAACAGTCTATACATACCAATGGTGGCCTGGCATAACACTTGTCCAGTGTCCTGAACAACAGTGTATACATACCAATGGTGTCCTGACATAACACTTGTCCAGTGTCCTGAACAACAGTGTATACATACCAATGGTGTCCTGACATAACACTTGTCCACTGTCCTGAACAACAGTGTATACATACCAATGGTAGCCTGGCATAACACTTGTCCACTGTCCTGAACAACAGTGTATACATACCAATGGTGTCCTGACATAACACTTGTCCAGTGTCCTGGAGTATCAAGTAAACGGTAAAGGAACAAACAATTCCTGACGTAAGAACATACAAAAAATATCTGTGCAAAATAAAACCAGGAAACCCCCTCTAAGCTGTTCCACAACGGGGCATGTGATATCTCACGGCCCACCAGCTGAACAGCCCATGAAAGGTAACCCCCTGCCAGAAAACAGCCAGATAACATCAAATCCACACATAAACCAACTACCTATTATGTACAAGCCTATAATTTGTAAATAAAGTAGGCTAGTCTTGAATTAAGTGTAGGAAAAAATCAAAAGAGGAAGACTCTTACCAAGAAAATAAAAAAAAACTAACATAGATCACTAACCACAAACCATAATCTTAAGAAACACAGACCGATAACTGCCCAGCATTCAAAACAAGCTACAAGCTTGATCATCCGAGCTTATATGCTATGGACAGCATAAATACCCCATCAACAACAACAAAAAGTGTTCTGCCATGAGAGACAGTCAAATAAGGCAAAGTACCAGTTTGTGGCTTGTATTGTTTGTTTGTTGTTGTTTTGCATCCTAGCAAGATCTAATGTCATATGAGGACTTGTTGTGGGTTATAGGTTGGTTGGTTGTTGGCGCTTTAAATCTGGGCAACATCTAAGGTCATATCAGGATGGGGACAGACTTGTGACAGTGCGCACTCATTGTGGCTTTATAGTGCTGTGCCAATAGGAAATCAGGCTGCCGACACCATGCCCCAATACACATTATCCTGACACTAAGATAACCAGTCCTTGCCCTGTCCTATTAATGCCGAGCGCCAGGCTAGGAAGCGACAAGTATCAATTTTATAAGTTATTAATTTGACTCGACCTGGAACCAGACTCCCGAGCTCCGGCACACGAAGCCCGCTCTCCACCGATTCGGCCCCCACGCCCGGTCTCGTGGGTTGTAAGATTGTGGTTTGGGTTTGCTAATAAACCAGGGTTCCGTGAATATGCATCGAACTGTAAAAAGATAAGAGCTATTGGGTTCAGGCTTACACCAGTTGATGATCACAGTCCAATTTAAAAAATAAACAACCAGATAAATCCCCCCCCCTTTCCCCCCACTCTAGCTAGCTGTCTCATTTGTAAAGTAATCCAAAATGGGGAGCTCTTCTCAGTAAACAAAGCCTTGCCTCCCTGACAACTCCCAGTTAATTAGTGCCTCTCTCAGTCTTTTTTGTATTACTCGCTAAGCCTACTGAGCTTTTTTCTGGCCACCGAAGTACAGCTGTGCACGTGATCAGTGTAGAATGATGTACACCAGTTGTAATAGCCACCAACGACAGTAGATCTAGAAGCAAGTACGCTTGGCCATTTGGTTGGTTGGTTGTTGGAGTTTTACGTCCTGGCAACATCTAAGGTCATATCCAGACGACTTCATAGTGTGGCTCCACTGGGAGAACAGGCTGCCCGCACCGTGACCTGATATCCCACTCAGTCACATTATCCTGACACTGGGCCAACCAGTCCTTTCCCTATCCTAATAATGCTGAGGGCCTGATTAGGAAGTGATGCATATCAATATTTATAAGTCATTAGTTCGACCCGTCGGTTCGAATCTCACTATATACCAAAACGGGATATGAAACCTCTATTTGCTCCCCGAGAGAGTGCCGCTGGTAACTTGCAAAAGCCAGCAGCACTTCAACACTTTATACAGTCCAGACAGAGCGCTGACCTATTCAATGTCGCACACTTCAAAGCGAAGACCAAGACTACTCAGATACTGGTGAGAGAGCTACTATTCGCAGATGACAGTGCACTGGTTGCCCACTCTGCTGAAGAGACCCAGAAAATAGTGGACACTTTCTCCGATGCATCAAAGAAGTTTGGCCTGAAAATTAACATCAAGAAGATGGAGGTGCTGTACCAACCCAACTCTACAAGAACCCGCGAGGAGGAGATCATCGTTGACGGAAACAAGCTGAACTCTCTTCCGGAATTCACCTATCTCGGAAGCACTATATCAAGTGATGGACGCATTGATGCTGAGATACAGAGGAGGATGGCCAAGGCTAGCGCATCTTTCGGCCGACTATGCCAGAGACTCTGGAACAACCACCATGTGTCCATTCGGGTCAAAGGTAAGATCTACCACACAATCGTGCTATCCACCCTACTATACGGAGCCGAGGCCTGGACAGTGTACACACAGCAGGTGAAAAAGCTGCATGCCTTCATGATGCGACATCTGCGTTCAATCATGAGGCTAACCTGGAAGGACAAAGTGACGAATAAGGAAATACTCGAACGGATGGGGCTGCCCTCTATGGAAGATCTTCCGATCAAAAAGAATCTCCGGTGGACTGGACACCTCATGAGGATGTCATCAGACAGGCTACCAAAGCAGATCCTCTATTCTCAACTGTCTTCTGGCTACAGAAAGAGAGGGCGCCCCCGTCTCCGGTTCAAAGATACCATCAAGAGAAACCTGAAGCGGAGAGACATTAAGACCGACTCATGGACGCAACTCTCACAGCAGAGAGCTAAATGGAGAGTGGCAGTCAAGTAATGAAAGCAGTCTTTGTCGCATCGCTACCGACAGCATGATAATGATGATGACCAAAACGGGAGACGGACGCTCAACTCATTCGGCCATCCTGTCTGGGCCCAAATGGTAGTGATGGTAATGATGGTAATGATGGTAATGATGGTAATGATGGTAATGATGCTAATGATGCTAATGATGAATATGATTGTATTTATGGGAATGATTACGATGGTAATTATGGAAATAGCGAGAATGGTGGGAATAATGAGAATAATGATAGTAATGTTAGTGGTGATTATGATAATAATATTAATAATAATAATAATAATGAAAACGATACTTATGAGAATGAGAATAGTGATGACATGTTAATAACAATAATAATGATAGGAATGAAAATAATGATGCTAATTTCTATTGAATGTTTAACCGTCGGGCTATTCCACTCCCGCTTAAGGCGAGCCTACGTGTTAATATAAATAATTGTTTCCATGTGAATGTCTTGTGCCTCCTGCCGCCGGTTGTCTGTCATCCTGCCAGCCTGACCCTTGACTAGCAATGTCCGAGGTGGAGAGTTCGACTCCTGACAGACCATGGGCAGAAGGCCCTTAATTAAATAAGATTATAGAGCAATCCAAATAGCAATCTGAAGGTGACCATAGCGGTTAATAATAAAAGTCTGGAGGACAGTATAGAATGCAAGGAACGTTCATGTCACTTCTTAGGAGCTCACCATTTTATTCTTACCTCTTTCTAACAGAATGAATTTAGCAATATAACTTATGTTATGATTTAAATATAGTTCAACAGTGGAATGTATGTTATAAGTCAAATCCCCTCCCATATAATTAAGTTAAATAAGTTTGGAATTTCGACAATAAAATCCTAAATATCGGCTAAAACATCGGAGCGTGCAAAGACACGTCCGATGGGTCTGGCTCCGAAGGCCCGACCCCCTATCGTTGCTAGAATAGTCACAATCGACGTATCCAAGCAACACTTTACAGCAGGGAACCCTGCCTCGCAAAATGCGCGCCCGCGCAAAATGCGCGCCCGCGCAAAATGCGAGCCCGCGCAAAATGCGGTCCAGTAGTCTCGCCCACTTCAAATGTATGTGAAGCATCGTTAGGCTCAGAGGTCCACCATTCACAGAAGGGGTTTGTCAAATTAAAGCCATTCTGTTACCCTCCCTCAGAATAGACCTTAGATGTTGTCAGGATGTAAAACTCCATTAAGCAATCAACTATTCATGAAAGGAACGAATGAGTTAGAGCGTCCGTCTCCCGTGTTGGTAGATCGTGGGGTCGTGGGTTCGAACCCTGGTCGAGTCACACCAATGACTTAAAAATGTATACTTGTCGCTTCCTAGCAAGGTGCTCAGCATTATTAGGATAGGGCAATGAGCAGTGGAATGAGGAAGACCAATCATCCTCCCTTGAAATTTCCCCCCGCTTAATCAACTAATGTACCAAAAATATTAATAACAACAATAACAGCAATGATAACAATAACAAGAATGATAGAAATAATGATAATGATAACTCGGAATAGACCTATTACAAGTGTTGAAGGCCGATTTATGAATCTTCTGTCACAATGAACTGTTTACTCATTAAACACCAGCCATTAAGGACTAAGCCCCCACCCATCCGCCCCCACTACACACCCTTTCCCCGCAACCAACCCTCTCTCCCTCTGACTAGACTGTCTTAGCTTTCCTTTGCTATTTACATACTTCATTGGCTTTGTTGAAGATTAGGCGTGTCTGTATCAAGATGATACGCTTTCGTAATTTACATCTTTCACACCATAGTTCCTAGATGAGGTATCTTTTTCCTAAACCTAGCCTATCCCCAAGTAACTGAAACTGTATGCAATGAGCAACACCAATGATGTGTTTCTAAATTAATTAGTTAATTAATTAATTAGTTCGCAGCTTAGATTTCTGTTGGGGGGGGGGGGTTTCCTTTGGTAAATGATCATTTTATTCACTGAATAAAGGTAATTTTTCAGCGCCGAGGCACTGCTCTTCCGGCCATATTTTGTTTCATTCATTCACTTGTATAATAGACTAAAATCAACAAGAGTTGGTTAAGTTTGTTTGTTTCCTCTGCGGTTAATTGGATTATGTAGCTTATGTGCGGTGAGAGTAAATTTACAAACTTTCTGTGTGGAATTAGTGTTTGCCGAAATTGCTTCATAAAATTGACTTCTAATAAAGGTATGTGATCGTGTAAATGGTGTTTACGACATTAATCAAAGTAACGGCAATGTTGCATGTCGTCGCCCTTGGGTTTACAGTGGGGAGGCGGGCACGTGCTGTGTAGCTAAGTTTCAATTGCATTCTGGATGCTGCTTCCTCGACATCTCTTCGATCTCTGCTCAAGCTGCCGGCCTCCTCGTGGTTTGATCTCAGAAGATATTACAGGGGGAGGCTCGATTAGCTTTCACTTTCTAACCTCGCACATTTGTGGCTCCTACTCGGTGACTTGTCATGCCAGAGCCAGGAGTCATGACTCTTTGACTTAACTCTCCTCACTTCTCTTTCCTTCATACTACCATCTTCTTCCAGCCCCCCCCCCCTCCCCGAGCTTACCTCCTCTCTCCCAGACTAGGGGTAAGGGTTCGCTTGGTTTGGGCCCTTTCTCTGCGTTGCTGCACTTTCTTTTTGACTGAAACCAATCTTTCATTCCCTCCTCTACGCCCTTACGACGCCTGGACTTTAGTCACCACCATTACCCCTCAATGAAAGTTCCGTCTTCCGTAGCCTTCGGATTGATTCTTCAGTGCTGGAACCAAATGCTGCAACATTTACAGCCAGTAACCGTTTAATAGGTTACAAACCACCTGTAGCTGCCACCAGAATGACATCCCTGATAATAGTTAAAAGGCATATAGGCAATGTGGCATCTATTCACCTGCATTCTTAGCTATTGAACCCTGGGTAGCCATTTGCATTTTGTAACCAAAGGTCAAGGTGAAATATGACACTGCACAACTACCAGAAAATAGGTCCCAACAGATACATCCATTTAGAAATGTAAACTTTACCAATAGGCTAATTATGTTAAACTATTATTTTAAATGACAATGTTGCATTCAAATACTATAAATAAGATACTTTGCCATGTTTGATCTGTAACTGCATCTGAGTAGGGAGACAGACCATGCGGGAACTACTCGTCTGGTGGCCATTGTTCTTAAGCAAAGATGTCTTAAAGAACTGTAGGAAAGAATCTATCTATATCGAACCATCCCAGGTTCCACAAGCTCGCAACAAATAGATCATTCAATGGGGGTCATAGGTATAGGATAGTTAACAGTAAAATCACTGCAGAAATATATTGCATGCACATAGTTTCAACCAGATAGGTTCCAGTCTTAAATGATTCATTTGACACCAACACAAAGTCTCTAGATCTATTACTTACGGAGATATAACATTTTCAACAAATCACGGAATCGTGATGGCAGCCATATTTGATTTTCCTGTTTTGTGAAAACTGTTCATGTGTGAGAGCTCCACACCCAGCTGGATGTCGTTATGGAGGTGCCAGACATGACTTATCAGCACAGACTTTTACTAACTGTATCGGACAAGACAAGGTAAGGCAAACTGTGCACCTTTGGCTGCCGGACTATAGTGGGGTTTTTTCGTATATGGATGTGATTTCACTTATTTATTTATAGGCAGGAGAACTCCCCAGCCTCTATGAGGTTTGACGAGTCTTGCATTATACATAGTATATTATGTACTTCTATTCACTTTTATATTGATCACTCTTTGTTGTTGCACACACCGGATGTTGTGGCTGAATCAGTATGGCCAAAGACCCTATAACACTAAGACGGCTCACTCAGCCCGTACTGTGTAATCAAAATGATCAAACCCACCACTTGGTGCACTGGCTGTTCTCTTGGTTAAACAGGTGCTATATTATATGTATAAATGTATATATGAATGTGAAAGATGTGTGATGATGGCAATGCTGATGATGATGCTGATAATGATGTGTATTTGTTCATAGCAATTTCATAGTGATATGTATTCATTCTTACCTATCTCATGTAAAATATAATTGTATGTGTTAACATGTGAAACACCAACCAGCTGCTGGGCTGATCAAACCCACCACAATGTGGCACTGCAAAATTTACATTACCATGGGAGAGATAGGGAGTGAGCCGTCTTAGTATTATAGGGTCTTTGATATGGCACAGACTTCCCATACAGAATGTCGGAAGTTCCTAACCTTGCTGAGTCAATCCAATGACCTACCAAATGTATGCTTATCGCTACGTAGCCTAACACTTGGTATTACTAAGATAGGGCAAGGACTGGTTAGCGCAGTTTTAGGATAATGTGACTGAGTGGGAAATCAGGTTGTGGTGCTGCCAGCCTGGTGTCCCAGTGGGGCAGCCCTATGAAGTCTCCATAACTCGTTGCCCATCCTGATATAACCTTTGGTATTGCCAGGATATAAAACGCCATATATATGCTGTGTAAGCAATTATACGAGTACTATTATCCGGAAACTGATTATCTATGAACTGTGTCCTCCATATCAACTGACTCTACACCAACTAATGACACTCCTCTACTCATCGACTGGTCAGGCCTTCTGCCTCGCCTGGTGCTACCACCAGGATTCTCCCTCCTAGCCTGGCTCTAACTATGTATACGGAACTCAATTATAGGAGATAATGGTTCTGACGGTATTCATACTCACGGCCTGATATAGGAGTCTCCTGTTGCTGCAGTGTGGGAGTTATTAAGTTTCCCTTCTGGAAAGGGATGGTTGGTTGGCACCACTAGCAACTTTAATTTGAATTTAAACACCATTCCACCATGATAATCTTAGCGAGGCGGAGCCTTCAATGAGAACAAATTGCCACCGTGTCTTTACCCAGAGATAAGGGTTGGGGGGGGGGGGGGGGGCCACAAACAGTCTCACTTGGATGGAGGCTATACTTGCTCCTTGTTGAGATATGTATACACACCACCCTGGACAGGATGTCTATTTTGGACGCTTTTATATCCTAGCGACATCTATAAACTAAAGCTTGTTTGATTTGATGATGCTATTAGAGCACATTGATTTTCGTATCATCGCCTATTGGACATCAAACATATGGTCATTGTGACATATTTCTTTGGAGGAACCCCGCTGCCACCATATGGGCTACTCTTTCCGATAAGCAGCAAGGGGTGTTGTAGATGCACTTTCCCACAGACAGAACAGCACATGGCACAGCCTTTGATGAACCGGTTGTGGACCACTGGTTGGAATGGAAAATAGCCCAAACTGCAAATGGTTCCACTGAGAAGGATCAATAGGATGACAAACGCCTTCACAGGTGGACACTCTACCGCCTGAGCTACGTCCCGCCGGGCCCCCCATCAACATCTATGGTCATATCAGAACGGGTACCGACTTGTGACAGTGGGAACTCATTGCCACTTTATAGTGCTGCCCCACTGAGAAATCAAGCCGCCAGAACCGTGACCCAGTATCCCACTCAGTCACATTATCCTGATACTGAGCTAACCAGTCCTTGCCCTATCCTATTAATGCCAAGCGTGAGGCTAGGAAGCAACATGTATCAATTTTATAAGTTATTGGTTTAACTCGGCCGGGTTTAAAAATCCTAATCTTCCAAACGGGAAGCTTGCACTTTACCTACTCGGCCTCCACGTCCGGTCCCCTGAACAGGATGTTCATGGTGCAATCCCTTTAGGCTATAGAACAGCCATTACCAACATATGCAGGTATGAGTTAATTCGCAAAGGCGGAAGCTAAAATAGTGTGCGTTATATTTTCTTTCTTTCTGGTGGTTTCAACATCAGTGGGTTTGGTGTTGGGGGATGCCGACCTCTAGTTCCTCATGTCAATCTAGGGGGCGACACCTGGATATATGGGAGTAGTATCTATAGGAGTGGTGTGGCCATTGGCGGCAATCGTGGGGTTGAGTGGTACAGCCATCAGCAGTGAATGCCATGTGCATGGGGCATTAGTCAGTACTCGCGGTTTCCGTAAGATGGCGCCACCACCTCAGTCAGGGTTTCAGTCATTGGGTGTTGTTCAGGATGTTGACCACTGCCCAGTGAATTACCCATGTTACAATTTTGTTTGTTTGTTGTTGTTTTATGTCCTAGCAAGATCTAAGGTCATATCAGGCAGTGCGCACTCATGGCGACTTTTATAGTGCTGCCCCACTGGAAGACCAGGCCACCAGCACCATGACCTGATATCCCACTCAGTCACATTATCCTGACATTGAGCAAACCAGTCCTTGCCCTATCCTAATAATGCCGAGCACCAGGCTAGGAAGCAACAAGTATCAATTTTTAAGTCAGTGGTTTGACTCGACCAGGGTTCAAACCCACGACCCCACGATCTACCAACACGGGAGACGGACGCTCTAACTCATTCGGCCATCCCGTCTGGTCCCCCATGTTACATATAACGAATAGGAAAGTTTGTTTTATTTAACGACGCCTCTAGTGCACATTGATTTTTATCATCGGCTATTGGATGTCAAACATATGGTCATTCTGACATATTTCTTTGGAGGAAACCCACTGCCGCCCTATAGGCTACTTCTTACATATAACATGACTGATGATTTAGCCAATCAGTAGGTTTCCTCCTTATCGAAATCGCAATGTATGCAATAAAAGTACTGATTTGTGTACAGAAATCTTCAACATGAAAACACCACTTGATGAAAACGCTTTGCTTTTGTTGCGCTGCTTCTAATAAGAAATCCACTTTGAGGCCAGCAACCAGTTGTTTTTGTTTAGTCATGAATGTATTTACCCTGCTCATAGCGGATAAGTGTGTTAACACTTGTTTTCACCGCTGGGCAGCACTAATCCAATTTGATTAAAATCTTTTGAATTTTGTTTTAGTAATACTTTTTGTTTTCTTGTTTTTTGGTCATGGCATGTAACTGTAACCTATTATTGCTTACCGGGCACAGAGAGACTGAATATAAGTTTAGGGAAGGCACAATTTATTCAAATATAGCCAGAAAGCTTGTCACTTATTTGATAGATTTGACTTTGCATGCCGAGAAAATATAACGCTCTATAGCCTATGGGAAGTCTGTACAAATGGTGCATATTTACATTTAAGGTCGGATATCATTTACCAATAGCATAACATTCTTAAACCTAAACACATATTTAATTAATAACATATAATATGAGTCCATTATTTTTTATTGTCGGTTTAAAGCTGCATAGTCCAATGAAATATCAAATTTTCAAAACCAAACCAATTATCTAGATTTGATTTTACATATCTAATTTAGATCCTGATGCACGTATTAAGCATTTGTTTCTGCATAGGAGGCAATACCGAGTCAATTTAACAGAAGCTGTTACAGCAGAAGTCGATGGTGTCAGAGTTTTGGCAAGCTTGCCAAAACTAATTTTCCATGTTTGCACTCAAAATATCTAAAAAGTTTACCATTTAAAATAAAAGTAACTTTGAACTAGTGTAAAGTAGATACTAGTGATCGATCTAATATATTTATCTCAGAAAAACTACAGAAATTCAAAACCATCGGACTATGCAACTTTAACTGAAGATTACATTAATTATAGCCACAAGTTGCCACATCAAATTCTAGGAATATTTTAAGTTGTGGGAAGGTGGGTGGGTGAGAATTGACTTATTTTCCGGTTAGTGGCCTGTGACAAACTGGCTGAATCATGCAATTTATTGCAGTGTGAGAGAGTATCTGCTATGCGCTAGTGCAAGTTCGCGGATATTTCAAATTTATTGATGAGTTGCAGGCCTAATGTCTCCTATACCTTGCCCTTCATCTCAGGTTGCAGTATATTGCTTCGTTGGCTCGGGGTCTCTCTTACAGTTCAATTACCAATTATCTGAGTGCATTACATTTTATCCTACGTTCAGACCTACCCATTGATTACAACGCTCACATAGTGCACGCCATGCTTGGAGGTGCCAAGCGAAAATTAGGATGTGTGGTGCGCCAGACTGCACCTCTATTGCCTTCAAATTTACTATCTATGTTTAGTCATATGAATTCCGGCATAGGCCATACTTGTGCACGCGCAGCCTTAGGCCCCAGTCACACGACGGGCTATGTTCGCTTGCAATCACTTGCCGACCAAAAGCTTGCGAGTTCCTTGCGACTAAATTGAAACAATTTGTTACAAACTATCTTACACCCACCATATCCCGTCAGTCGGCAATCGATCGGCGAGTAGTCGTAAGGTTGTCGTAAGGTTGTCGTAAGGTGGTCATAAGGTGGTCTTAAGGTGGTCGTAATTTAACTTCAAAATGCCTTATGTGATGCTGGAGTACTGCTACTATGGTCCCAGATCAGTCGGCGATCGGTCGGCGATTGTCGCCGATCGGTGGAGATGCCAGAGGTCGTAAGGAGGATGTTGGTGCTGCAGCGACAATCTCCTTGCGACCAAAAAAGACGAAATGGTAGGCGATCAGTCGGCAATCACTCACAGAACATTCGGCAATTAGTCCCGGTCGTAAGATGGTCGTAATTTAATTGCAAAATCTTCACGGATCGATCGTAAGCGAATGCAGGCCTCGTGTGACTGGGCCTCTCCTAACTGGCTTCAGACGCACTCAGATTCTATCCTCAAACGCAATCATTTCACCTTCTAGAATTGGGGTAAGGTGTTATCGGTGTGTCGGTCAAAGACCATTCAGTTTGGGCAGCGCGAGCTCCTATTGCCAGTAGCAAACGTATTGAACTCAAACCTTTGTGCTGTATTCTAGTGCAAAAAAACACTTCTCCGAGACCCCGATGTCCCCTGACGCCCCAGCTTTTCAGCTACCTACGGGCACGGGTGAGTCTCGTCCCCTCGACTATGCCACCCTGCAAGCTATGATGAAATATTTTACAAAGTAAGTGGGACCAGAACTCGACAACTTTTCCTCCCACTCACTAAGAAGGGGGGGGGGGGGGGGGGGGGGGGTTGTACCTCTTTGGCCATGCAGGGTGCTACTGTAGAGGAGATAAAGACCCGCGGAGATTGGTACTCTGATACGGTCTTCAAATATATTCACCTCCCACTATCAAAGAGAATCTTGTCTGACCTGCGGGTCGCGACTGCTCTCAATGCGTCTAGAGACTAACTCTCTTCCTTCCTTACTATCCTTATTCTTTCTTCCGTCTTTTATTAATGGTTTTTTTGGGGGGGGGGATTTCTCCTTACTTTCTTTACCACTTTTTCTTTTTCTTTTCTTCCTTTCTGTCTCGGGGACGCTCACGTCCTTGGCGGCAGCCAGAATGGTGATGATCACGATGATTATGATTGTTATTATTATTTGATTACTGTTGATTATTACCCATCATTACCTATTCACGACAAACTCCTGTTACTGATTTACATTGATCCTATTGATTTAGTAATTGTTCAAATGACTTTAGCATAATGCTGATAGTTAACGGCTATGCTAATTATTATTATTATTGTGATGATGAACACAATTAATAAACTCACCTGTTCACTCATCTGTGTAGGGAAAATGTTCTGCTAATTTTATTTTACGTGTCTTAAGCACAAAAGGCACAGACTCCCCAAAACAAAATGTCTCAGTTTGCCAGTTTGACTATTCTGTCAACAAGGTTTTCTCGATCTGCCTTGTTTTTCATCTCAGCATGATTAGTAAAATCAACTCTAGTAATAGAACAAAATATTATTTAATATTTACCACCATAATTATTTACAAATGTTTCACTTATTTAAACAGTTATTATAGAGATTTGCATATATAAATGAAGAAACAAAACGAACTGCGTACAGCAATGTCATAAACTGTTCAACAACCACCGCTTGGAGCGCCACAGTCGGCAGCTGGTACATGGTCTAGTAGGAGAGTTGTCCCTCTCATCTATACACGCTCTCTGGTAATATACTATATACTACTAGAAATACAATTCACCATAACCGTCCATCTCCCATTGGTTTTTGCCCCCACAGCTAAAGTGTTGTGAAAATATATTAAAGTAAAATGATTTGTTTCGCCTATAGTATAGTTTAACAGGTTCCAACACTGTGTATTTTTTGTATACTTTACAGCTTATTTGCATAACCGTCCGTCTCTCATTTTAAATAATAAAAATATCTGTATTATGACCATTGTACCTTCTGGAATATACCTATGTGATGCAGACACTGTGTGTGATAGGCATAATAAATGTTAAAACTAAATGTGTTTACTCAGTGTCTTTATAACTATTTACTATATATTACTGGAAATATGAATGCCCATAACCGTCCGTCTGCAATAATAAAATGGTTACCCCAAAAAACATGCTTTATGGTAGGAGAATAAAGTTGGAACTATAGTATATAAGACATGCAACCATGCTTCCTTTGGCGCAAGTGCCGGACCTGGTGGCCGAATCGGTACAGCGTAGACCTCCCGTGCGGAAGGTCACGAGTTCAATTCCCGCTCGAGTCAAACCAATGACTTACACAAATTGATACTTGTTAGAGAGAATCATTAAGGGGCTGCCATTATTTATATCCATATAATAAATTATATAGTACATATATATATATATAAATATATATATATATATATATATATATATATATATATATATATATATATATATATATATAAAAGACAGACACCCATCATTACTTTGGCGGAAGTAGTCAGTGAACTGTGGATTAAACGCGCCCCGTTGCTCGGGGGTAACCAGGCCCGAGGAGTGCATCGCGCATGCACAGCTGGTGAGATGAGGTGGAGTGACCAGTTGTTATCGGGCTCCAACACTGGTGAGTGATCAGCTGGTCCCCGAGCCGCCGTTATTGCGCTCAGAGCGTGGTCATTGCGCATGGGCCGGCTAAACGCTGAGCGGCTATGGGACCAGCAGGGGTGGGGGGCGGCAGCGGCTAGGGAACCAGGAGGCTCGGTCAATCATTGTCAGCCGGATAATTCCTGAACACAGCAAACCAGGAGATTGACTGATGAATGATCCTCCCCAATTGAATTGTTCTGTTGATGCTGCCATGTAAACTTTTGTTGAGGTTGTTGGTGTTGTTGGTATTGCTGATGTTGGTGGAATTGACTTGGGGTGAGGAGGGTGAGAGTTTATTAGTTTTTTCGTTGTTTTGGTTGAGTTTTTATAGTTGATTAAAGCTGGGGAAATTTCAATCACGGACACTTTGTCTTTCTCTTTCCACTGCGCTTTGCCTTATTACATAGATACTAGTATTTTTTCTTTTCGATAAATTTGTTTATTGTGCTGAATAAGTCATTTGTCAGTGCTGAAGCGCTGGTCGTCTAGCCATTTTTCAATGCCGGATTATTTACACAAAAAGGTATATAGTTATACAATAACTGTTGAATATGCAATCAAATTCTGTAAGCCACAAGTTCCATAGCAATATGGCAACAGTCGTGTCATCTGACTAGATCAATATTAGTCAGATCAATGTGAGTATTTACATGGTATTTAGAATGTAAGCAGAAGTTATCTTCCGTGTTAAATTTGCAAATTTGTAGTAAGTTTTAATATAAGGTCTGGTCAGTTGGAGTGAGACAAGTGGTATTATAAATGTCAGTTCGGGATGCTAGGCTATGAAGCGCCAAGTATACATTTGTAAATCGTTGGTTTGACTCAGCCATGGTTCGAACCCGGATGTTCGAATCCCATGACCTGCCAAAATTGGAAGCGGGCGCTTACCTCATGTCTGTTGGAGTTATCTGGTATTCTACTGTGTGCTGGCCGGAAATGGAACTATTAAATCATGTATGATCCACTATGTTATGTGTGGTCTACTCTAATGTATGGGGCTGAGACATGGACAATCTCTAAGAAAATGTACAAATGTTTAGCAGGATTTGAGATGTGGACTTATCGAAGGATGATGAAAATATCATGGACAAAGAAGATCACCAACAAAGAAGTTCTCAGAAAAATTAAAAATGAGAAACGCTTGTTTGCCACTATACAGGCAAAGAAACTTATTTATTTTGGCCACATCATTCGTCAGAGTTCAATATACCGTACATTGTTGGAAGGGAAGGTGAATGGCAGCAGAGGGAGAAGGAGACCAAGAACATCATAGTTTACAAATATTTCACAGTGGACAGGCTTGAATTATTCAGTCTATCAGAACAGCACACCATCGGGACAAGTGGAGAACCATTGCATTCAACCCTCGACTAGAGGACGGAACTATTGATTGATTGATGATCTACTCAGACCCACTGTGTTCATGATAAGTGAAGTTTCTCAGGAATAATCATCTCCTGATTTATTAGAATGTCTTTCTCCTTCTCACACAAGTAACTCAACAACCAGCTACCCATATCACCATCATAGACCAGACGGGATGGCCGAATGAGTTGAGCGTCCGCCTTCCATTTTGGTAGGTTGTGGGATTCGAACTCCTGAGTTCAAACTTGGTATTTGTCACTATCTAGCATGGCGCTTGGTATTAATAGGACAGGACAAGGACTGGTTAGCTCAGTATCAGGATAATATGACCGAGTGGGATATCAGGCCATGGTGCTGGCAACTTGGTATCCATGGGGGACAGCACTATAAAATCGCTGAGTGTACACTGTCACAAGTTGGTACCCATCCTGATATAACCCTAGATGTTGCTAGGATATAAAGTGTTCTCTGTGGCGGAGTGGTTAGAGTGTCTGACTTTTTTCTAGGTCGGACTCCTAATCTGAAGGTCGGTGGTTCGATTCCCACGTGCTCCCACCTCTACCAATTTAGATTTCCACTGCTGTGTATAACTTCCAGCGACATCAAAGGCCAGTTGCTCTCATACCATGTCTATGTGGTGTGGGAGGTTAAAAATCCCTTGGGTCGGTAAAAGTGTACTCAGGCTTTCTATCCACAAACTGTCTAATGGTGAAAACAAGTCTATTCAGACTTATCCATGATAGGCAGTATAAATCTTCAAGAAAAAAAACCAAAAAGAAAAAAAAACCAAGCAAAGCAATTTTAGGAACCATCACAAACAATGAATACATGAATAACGTAACCACTGACATTCAAAGTAACTATTACTGCAAGTTTAAATCTAGCCGTTTGTAAATCTAAATACAAGTGTCAAATGTGTTAACTGTAAAGTGGGACAAAGTAATGCAAATATTCAGCTGCTACTTTAATGAACCCCCCAATGTGTTGCTACCTTGTCGTGGTGGGGAGGCTTGTGCGCCTCCGTGACCATGAGAGCTATACTGGCGGGGCCTAGCCCCCTGGCAGGTTGAACCAAGCCGGGCAGGACTCATGGTAGAGGACAGTCTAAGAGCAGCAACTGGTCCTCGAGGTTGGGGGTTGGGCGTTGGGCGTTGGGCGTTGGGCCAATAACCCCACCCCGGAAAAGGAACAACATTACAGAATCACAAACAAGAAACTCAAGGCCCAGGACCGGGAAAATTGGAGAGCCCTTGTTCGTGCCCTATGCCCAAAGTTGGGCGGTAGGCGACACGTTCATCTATGACATGGCTGAGGAGGTGTTTGTGTGGATGGGCGCTGACGCCTCAACGGGCGAAGAAGAAGAAGAAGAAGAAGACTTTAATGAAATGTACCATCATATCTGGTTTTTGTAATCTATTTTTCTGTAACTGTGTGCTGGTTTATGTTGCTTGCTGTGCCTCCCTATGCATTTCTGAGTCTTATCTTCAACATTTGATCTTTTCCTCAGGTAAAACTTGTTATGCGAATATTATTTAAGATGCAGTTTAAACATTGATTGTCTATCTGTTATTGATTACCATAGTCTATTTATTCCTACTCCACTACCACTACCTAGCTATTTCAGGTCCAGCGGTATATTACCTTTATTATTAATTTGCAAAGTGTTTAATATATGATTCTACTCGCTAACCTTACTGGTTCTCTTCCTGCCGGGTTCTGACTATGTGCTAAGGTTTAACTCACTATTGCTTTAATATTACCCAGGCCCTGAGCACCTTGGGTAACCTGCTCCACTGCTCTAAATGGTCCCACTTTAACCGTGGGCGATGTCACGTGACAGAGCGCATCCCCCACTGTCTGCCTCACTCGCACAGACACCAGCTGGCAGGTTGGTGGTGGAAATCGCCTATTGGTCAGACTTAGTAGGTGGACATGGCAGCTGAGTTTACCACGTCGTCAAGTATTTTGCAGCACGAGGAGAGAAGAGAGAAACAGTTCTTGAATTTGTTTGAGCTGACCTGAAGCACCCCCCTCATGTTCACATTGCTGTACACGGTCACTGGGCTGAGCTGGTTTCGCCAACACTCTCATAATTGTCATGGGAATGATGAAAATGGGAAATAGTGCGCCTAGAGCGGGACTCGAACCTACATCTCTTTGCATTCCGGGCCAGTGTGCTAACCCTTACTTGCCTGAGAGGGCAGTGCAGACTACTACTACTGAGTACTACACTCGTCCCCTGGAATTGTAAGTCCTTTAATGCTTACAATTACATACATACATACAGGCAATGCATTTACAGTTACACACACATACACAGGGTAGGTTCAACAACCGTACAGCGCATAGCTTGTACAGGATCATGGTCATGGCAACCAGTGTCATGGGGGTGATGAAAATGGGAAGTATTGTGCCTAGAGCAGGAATCGAACCTACATCTCTTGCATTCCAGGCCAATGCACTAACCATTACACCACCTAGGCTCCCTGCCTGATGTACCACTCTTTCCATTCAGTGCAGACTACTACTGTATTAACACAGCAGGCCGGGTACATAAAGGGCTTACAAAGCCTTAAGACTGCAGTTAAACCTTTACAATTGGCCTTTAAGCAGGGTTGACTTCGCAGACTACTGATGCGTTTTTTTTTACTGATGTCATTCAACGAAATCTTCTGAGGTGTCCGTGTCTTTTTAGTGATTGTGAGACGAAAATATTGATTGATGGTATTGGTGAGGTAGTTCATTTTATTATTTTGGGGGGGGGGGAGAGGGGAATTGTGGTTTTTAATGGGAATTTTGTTTAGTTGTATTCATGGAGGGACGGGAGGGTGGTGTTTAATGGGGTTTTTTAATAGTGTTTTTTTTTAGGAGGCGGGGGGGTGGGGTGAGGGGGGTTATATTCTTTCATTAGGTCGCAAGGCTTTCAATGTAAATACGGATTAGAAATATTTGGCGTAGCTGGTTATTTTTACTTTAACTTTAAAATAGGTTGGTTGGCCGTTGGAATTTTAAGTCCTGGCAACATCTAAGGTTATATCAGGACGATACCAACTTGTGACAGTGCACACTCATAGCAACTTTATAGTGCTGCCCCATGGAGAAATCAGGCCACCGGCATCATGATGCGATATTCCACTCAGTCACATTATCCTGACACTGAACTAACCCGTCCTTGCCCTATCCTATTAATGCTGAGCACCTGGCTAAGAATCGGCAAGTATGAATGTTATAAGTCTTTGGTTTGACTTGACCAGGAACCGAACTCCTCATCTCTTGCAGGTTATCCCACGTTCTATGTTCTCTCATCAGGTAATACGGCTTTCAAAGTAAATGCCATATTAGAAATGTTTAACACGACTAGTTTCTGCGCCTTACGTTAACTTTAAAATAGTGAAGCTTTTCAATTCAATAATGTGTTGTCATTCGCTCTACTCCACAAGGGGTGAGACATAGCTCAGGCGGTAGAGTGTCCACCTGCGAAGCTGTCGGTCATTGAATCGATCATTCTCAGTGGATCCAATTGCAGTTTGGGATATTTCCCGTTCCAACCAGTGGTGCACAACTGATTTATCAAAGGTGTGATAGGTGATGTCCTGTCTGTGGGAAAGTGCATAAAAAAGACCTGTTTCTGCTTATAGGAAAGAGTAGCATATGTAGTGGCAGCAGGTTTCCTCCAAAGAAATATGTCAGAATGACAGTATTACGTTTGACGTCTAATAGCCAATGATAAAAATCAATGTGCTCTAGAGGCGTTATTAAATCAAACAAACTTTACTATTTCTACTCCGCAATGCCTAGTTTGGTGTTGATCTGGCAGGCACAGGATTGTTAGCAAAGTCAACGACACTTCTCTCCAAAGGCTGCTAATGCGGACAGTAAATATTGGAGTAGCCAGTCTCAATCCTGAATGCCAATTCATTGAACTACCGTCTAGTTATCCGTCACAATTTGACAATAAACTATGTTTAACTTAAGATGTGCTACTTTAGCAAAGGAAATATGTCCTGAATAAGCAACAACGATGTCACAGGCGCTGAGAAGTTAAAAGTAAGACTTCATTCCGGATTTGGTGTCTCTTGCCAATCAATGCCGCTTCGTGTGTGAACTCCTGTCCAATATCTGAACCGGAAGTAGATGCGGCAGATGCCAGTGTGAGAAGGAGTATTGACAAGCCCCCTGCACCTCACCCAACCTCACCCCGCCTCACCCCGCCTCACCCCGCCTCCTTATTCACTGTGGACTCAAAGCTATCTCCTTCTCCGTCTTTGACAGAGAAAGAGGTTTGAGGTGGGGGTGGGGGTGGGGGTGGAGAAGTTTGAGGTGTGGGGGGGTAGGAAGTTTGATGTGTGGGTGTGGGTGCGGGTGGAGAAGTTTGAGGTGTGTGGGGTATGAGGTTTGAGGTGTGGGTGGGGAGGTTTGAGGTGTGGGTAGGGGTGGAGAAGTTTGAGATGCGGGGGTGGGGGTGGGAGTAGGAGGTTTGATGTGTGGGTGTGGGTGCGGGTGGAGAAGTTTGACGTGTGTGGGGGTATGAGGTTTGAGATGTGGGTGGGGAGGTTTGAGATGTGGGGGGGTGGAGGTTGGAGGTGTGGGTGTGGGTGGAGAGTTTGGAGGTGGAGGGGGTTTGAGGTGGGGTGGGGTTGGAGAAGTTTGAAGTATGGAGGTTAGAATTTGTGGGAGTGGGGTGGAGACGTTTGTGGGGGGGGGGGGTAGGAGGGGAGGGAGGGTGCATAAGTTGTTGGATACAAATGGGAGGAGAGAGTACCTTGTTAGTGTTGTGGGGGGGGGGGGGTGATGAAAATGGGAAATATTGCGCCTAGAGCGGGACTCGGACCCACATCTCTTTGCATTCCGGGCCAGTGGGCTAACCATTACACCACCTAAGCTCCCTGATAACACCATACTACCCACACCTACCTGTCTATGTGGTTACTTGCCTGAGAGGTCAGTGAAGCCTACTACACTCGTCCCCCTGGAATTGTATGTCTTTTAATGCTAACAATTACATACATACAGGCAATGCACTTACACATACATACACAGGGCAGGTTCAACAACCATACAGCGTGCAGCGTCTATAGGATCATGGTCACGGCAACCAGTGTCATGGGGCCGATGAAAATGGGAAATATTGCGCCTAGAGCGGGACTCGAACCCACATCTCTTTGCATTCCGGGCCAGTGTGCTAACCATTACACCACCTAGGCTCCCTGATATCACCATACTACACACGCCTACCTGTCTATGCGGCTCCTTGCCTGAGAGGTCAGTGCAGACCCCTACATTAGCTATGTCGTGAGAAAATTAAAGTTGCATTGTCCGGAGGTTTTGAGTTTCTGTCATTTTCTGAGATAAATATATTAGGTCGATACTTTTAATGTACCTTACTTTAGCTTAAAGTAATTTTTATTTTAAATGGCTGACTTTTGAGATAATTCCCTAGACCAGCAGACTGCACCGCATTATAGCCTGTTTCACACAACAAACCTCCAGGCGCAGTTTCCCAGAGAACCCTCATCCAGAATCTAGATGTTAAACCTGCATAGTCCAATGAAAAATAAAATTTGCAAGACCAAAATGATTATCTATAGTTGATTCTACATATCTCACTTTGATACTGATGCTCTCATTGAAGATTTGCTGCCACACAGAAGTGGATATTGAGGCAATTTAGTAGAACATGTTACTGCAGAAGCCTTATGCTGTCAGAGTTTTGGTGTGCGTGCCGAAATTAATTTTGCATGGTTGCATTTCAAATATCTCAAAAGTTAGCCATCTATTTAAAATAAAAGTTACTTCACACTAAAGTGAACTAAATAATAATGATCAATCTAATAAATTTATCTGAGAAAAATGCCAAAAACCCAGAACCATCGGACTGTGCTACTTTAAATAGCTGAGTCTTTACCATTGAGAAATCAAGACACATCTTAAGAACAGATTTGAAGTTTTCAAGAGGTGGTGCATTTTGTTCTTACCTCCTCTGGCAAGCTTTTCCATAAAGTGGACCGGACGCGATGGCTGAATCGGTAGAGCGCAGCCCTCGGGTGCGGAAGGTCGGGCGTTTGGTTCCCGTTCCAGTCAAACCAATGAGTTATCAAATAGATACTTGTCGCTTCCTAGTCTGGCATTAATAGGATAGGACAAGGACTGGTTAGATCAGTGTCAGGATAATGTGACTGAGTGGGATATAGGGCCATGGTGCAAGCAGCCTGATTTCCCAGTGGGGCAGCACTGTAAAGTCGTCATGAGTGCGCATTATCATAAGTCGGTACCCGTCCTGATATGAGCAGCACTATAAAGTCGTTATGAGTATGCACTGACACAAGTCAATACCCGTCCTGGTATGACCTTAGATGTTGCTAGGTCTTAAAACAACAAACATACAGCATTATAATTATTAAGTGACCATGAGTGCGCACCTACTATCACAAGTCGGTACCCATCCTGATATGACCTTCGATGTTGCCAGGACGTCAAACTCCAACAACCAACCAACCATAAAGTGCGGCCTCCCATCACACGGGAGGTACAATGGTCACGTGACTTGATTCAAAGCGCTGGCCGACTGAATATTGGAGATGGGTGTGTTGGGAGCAAGATGTCCTAGATAATGGCTGAGTGTGGTGGGTGTCGGGGGAGGGAGGGAGAGAGGGGGGGGGGGTTTAATCAGTAAATGTGTCTCATGCATGAGTCACAAAACGGAAGGCAAGCAGATATCGGATGACCTCATATTTGAGGTGGATATTGCGGTGTCAGTGTGTGTTAAGGCCCTGTCACACTACGACGTATGGCGTCAGTGTGTGTTAAGGCCCTGTCACACTACGACGTATGGTGTCAGTGTGTGTTAAGGCCCTGTCACACTACGACGTATGGTGTCAGTGTGTGTTAAGGCCCTGTCACACTACGACGTATGGTGTCAGTGTGTGTTAAGGCCCTGTCACACTACGACGTATGGCGTCAGTGTGTGTTAAGGCCCTGTCACACTACGACGTATGGCGTCAGTGTGTGTTAAGGCCCTGTCACACTACGACGTATGGTGTCAGTGTGTGTTAAGGCCCTGTCACACTACGACGTATGGTGTCAGTGTGTGTTAAGGCCCTGTCACACTACGACGTATGGTGTCAGTGTGTGTTAAGGCCCTGTCACACTACGACGTATGGTGTCAGTGTGTGTTAAGGCCCTGTCACACTACGACGTATGGTGTCAGTGTGTGTTAAGGCCCTGTCACACTACGACGTATGGCGTCAGTGTGTGTTAAGGCCCTGTCACACTACGACGTATGGTGTCAGCGTGCTCATCTTTTGAAAATTTGCCAGTATGTTGGCATTCATCAAACTTTTCAGTGGCATGGGTGTATACACAACGTTCACACAAAGCGTTACACGCGTAACATATGCAGAACATATCTCTGATGTATTGCTCGTGTATGAGAGCGTTCATGTGCCTCACCAAACGTTTGCAAGATGTTCGCAAAATGCTCGCATACACTCATGGGACACTGACCAACATTACATATGTTACTCCATCGCTAGAAGTATGGCGTATACGTTAAATACGTTGGAGATACAGCTGGCATACATTCAAAGTATGTTACAGGTATGTAATGCATCCGTTTGCAGTATGGGGACTGTATGCAGACTGTACGCGGACGGCACATTCCCACAGGCTGAACATACGGCTAATGTGCAGCAACATATACCAACGTATCCCTAACATACTCCCAATGTATGCCGACATATCCCAAACATACACACAGCATACGTTGAATGTACGAGCCACACATTGACACACATCAAAAGTTTTGAGCGTGCACAAAATTTAAGAGCCTCGACGTGCGTCGATGGAAGACGACATACACTGACGTATCCAGAATGTATACGCAGTATGCTCAATGTACACGTAATGTACGCCGAGGTATGGCGACGTGTTGGTCGAAAATCACATATGTTGGTGCACGTTGAGGCGATACGTCGTAGTGTGACAGGCCATTCACTGATGTGTGCTTAAGATCCACGCAGTGCGCTACAAGAGTCAATTGAATGTTTCCACTTGTCCAAGATCAACATACTCTCATCTAGGAGGAAAAAAAACCCAACATGATATAACTTTGTTCAAAACTGTCATGTTTGTAGGATCTCGTATTGCGCCTATGACCTATATAATACAGCTTACCATTGTATGTTTGTAGGATCTCGTATTGCGCCTATGACCTATATAATACAGCTTACCATTGTATGTTTGTAGGATCTCGTATTGCGCCTATGACCTATATAATACAGCTTACCATTGTATGTTTGTAGGATCTCGTATTGCGCCTATGACCTATATAATACAGCTTACCATTGTATGTTTGTAGGATCTCGTATTGCGCCTATGACCTATATAATACAGCTTACCATTGTATGTTTGTAGGATCTCGTATTGCGCCTATGACCTATATAATACAGCTTACCATTGTATGTTTGTAGGATCTCGTATTGTGCCTATGACCTATATAATACAGCTTACCACTGTATGTTTGTAGGATCTCGTATTGCGCCTATGACCTATATAATACAGCTTACCATTGTATGTTTGTAGGATCTCGTATTGCGCCTATGACCTATATAATACAGCTTACCATTGTATGTTTGTAGGATCTCGTATTGTGCCTATGACCTATATAATACAGCTTACCATTGTATGTTTGTAGGATCTCGTATTGCGCCTATGACCTATATAATACAGCTTACCATTGTATGTTTGTAGGATCTCGTATTGCGCCTATGACCTATATAATACAGCTTACCATTGTATGTTTGTAGGATCTCGTATTGCGCCTATGACCTATATAATACAGCTTACCATTGTATGTTTGTAGGATCTCGTATTGCGCCTATGACCTATATAATACAGCTTACCATTGTATGTTTGTAGGATCTCGTATTGCGCCTATGACCTATATAATACAGCTTACCATTGTATGTTTGTAGGATCTCGTATTGCGCCTATGACCTATATAATACAGCTTACCATTGTATGTTTGTAGGATCTCGTATTGCGCCTATGACCTATATAATACAGCTTACCATTGTATGTTTGTAGGATCTCGTATTGCGCCTATGACCTATATAATACAGCTTACCATTGTATGTTTGTAGGATCTCGTATTGCGCCTATGACCTATATAATACAGCTTACCATTGTATGTTTGTAGGATCTCGTATTGCGCCTATGACCTATATAATACAGCTTACCATTGTATGTTTGTAGGATCTCGTATTGCGCCTATGACCTATATAATACAGCTTACCATTGTATGTTTGTAGGATCTCGTATTGCGCCTATGACCTATATAATACAGCTTACCATTGTATGTTTGTAGGATCTCGTATTGCGCCTATGACCTATATAATACAGCTTACCATTGTATGTTTGTAGGATCTCGTATTGCGCCTATGACCTATATAATACAGCTTACCATTGTATGTTTGTAGGATCTCGTATTGCGCCTATGACCTATATAATGCAGCTTACCATTGTATGTTTGTAGGATCTCGTATTGCGCCTATGACCTATATAATACAGCTTACCATTGTATGTTTGTAGGATCTCGTATTGCGCCTATGACCTATATAATGCAGCTTACCATTGTATGTTTGTAGGATCTCGTATTGCGCCTATGACCTATATAATACAGCTTACCATTGTATGTTTGTAGGATCTCGTATTGCGCCTATGACCTATATAATGCAGCTTACCATTGTATGTTTGTAGGATCTCGTATTGCGCCTATGACCTATATAATACAGCTTACCATTGTATGTTTGTAGGATCTCGTATTGCGCCTATGACCTATATAATACAGCTTACCATTGTATGTTTGTAGGATCTCGTATTGCGCCTATGACCTATATAATACAGCTTACCATTGTATGTTTGTAGGATCTCGTATTGCGCCTATGACCTATATAATACAGCTTACCATTGTATGTTTGTAGGATCTCGTATTGCGCCTATGACCTATATAATACACCTTACCATTGTACAGAACCCGTGTTTGTATATCAGCCATAATATCCCATACATTTCAGATCTAGATTTACCAGTTATTACCTTGTATTTAAAGCTGCATAGTCCGACGAAAGCATCAAATTGTCAAAACCAAAACAATTATCTAGATTTGATTCTACATATTTTACGTTGGTTGGTTGTTGGAGTGTTACGTCCTTGCAACATATAAGGTCACATCAGGACGGCATAGCTAACGTAGATACTGATGCACTTATTAAGCATTTGTTTCTGCATAGAAGGGAACACTGCGTTAATTTAATAGAACCCGTTACTGTAGAAACCCATTGTGGCAGAGTTTTGCCGTGCTTGCCTAAATTAATGTTCTATCTCTTGCACTTAAAGCTGCATAGTCCGATGAAATATCAAATTTTCAAAACAAAACCAATTATCTAGATTCGATTTTACATATCTAACTTAGATACTGATGCACTTAGTAAGCATTTGATTCTGCGTAGAAGGCAATACTGAGTCAATTTAACAGAACCTGTTACTGCAGAACTCTATGGTGTCAGAGTTTTGGCAAGGTTGCCAAAAACTAATTTTCCATGTTTGCATTCAAAATATCTCAAAAGTTTACCATTTAAAATAAAAGTAATTTTGAACTAATGTAAAGTAGATACTAGTGACCGATCTAATCTATTTATCTCAGAAAAAATACAGAAATTCACAACCATCGGACAATGCAACTTTAAAATATCTCAAAAGATTACCATTTTAAATCGAAGTTACTTGAAACTAAAGTAAGGTAAATGATCACTATCACCCTACTATATGTGCTGGACTACAGAAGAATCACCTCCCCGAATCAAACGAAGGGGAGGTGATTCTTCTGTAGTCCAGCACTTGAAACACAACGGCACCATTCTCACATCACTCGACAAAATAAGTGAAGAATTGGCTCGCACCTTTGCTGGAAACTCGTCTTTGGCAAACTACCTCCCGGGCTTTCGGGTGGTCAAGGAACGCCAAGAGCAAAAGCTTTTGGACTTTTCTTCCGATGGCGAGGAGCACTACAACTCCCCATTCAGTATGGGTGAGTTGAGGTGTTCTTTGGAAAGCTCGCATGACACAGCAGTTGGACCTGATGGAATTCATTATCAATTTTTGAAACATCTCCCTGAACATGCACTGAGCCTGTTGCTTCAACTCTTCAACAACATCTGGGAGTCGGGTGTCGTCCCCGCATCTTGGCGGGAGGTGACAGTAATACCGATTCCCAAACCCGGTAAAGACCAGAGTGAAGCCCACAACTATCGTCCCATAGCCCTTACAAGCTGCATCTGTAAAACCATGGAGCGCATGGTAAACAACCGCCTCGTCTGGCTACTGGAGTCAGGACACCACCTGTCCAACCTTCAATGTGGCTTCAGACGGGGCCGCAGCACCCTCGACCATTTGGTGCGCATGGAGACCTTTATAAGAGATGCTTTCCTTAAGAAGGAGCACGTTGTGGCTGTCTTTTTCGACCTCGAAAAAGCCTATGACACAACGTGGCAGCATGGAGGATCTTCATGCGATTGGCCTTCGTGGCCACTTGCCAATTTTCATCAGGAACTTTCTAGCCTTCAGGCATTTCCGCGTCTGTGTCAAGACTACCTATTCCCGCCTACACTCACAGGAACTAGGAGTACCTCAAGGCAGCATACTGGCCGTGACCCTTTTCGGGGTCAAGGTCAATGGTATTGCTGCTGCTGTAAAGCGGGGGGTCTCCTGTAGTCTTTTCGTGGACGACTTTGTTTTATATTACAGTGGTGCTAACATGAATGTCATACAGAGACAGCTACAACCAAGCATAAATGGGATCCATCGATGGTCAGTTCTGAACGGTTTCAAATTTTCCAAGACCAAAACAGTCTGCATGCACTTCTGCCTGCTGCGTAGAATGCATGTGGAACCCGAGCTGACCCTGGATGGGGATCCCATTAAAGTTGTTGAGAAAACCAAATTTCTGGGCCTCATTCTCGATACAAAACTGTCTTTTGTGCCACATATAAAGTACCTGAAAACAAGATGCCTGAAAGCGTTGGATATTCTGAGGGTGCTGTCCAGCTCAGAGTGGGGAGCGGACAGAGATGTTCTGCTCTCCGTGTACAGAACCTTGGTTCGTTCACGAGTGGATTACGGCAGCATAGTATACGGTTCCGCAAGGAAATCATATATTGGGCTGCTAGACACGATCCACCACCAGGGACTGCGCCTGGCCCTTGGGGCCTTCCGTACCTCACCAGTTCAGAGCCTTTATGTCGAAGCCAATGAACCATCACTTAACAACAGGAGAATCAAACTGGCCATGCAATATGTAGTCAAGATAAAAACTAATGCATTGAATCCTGCACACAATTGTCTATTCGAGCAACATGACGAATCCAGGTATGAAGCCAGGCCAAATTACATCCGGCCACTGAGGCTCCGAATGAAACCTCATTTGGAGGCCTTGGGCGTGGATTTGGACATGTTGGAGGATACCAAAGTCCCAGAACATCCCCCGTGGTCATTGAGAAAGCCATCGGTTATCCTCCGACTCACGGAACTGAGGAAGTCTGGGACACATCCACTCGAGTACCAAGGACTGTTCAAGGCCAGTTTGCAGACCACCTCTCCATATACACTGATGGTTCGAAAAACATTTTAGCCTTTTTGAGGACAGCTGGACTGTACCACCTCATATAGTTTACTAAATGGATTCTATCAATTATTAATAAAACTTTTCTTTTTCTATGGGAATTTTTTTCCCTTGACCACAAATATATGATTGTGAGCTTTCTAATTTAATTAGTGTCTATTGGCACACAATTGATTGTCTGCTTTTACATGTAAAAGCGATGGTTTGATAAAAAAAACAACCATTTCTTGCCATGAATATGGCCTATGCTGCTGACACGGCGTAAAGCAACCACCAATCAATCAATCAACCCTACTATATTCATCTCAGAAAATGACAGAAACTCAAGACTATCGGACCAGGCAACTTTAAAGGGAAAGCAGCCATGACCCATAAAACCTCACTCACTCACATAATGGAATAGGATGATAGTATATTCTGAGGAAGTTAATAATTTGCACGGCCACTGTGCGGCTGACAATGCGATAGGCTATCCGTATGACTATCCGCTTACCACACACTAACATCAATAGATGAGTTTGTAATTCCAACTGCGCATGCATTGAAACCGGCGTCCATAGCAAAATAAATGCAGCCCTTTATTGGTTTTACGTATAGGCACAACACAACATTTTAATATATGTTATACTTTATACATCATGAGTTATAGATGTTGGGGGAATGCAAAAGCAGCTTACAGCCCATTAGATGATACACCATATTGTAGTGGTCTGCACTGACATGTTAGGCAAGGAGCCGCATAGACAGGTAGGCATGGGTAGTGTGTTGATATCAGGGAGCCTAGGGGGTGTAATGGTTAGCACACTGGCCCGGAATGGAAAGAGATGTGGGTTCGAGTCCCGCTCTAGGCGCAATATTTCCCATTTTCATCACCCCCCACGACAATATGATTGCCGCTGAAAGTAGCTCAAGATACCTTAAGCAGTTTTCTTTGACCTGACAGATCAGGAAGAAGCAATTTAAAGGGAAAAGCCTGAACTTTAAAAAGTATCTTTAATAGACAATATTCTATCTCATCTCAACCATTATACCTCTTCTCATCTGCCATGTAGTGCCCAACCCAAGGTCTCGTGACTCATGCGTTATGCATAATATTATGTACTTCTATATATTTGTGTGAATCTCTATGCTGTTTCACCCTAAGGAATCCCTGCACTACCAGAGAGCAACTTATTTTATAAATGTGCAACCGATCAAATGCCATAATATACCTGCACTCATGAAATACAATTTTCTAGCTTGAGGTTTATCTTGATGTTATTTGAAGAGTTCAGGCGCAAAACCACGTAAACGCCAATCCAAGATTTTAATTAAAATAAAAGATTTTTAGTTGAAGATGATTTTAATTCTCATTAATTCCACTTTTTGGGGGGATGTGATGATTATCGAGTAATGAACAACAAGAATAGGAATGTAAAAAAAAGAACTTTTTGAAGGTCTTCTAATAGTGACGGGACTCAGCCGTCTGAACCCCAAACATTACTAGTCTCCACAGGTGTGTTCTGACAACTGTCTGTCAGTTCCCACCTGTCGTTACTCTCAACAACTCATAAGGAAGAAAGGAAGACAAGTCGCGCACGATTGACAGTGAAGAAGTTGTGCTTCATAGGCATCAACTCCTGTTCACCTACTGGCGCCCTATCACCTGCACTCCTTACTTACTGCCCACACAGATCCTCATGACTATTGCTGGTATATATTAGAATCCATGCCTACAGCCCATTGAACCTGGGTACAATGGTTGTTGCACACAGCTCAGTGTCTTTGGAATAGATGTTGCTCGTTTTAGTGTAGAAAGTGGAGTTGTCTCTAGGAGTACTTCTCTCCGAGTGTTTCATCTGGGGTCTGTGTGTCTGGTACAAGGAATGCAGGTGACTGGGCTCACACAGCCAGCCAATCAGACACCCTCTACAGCCTGGGTGGGCGATGCCCTAATAGGGGGCAGCTGTCACTCAACCCCAGCTGCAGGTGGTGTCCATTATGTATGCAGGATGGCTGGGTGTGCTTGTCCATCAGTCCCGTGGTAACAGGTAGTTGCAGACAGTTACAACAAACATATATCAATGCTTCTCTCCCTGTAATGCACTCTTTCTGGTGCATGAAGGGAAAATTTAAATAATTATTAACTGTCTCTTAAGTATGAACATCACATCACAATCTCGGTCGCTATGTGTTATCTCATTTCCATATAGGCACTTATGTCACAAAGCGAGTGGGGCACCCATTGCTTCTATGTTACATAATCCTGGTCCCCACACCGCCACCCGAGAATAATAATGTTCTTTGCCAATATATAAATCCAAACCAAAAATCTGTATATTTTTACAGTATGATTCCAATGTTTATCTCAATTTTTGGATTGGCGTTTACAGGATTTTGTGCCTAAACTCTTCATTTGTTAAACTGTTACATTGTTAGGGATTTGTTATTTGGATATTATTATTGTGTCGTGATTCAGTTGGAGATATAAATAGAAAGATCAGCCCCAAGGGGGACACCAACCAAATCTACCCTACTATATTAAAGGATTAAATAAATATGAAATTAAACAAAGCCTCCTTTGACTAATAGTGGATTTGAAGCGGCTTTGCCGGTGGCTTATAACCCATGTAATCCCACCTATAAGTTCCCTGTCTGACGTCACAGAATATGGCTATTTGAACGTGTAATCAGTAGTTGGGGTCTTAGTAATCCCTTCAGGAGCATCAGACCAGGTATCACGTGACTAATCTTAATAGCTCTAAATTCATAAATCCTACAATGCTTCATTAAAGTTGCATAGTCCGATAAAAGCATACAACGTTCTAAACGAAAACACTTACCTAAGGTTTGATCATTCATAGGCAACTTAAACTTAGAATACATGCTTCGTTAAAGTTGCACAGTCCGATAAAAGCATTACAATGTTCTAAACGAAAACACTTACCTAAGGTTTGATCATTCATAGGCAACTTAGACTTGGAATACATGCTTTGTTAAAGTTGCACAGTCCGATAAAAGCATACAACGTTCTAAACGAAAACACTTACCTAAGGTTTGATCATTCATAGGCAACTTAGACTTGGAATACATGCTTTGTTAAAGTTGCACAGTCCGATAAAAGCATACAACGTTCTAAACGAAAACACTTACCTAAGGTTTGATCATTCATAGGCAACTTAGACTTGGAATACATGCTTTGTTAAAGTTGCACAGTCCGTTAAAAGCATACAACGTTCTAAACGAAAACACTTACCTAAGGTTTGATGATTCATAGGCAACTTAGACTTGGAATACATGCTTTGTTAAAGTTGCACAGTCCGATAAAAGCATACAACGTTCTAAGCGAAAACACTTACCTAAGGTTTGATCATTCATAGGCAACTTAGACTTGGAATACATGCTTTGTTAAAGTTGCACAGTCCGATAAAAGCATACAACGTTCTAAACGAAAACACTTACCTAAGGTTTGATCATTCATAGGCAACTTAGACTTGGAATACATGCTTTGTTAAAGTTGCACAGTCCGATAAAAGCATACAACGTTCTAAACGAAAACACTTACCTAAGGTTTGATCATTCATAGGCAACTTAGACTTGGAATACATGCTTTGTTAAAGTAGCACAGTCCGATAAAAGCATACAACGTTCTAAACGAAAACACTTACCTAAGGTTTGATCATTCATAGGCAACTTAGACTTGGAATACATGCTTTGTTAAAGTTGCACAGTCCGATAAAAGCATACAACGTTCTAAACGAAAACACTTACCTAAGGTTTGATCATTCATAGGCAACTTAAACTTAGAATACATGCTTTGTTAAAGTTGCACAGTCCGATAAAAGCATACAACGTTCTAAGCGAAAACACTTACCTAAGGTTTGATCATTCATAGGCAACTTAGACTTGGAATACATGCTTTGTTAAAGTTGCACAGTCCGATAAAAGCATACAACGTTCTAAACGAAAACACTTACCTAAGGTTTGATCATTCATAGGCAACTTAGACTTGGAATACATGCTTTGTTAAAGTTGCACAGTCCGATAAAAGCATACAACGTTCTAAACGAAAACACTTACCTAAGGTTTGATCATTCATAGGCAACTTAGACTTGGAATACATGCTTTGTTAAAGTTGCACAGTCCGATAAAAGCATACAACGTTCTAAACGAAAACACTTACCTAAGGTTTGATCATTCATAGGCAACTTAAACTTAGAATACATGCTTTGTTAAAGTTGCATAGGCCGATAAAAGCATACAACGTTCTAAACGAAAACACTTACCTAAGGTTTGATCATTCATAGGCAACTTAGACTTGGAATACATGCTTTGTTAAAGTTGCACAGTCCGATAAAAGCATACAATGTTCTAAACGAAAACACTTACCTAAGGTTTGATCATTCATAGGCAACTTAAACTTAGAATACATGCTTTGTTAAAGTTGCACAGTCCGATAAAAGCATACAATGTTCTAAACAAAAACACTTACTTAAGGTTTGATCATTCATAGGCAACTTCAACTTAGAATACATCCTTCGTTAAAGTTGCACAGTCCGATAAAAGCATACAATGTTCTAAACAAAAACACTTACTTAAGGTTTGATCATTCATAGCCAACTTAGAAGCTGGTGCAATTATAAAAGAACTGATCACCTGAAATGTACATGTATTTCTTTGATGACTGTTTGCTAGACCTCAAAGTTGCATAGTCGGATAAAAGCATCACATTACCAAAACTGAAATACTCATCTAGATTTGATTCTACATATCTAACTTAGATAGTGGTGAATATATTAAGCATGTGTTGCCGCACAGAGGGGAATCCTGAGTCAATTTAATAGGACCTGTTACCATAGATCCCTAAAGGTTCGGAGTTTTGGCGTGCTTGCCAAAAGTATATTTGCATGTTTGCACTTAGGGAGGTGGTCGGTTTGTGGAGGTGACTGTCCCTTTATATTAAAAATGTACTGACCTACTCGCCTCTATAAGCATCAGAGTTCGCAGGGTGGCATGTCTATATAGAACCAGACTGACCTTGCCATGTCCAGCAGCTTACTGCTCGGCCAAGGTCATCGGGCCAAGGTCATCCAATCATATCGCTCAATGCAACTCCCCCCACTCCCCCTCCTCCCCCCTCCTCCCCCTTCCCCCAATAGGCCCCATGTTCCTCTGGCATATTGTCCCATGACTAAGGCCGGTGCTTAACATTTGGAGTGACCTTTACCCTGGCGGTGACCTTTGGACGTGTAATAAAGCCATATTAATTATGGCACTCCCTGCTGGTAGTTTATTACACCTAATGCTTGGAGCGCTGGTTGGTGGCAGGACACTTGCGGTTCCACGTGTCCAGCCTGTAACTTTCCACTTGCAGATGGAGCTCTGACATTTTGGGTGGTTTTTGTTAACCCGCTAAAGGGTTATGGTCGATTTATTATGTGTAGTATAAAGTATTGATGCAAACATTATTAACACAGAACTTTTCAGAATTGATTTATATGTCTTGGACTTGAACCCGCAACTGCTGGATACCGGGCGTGGTGGCCGATTCGGTAGAGCTTGGGCCTCACGTGTTGGAGATCGGGAGTTGGGTTTTCGGTCGAGTCAAACCCAATGACCTATATAATTGATACTTGTCGCTTCCGAGCCAGGCGCTTGGCATTAATAGGACAGGGCAAGGACTGGTTAGTTCAGTGGCAGGATAATGATGAGTGATTGGTGAGTGGGATATCGGGTTATGGTGCTGTCAGCCTGATTTCCCAGTGGGGCAGCACTATAAGGTCACCATGAGTGCACATTGTCACAAGTCGGTACCCGTCCTGATATGACCATAGATGTTACCAGAAAGGTAAAACTCCAACAACCAACGGCAACCGGTGGGTGATCGTAGCAGGGCAGTTACAGGAGCCATGATCTGCCCGGAAGTGGGTAAAGAGGGCTCCCCCCACCCCCCACCCCCCACCTCAGCACAATTGGTCCGAAGCTCTAGCTTTAATGATATTCTAAAGTCAAATGAAATGTAGATCTATTAGGGGCCATTGAGAGTACATACTCAATCGAACTACAGTAAAATCTCTCAAAATCAACCGACCATGGGACCGACTTTAAGCAGTCCATTTAGGCAGGTGGTCGCTTTGTAGAGGGTTTTAAAAATCATTACAATGTCCAGCGGGCTTTCACAGCTGTTTCCTTTACAGATAAAAGGGGCTTGCCGTCCTTGTCCGCACTTCTCGGCAAGCCAGCAACACAGACACACACTTCAACTCCACCTTCTTTCCACCCACCCATGCTACATATACCGGACGGGGTGGCCGAATCGGTAGAGCGCAGGCCGCCAGTGCGGAAGGTCGGTAGTTCGATTCCCGGTCGAGTCAAAGCAATGACTTAAAAATTGATACTTGTCACTTCCTAGCCAGACGCTCGGCATTATTAGGATAGGGCAAGGACTGATTGGCTTGATGTCAGAGTAATGTGACTGAGTGGGATGTCAGTTCATTTTGCTGACGGCCTGGTCTCCCAGTGGGGAAGCACTATAAAGTTGCCATGAGTGCGCACTGTCAAAAGTCGGTATGACCTTAGATGTTGCCAGGACGTAAATCTCCAACAACCAACCAACTCATGCTACATGTAAATTCATAGACCGGGCCTGGATGCATCTGTCCATATGTCTACATAAAGACTGTTAATGGACCGCGTTCAGGGTCTCCCTCAGAATCAGCTCCGAGACGCCTACGCAATGTATTTTTTTGTAAATTTGCATTCAATGTGTTCTTCATGGTGCTGTCACATTACAACACTTCTCACCAACGCGCGTCGACTTATGTGATTTTTTGGCGCAACGTCGGGATACGTCAGGAAGCGTTACGCGCGCGTTAGGCGCGCCTTGGTATTCGTTGATGGATGGCGACGGTCGACGAGGGTCGGCGGCGCGCGTCATTGCATGTCGAAAGTTTTGCGCTTGCACAAAACTTTTGACATGTGACGACGCGCGGGTGCCAACATTATGGCGACTTTAGGGGCATGTCGAGATACGTTGGACTCGCTGGAATAACGTTATGCAAACGCTAGGCACACGCCACACGTGCGTGAGGGTCATTCCCACACGTTGCGCCAAACTGTTGCTTTGTTTGTTTGTTGTTGTTTTACATCCTAGCAACATCTAAGGTCATATCAGGATGGTGCACCAAACTTTTTAGTTTTTTTTCTCACAACGTCGGCCGCACACTACCAATACGTTGCGCTGACGCCGAAAAGTTTGACGTGTCTCGGCGATTAAAAGTGATTTTGTGCGTTGGCGGTGCACCGGCGAGAAGCGTCATAATGTGACAGGGTCTTTCAAAGACCATTCAGAGATGTCACGCTTTTCGAATAGTAGGCAAAAATGACAATTTCCGCCTCCAAAATGGCTGCGGTTGGCGAGGAGTTTAATGTGCATATTTATTTGTCACAAAAGATGCGCTATGTAAATAGATAATTAAGTATGTGTGATTCTAATGAATAATAACTAGCTAAACTTTGAAAACAAAAGTGAAAAGTTGATTACTCAAAATATCTGTTTGCGCATGCACACCGAGCAGCAGAAAGTGCACGTTATGGAGGCCGCCATTTTCGAGGCACCCGACTGCTAAAACGCTGTTCAGAGTAGCGCGACATTTGGAATGCCTCTGAGGCGCCTCCGAGGCATGCAGTTGAGCGCAGAACTGCACTCCCTGGTCTGTGTCCTTTGCTATTCCTTTTTTCTTTTTTTGGTCCATTAGTTGTTTAAGCAGGGGAAATTTCAATCGTGGACGATTGGTCTTCCTCATTCCACTGCTCCTTGCCCTATCCTAATAATGCCGAGCGCCTGGCTAGGAAGCGATAAGTATCAATTTTTAAGTCATTGGTTTGACTCGACCAGCGTTCGAACCCACGATTCCACGATCTACCAAACATGGGAGATGGACGCTCTAACTCATTCGGCCATCCCATTGGGTTCAAACAAAATGCTCGTGCTCTTCGTGAAGTGAAAGCAGACGGTTTTATATGCCAACCAACGTAGCGGAAGTGAAACCCATTAGCAACTCACACTGTTTACTGCGCGCAGACGGCAATGGTGCAAATTGCTGCTGAATAGGTTGACACTGCTGCACGCTAGGCGGCAGCACCTTAGCACGGGTCGACATGCGACCACTGCCCCCTGGGGGGGTGTAAACGGGTTAAGTTTCAGTTTGTAAACCCTGCAGGGAAAACATAGGCCAGTGTATGCAGAGTGGAACCCGGGCTCAGCGGAGTGTGTTGTCATAGAAACCAATTAGACGGTTCAATTACACTGCTCACTATATATTCCTTGAAGATTTATACTGCCTATCATGGATAAGTCTGAATAGACTTGTTTTCACCATTAGACAGTTTGTCAATAGAAAGCCTGAGCCTACACTTTTACCGACCCAAGGGATTTTTAACCTCCCACACCACATAGACATGGTATGAGAGCAACCGGCCTTTGATGATGCTGGGTATGCATAGCGGTGGAAATCCAAATTGGCAGAGGTGGGGGGCATGGGGAATCGAACCACTGACTTTCAGATTACGAGTCTGACCCAGAAAAAAGTCAGACACTCTAACCACTCCATCACGAAGAACACCATATGTGATGTCATGAACGGTAAAAGTTATGACATCAAAATCTCTGACGTGAATCTAAAATCTTAGCTTAAGAGCGACACTGGGTGTATTGAGGCATTAGGTACATTGAAATCTAAAGCTATATAAATAATATGTATGTTTGTTTGTCTGTGTGCTCGCAAAAAGACCTTGCTGCCTTATGATGATCTCGAATTGATTGGTAGATTGATATTATATTCATTGAATAAAGTCTTTTGTCAGCGCTGTGGCACTGGTCTTCCAGCCTTGTGACAGTACAATTCTTTACAATATGTAGTGCGGTATTGTCATCAGCAGCCAGCTAAAATAAGCTGAAATAACAATATTAATCATTCTAAGACTTAGATATGGTATAGTTTGACAATTCACATATTAGGTAGTAATTATAGATAGTATATACGCGTATATACCGGTGTCGGGACCCGCGGGGTGGTTCCCCCCCCCCCCCCCCAAGTCAACAGGTTTCACGATTCTGGCGGCGGTTCTGGCATTTACGCTAGTCGGCGCCACTAGCGCCGGGCAGGTTCGACTAAGCATTATGCGCCCGCTACTCGCTAGTCGGCGCCACCAGCAGCTATATAACCACAGCACTCGACCGGCCCGGCACCTTCGTGATACGCCACCAGGCCTGCGCGCCGAACTAACTCACCGTTCAGGCGAGAGGAAAAATGTGTGTTTATTATTATTCGGCGGTTTGTGGCCAGCCAGGTACAATACTATATTGTGTCAATAAACTGTATTTCCCACAATTACTCTTCCTTATGCCTTAGCTGGTTTATATGTTGTATACACACATACTTGCATACATACATGTGTATTGATTAGACCTTTGCATTACAGAATGGTTAGGTGGGTGGTTTCCCATCGTAGATTTGTATGCCTGTTGTGTGGTGAATTGCTTAAGTGTCATGCTGTTGGGGATAGCATTGTGAGAGGTAGTGTTAGTACCACTAATAGTAGAATGTTTGTTTATTCTATTTGATGGAGTGTGGTTAGGTTGCAGAGTTATGCAGGATTATATTTTATAGCTTATATTCTTTACTCCAATAAATTGTTTACTCATCAGAATTTTACTCTTGTATACTGTTCATGTTGCTTAACATGGTAATTTAGCATGCGCGACAGATGGCATTCTCTCACTAAGGACACACAAGGTGCCCCCTATCGTGTTACTGTTAGACCATGGGGTCGTGGGTTCGAACCCTGGTCGAGTCAAACCAATGATTGAAAAATTGATACTTGTCACTTCCTAGCCAGGCGCTCGGCATTATTAGGATAGGGCAAGGAATGGTTGGCTCAGTGTCAGGATAATGTGACTGAGTGGGATATCAGGTCATGGTGCTGGCAGCCTGGTCTCACAGTGGGGCAGCACTATAGAGTCGTCATGAGTGTGCACTGTAACAAGTCGGCACCCGTCCTGATGTGACCCTAGATGTTTCTAGGACATACAACAACAACAAACAAACTATTAGAGGGATAAAATAAACAGTGGACATTTGTTGCGTGGATGTTTTGGATATTTCCAGAATATATAAAACGTGGTCGCATTAAAACGAGCTGGTAGTTAGTCAGTTGGGCAAAGACACCTGCCAATCACTGCTGGCTTCGATGGTCACGTGATAGAGCACTCAAGCATGAAAATGAAGATTCCCTCGCTCCCTGCATGTTAATGTTTAATTCCGCCAGATGGCGTAATTGGAAGCGAGTGTTTGCCGGGGGCGATGCCTGGTAAGCCGCGGCAGGTGGGCTATAAACGAGAATGTTGGTTGGTTGTTGGAGTTTTACGTCCTGGAACATCTAAGGTCATATCAGGTTGGGTACCGACTTGTGACAGTGTGCACTCATGGTGACTTTATAGTGCTGCCCGACTGGGTTTGTTTGTTTGTTGTTTTACGTCCTAGCAACATGTAAGGTCATATCAGGTTGGATACCGACTTGTGACAGTGCACACTCATGGTGACTATATAGTGCTACCCAACTATGAGACCAGGCCACCAGCACCATGACCTAATATCCGGCTCAGTCACATTATCCTGACACTGAGCCAACCAATCCTTTCCCTATCCTAATAATGCCTAGTGCCTGGCTAGGAAGCGACAAGTATAACGTTGTATGTAATTGGTTTGACTCTACCAGAGTTCGAACCCGTGGGTACGAATCCCATGATCTACCAAAACGGGAGATGGACGCTCAACTCATTCGTCCAGTCCGTCTGGTCTAGTGGTGAATGTTGTAAAGTCATTGGGTTGACTCGACCAGGGTTCGAACCCATGGGTTCGGATCCTACGATCTACTAAAACAGGCGGACGCTCCAATCATTCAGCCATCCCGTGTGGACTAATCATGAATGTTGTAAAACCTTTATTGTGCTAAAACCGTACATGCCCATTTCACACAGAGCAGTGTGAACAGACAACATCACCATATAGGGGGCCTTTCCAATCACAACCATGAAAATAATGAATCGTTCCTGGGAAATGATGGTGATTACTAATTGCATTCATTGCTGTCTTGTACAAAGAACACGAAAGCAGGCGTGGGCATGACATCAATTAATGTATGTCTCAACTGGTCATAGGCCCGTTGTGCACGGTTGTGTTTGTTGGCAGATGGCTGACACAGATAGCAAGTCATGCAAGGAAAAGCAAAATGAGAATAATAATAATCATTACACAAGGTATAAGGGATACTGTGAAACCTGAGTGAATTATTAATGGTGATAGTTCTTTCTAATTGAGTTAAGTTTGTTTGTTGGGGTTTACATTCTAGCAACATCTACGGCTATATCAGGACGGGTACTTGTGACAGTGTGCACTCATGGCAACTTTATAGTGCTACCCTACTGGAAGATCATACCAAAGAGCCTATAATACTAAGATACTATTATACTATTAATGTTTTATCCAGCATTGCATTTACATCAATATAACCAGCACATCTTATGCCATGTGCATTTAGATTTAGACAAATCTAGGCACTCAGACTAGTGTTAGAGCCATAGCCAGAGTCAGTTTTACTTATTTTATTCATGTTTTTATTTATATTCTATGGTTTATGGACAGTTGTGTCTTAAACATATTCATTATATTATTATATTGCATCCTTCCGTCCATGTTTATGCCAAATTGTTATGTATTTCTAGTTATTTTGAATAAAATGCCAGTTTTGCCCTACGGGTATCGGCAAACTCAATGGGCGTACACCTTTGATTTGCTCCCAACGCCGTTTTCAGCGCATGCGCAGTCGGAACCGTGATGTAGTCTATCGCAGTTTAGATTTGTGTTGATCGAGTGATTAAAGCTGCATAGTCCGATAAAATGATAGCATTTTCAAAATCTAACAATTATCTAGATTTGCTTATACATATCTAACTTAGATACTGACGCACTTATTCAGCATCTGTTACCACATAGAAGGGAATACCGCGTCAATTTAATATAATCTGTTACTGTAGAAACCTATGGTGTCAGAAGTTTGGCATGTTTTCGAGTCGTGAGTTGTGATTGGTGGAGGCGCAAGTGGAACGCGGGCTGAGCCAATGGATGAGGTCTGGGGGATGTATGAGGTGTGATTGGCTGGGTGTATCGTCGGGATGGGAGGGGGGTACAGAAATGGTGTGCAGACCCTGCACCCCAGCAATGACCACGAATGAGTGTATCCAGTCACTCCAACTGATGCCCTTTCAATGAAACAATCAGAAAGCATTGCAAAATGTACGGTAAAGACGGGGCGGACAAAGGAAGAGGTGGGAAGACACCATCAGGGAATGAACAGGTCTGGAGTGTGGCACGTCCCAAAGGACAGTAGAGAACAGCGGAAAATGGAGGAAACTGGTTGCAAAGTCATCTGTGGTGTCTCAGCAACCCTTATGGTTAAGGGATTGATGATGATGATGATGTGCACTGTCAATGCAACCTCCCTCCTCCTCATTCCCTCGCTCCCTCCATCACTACCATCCCCCCTCCCCCCTCCCGCCAACTCAGGTGATGGTATGGCCAAATCGGTAAGAGCGTAGGCTGGCTTCCCGGGTGGGATATCATGGTTTCAAACCCCCAGCCGATTCAAAACAATTACTTATCAAAGTTGTGTTTGTCGCTACCTAGCCAGGCACTCAGCTGCAATAGGATAAGGCAAGCACTGGTTGGCTTAGTATCAGGATAATGTGACTGAGTGGGATATTGAGTCATGGTGTCAGCGACCCAGTGGGGTCGCACTATAAAGTCACCATGACTTGTACACTGTCACAAGTCAGGGAGCGGGATGTAGCTCAGGCGATAGAGTGTACCCCGTGAAGGTGTGGATCATCCGATCGATCCTGCTCAGTGGACCCATTTGCAGTTTGGGCTATTTTCCATTCTAACCAGTGGTCCACAACTGGGTCACCAAAGGCTGCGGTATGTGCTGTCCTGTCTGTGGGAAAGTGCATATAAAAGACCCCTGGATGCTTATCGGAAAGAGTAGCCGATGAGGTGTCAACGGGTTTCCTCCAAAGAAATATGTCAGAATGACCATATGTTTCATATGTTTGACATCCAATAGCGAATGATAAAAATCAATATCCTCTAGAGGCATAATTAAATAAAAACAAACTTTCCTTTTTTGTCACAAATCGGTGCCAGTCCTGATATGCCATATACACTGGGTATATTTAGAATATCAAGTCTCGGGCGCGAATGAGAATGGGCGCGCCCGTAGTTAGGTTTTGGGCCGGTGGTTGTCCCAGGATGGAAGGAACGGAGCAAATACCTTTTGTATGTTTGTTTGGTAGATTAGTTGATAAAAGCAGGTAAAATTTCAATCGTGGACGTTTGGTCTTCCTCATTCCACTGCTCCTTGTCCTATCCTAATAATGCCACGTGCCAGAGTTTGAACCCACGATCTACCAGAACGGGAGACGGACGCTCAACTCATTCGGCCATGGATAATAATGAATAATAATGGATAATAACAACAACTTCCCTTCCACGCCTTTATACTCGCATAATGCTTATATATCACATATAATAATAATTGTCCTAATAAAGAAGACACAAGACATGATAGTGGGTAAGATTTGTATTGTCTGGCTGGAGGAACTAACGCTGAAAACCATACGGACTTCTTGACCAGCTCCTCACCAGCACTACTAGTGCCCATGGTCCTTTGCTCCCTGTGAAGGCAATCTGAAGGTCTACCCGGTGCGTTCGCCGAATCGGTAGAGCGCGGGCCTCACGTGCGGAAGGTCGGGAGTTCGGTTCCCGGTCGGGTCGAACCAATGACTTATCAAATTGATACTTGTCACTTCCTAGTCTGGCGCTTGGTAATAATAGGATAATGCAAGGACTGGTTAGCTCAGTTCCAGGATAATGTGACTGAGTGGGATATCGGATATCGGGTCATGGTGCCGATGGCCTGATTTCCCAGTGGGGCAGCACTATAAAGCACTATAAAGTCTCCATGGGTGCCCATCCTGATATGGCCTCAGATGTTGCCAGAACGTCAAACTCCAACAACCAACCAACAATCTGGAGGTTTAAATTTTCAGCAGTTGCCGCATGAACAGACAGGTGCCGCCTCCAATCAGATCTGAGGTTAGGTTGGCTAGAACATTAGATGACTAGATCAAGGCCCCTCCAGTCAATGACTGAGGGAGGAGTAAGGGCTGAGAAGCAGATGGAAGCTTCTGGCTTTATTATACTCGTATAATGTCTTATACAGCATATATAGATATATATGTGGCTGAAATCCCAGAACTTCAGCGCTGACAAAAGAATTAGGTAAATCCAATTGTTGTAATTAAAATTTAGGCAGCAATAACAGGTATCGGAAATTGCTTGTAGGATTGGCGAAAAGTATAAAGCGATGTGTCTGTGAGCGGAAATATACACGCGTGTTCTACAGCAATCATTTTATCACTGCTTAAATTGTTTACCCGACCGGATGTGCTGGCCATATTGGTTAGAGCGCGGGCTTCCTGTGTGGAAGGTCGGTATTTCAACATTCAGCTGAGTCAAGCCAACAACTTACCAAATTTATACTTGTCGCTACCTAGCTTGGTGCATGGCATTAATAGGATAGGGCAAACACTGGTTAGCTCAGTGTCAGGATAATCGGACTGAGTGGGATATTGGCTCATAACCCCAGCGCCCTGGTTTCCTCCTAGTTGGGCAGCAATATAAATTTGCCATGAGTGTGCACTCTCACAAGTCGGAACCTGTCCTGATATTACCTTAGATGTTGCTGGGATGTAAACCCCCAATAAATAACCTTTTGGATACACAAATGGTCGATGAGTTATGAGTGAAACAGTCCCATTGCCAAGTCATCAGCCAAGCGGGTCATCCTGTATAACATTCGGATGATTTGTTAGGGGGGTGGGGGGTTACTGTTTTTTTTGTAGTTAATGTTTTTCTTCATAGTGGACAAATATGTATTTAACAGTAAATATCACAATTTGAAAATCGTTGTTTGACTAGACAAAGGTTCCTGGAGACAAATAAAATGATCAGAATTAAGGTAAGATTCCATATATGCGGTGTGTGGCATGCGGCATGGGAATACGAATGAGGCACGCAGCATAGATACCGATCCTACTTTCGGTCCTTTTTGTCTACAAACTTGTGAAGGAACGTCAACGTTCCTGTTGTTTCCTATGGCAAATGGGGTAGCATTCACATTCGCATTCACATTCGCATTCGCACCGACCCGGCCACGGATGGATTCACTTGTCGCATTCATAATCGCATTCGCATTCACATTCGCATTCTCATTCGGACATATGGAAGCACTACTAGGCATTTACATGCTTTTCCATTTGTTGTTGCATTCACATTTGCATACCACATACCGCGTATATGGAATCTTAGCTTTTAGTGTCATACCTGTGATACTCCTATGACAAATGGGGCCGCATTTGCATTCACATTCGCATTCGCATTCGCATTCGCATTCACACCGATCGGTCCATGGGTCGATTCACTTGTCGCATTCGCATTCGCATTCGCATTCGCATTCGGACATATGGAAGCCCTACTATGCATTTAAATGCTTTTCCATTTTTGGCCGCATTCGCATTCGCATACCGCATGCCACGTATATTAACTTACAGATCCTCTTCTGGCTGATCTAGGCCCTATTACGCCTCTAATGCCAGCTCGTTATGCCAAAAAAACAAACTTTTTTTGCACACATATGTAGGTCGACGGTGCCATGAAGCTGTTGTGACATCACTGTCATAGATTCCAGTAATAATCTTATAAGTCTCTATCACATCTACCCCATGAGACGACAATATGACAATGTTGCTAGCTTAAGCCTCCTGAATATATATGGAATCTTAGCTTTAGTGTCATACCTGTCACACTCCGCCGGTAATTTTATTTTGTCTGCGCTGACGCCATGTGATCTTCTGGGCATGCATTTATGGTCATACAATGTTGGCTTGGGTTTCTAGTGAGTTTCTTTCCCTACCAATGAGCAAAATAGAAAAGATTATGCGAAAATAAATTAGACGGGTTGATAGAGTTTTATTTGTTTGTTGGGATTTTGCATCTTAAGGCCCTGTCACACTACGAGGTAATGATGTCAGTGTAGGGAGAACATGAAAAACGTCGAACTTCTTGGCGTAGTATGCAAATTTCGGCACAAGTTGAATGTGGATGCAGCGTAGTTGACGAGAGCATAACGTCGGTAAAGGGTAGTGATGGCGTCGTTCAACGAGAGAGGACAACGTAATTATGCTGGCGGTATGTTATTAACATTATTCGATCGCCAGAACTATGTTGCTTTACGTTACTTATGTCATGAAATGTTGGCGAAATGCTGAACATACGTAGGACGTACATTCGGCGAACGTTCTCCTGACTTTCCCATTACACTGCGTGGACATTTTCACCGGCTTTAATGTGTGTCAACATAGTGCAATGTAGTGCAATGTAGTGCAATGTAGTGCAACGTAGTGACCAGCATTTTAATCAAGTCCATCTAACGTCATCGACATTCGCCAAACGTGTACAGAACGTACGGCGAATGTAAACCCTTACATTTGAGTTACGTCGAAAGTTTTGAACATGTTCAAAACCTTGAGACGCACCGACGTAACACGACATAACGTGACGTATCTCGACGTCAGTCTAACATCATTCTGATGTGATCATAACGTCAGGCTTATGTTGGCTCTTATGTCATAGTGTGACAGGGGTATTAGGCAGCGCCGTCCTGATTTGACCATAGATGTGGCTAGGAGGTAAAACAACAACAAACAAACAACATCTTAGGCAGCATCTAAGGTCAAATCAAGGCAGGCGATGATATGGATTTAGAGTGATGGTAACCTGTGATATATATTTTTCTTCTTTTTGCAATATATTTTTTAGGTTTTTACCTAAATTCATTTTCCATATTTAACTTGAAAAGTTTGTTTTACTGTTGATTTTATTTATCATATACCACTTGTGATTTTACCACCGTTCTATGCTCTTTTAACATACATTTCTGTGCTCCATTTTACCTGGTTGAAATGTAATTTTTTAATCAGATATATTTAATTAACGACGAGACAGAAGTGGTATAATTCACATTTAATCAGGAAAGTAATCAGAGTCATAGAACAATAGGTAATCAATCGAACAATAGGTAATCAAATAGAACAATAGGCAATCACTCGGCACACTCAACCCCACCGCCTTTCCTCCTGTTGTTAGTTGAGGGGTGGGTGGGGCGGCAAATTGATGGTCAGCTGGTCTTTGCGGGTTTGTGTATGGGTGGCGAGTGAGCAGTTCAGAGCTGTCCGTGACGTCACCGCCCGTGTGTTGAGCCAGTAGGTGGCAGCATAGGAGGTGTAGTCTAGTTCCTACAGCCAATGTAGGTGGCAGCACCCAGATGAGGTCTGGCAGTGATATGGAATAGGGGGGGGGGGGTGCTAGTTCAGTGCCAGGTGAAGGATGCTGGCTGAGGCCCTACACTTCCGCCCCGTCGCAAATTAACCATGTTATGCTAACAATTTAACCACTGTATCACCCCCAATAGCCGATGTTTTACATTTTGTCCTGGGGGGGGGGGGGGGTATTAACACAAATTAAAAAAATATAAATTATAAAGGTTTGACTTCAGAATTACTTAGCGAAAACTTAGTTTTAAAACATAGCCGTCAGAAACATATCAGAGACATCTACATCTGAATTGTCTTTACTCCCTAACAGTGTGTGGTTTAGCTGATAACAATGCCTTCAATAAAGAACCAGATCAGGCCTCCTCTCTTCAACGTGACTCAAACATTCCGAAAGTACCCAGTAGTTTAGACCACACCACGCATGCGCGCACCAGGAATGGCGGGATTATGATCTATCAACGCGCAATGGATTGTTCGCGAGGAGATGGCGGTGAAGATGACGACGAAAATAAAGTTGAAGATGTAGTAGCTCATTTTAGAATTGAATGGACATGTTGATCCATTTACTGCCAACTTTCTTCCTCCCATTTCCTGTAACCAAGCAACGTTTGTGTAACCAGAAACCGTATTTTCTAATCAAACTTTGCCTATTCTAACGTACTAACGTAATCTTGTCTGCACTAATAAAGGTTAACTGTTCAAATCAAATGTCGTTTCCTCTGACAAAATAATTGCCTCTTAATAAATGTACTCTGTACTTACACCAAAGTGCTCTGTTTTAGCGGAAGTGTTCTGATTTAGCCAAATGTCGTCCGCTCTAATTAAATATCGTCTGCTGTGCTCAAATATCGTCTGTTACGAGCGACATTACCGGAGAGTTGTAGTTATTCATTGACATGAAAAGGAAAAAAGATTGGTACCTTGTGTTTAAAAGATAAAAAGATGGATAAGCTCGTGACACAATGAAATCAAAGGGGCAATATATAAAAGAAACAAACCAACACAAAAAGGAGATACAATTAATAATAGTATTCTTTCTTTTGCTGCTGTGCACCAGACGGGGTGCCCGAATGAGTAGAGCATTTGTCTCCTGTTTTGGGAGATCGGGAGATCCGAGCCATCTTTATAGGTTTGCCCCCTGGGAAATCAGGCCGCTGGCACCATGACCCGATATCCCATTCAGTCACATTATCCTGACACTGAGCAAACTAGTCATTGCACTATCCTATTAATGCCGAGCGCCTGGCTAGGAAGCGACAAGTATCAATTTTATAAGTCATTGGTTTGACTCGACCGGGAACCGAACTCCTGACCTTCCGCACTCGAGGACAGCGCTCTACCGATTCGGCCACCACGCCCAGAAGTGACAGCAAAAGAAGCTATGGGAGCCTGGGCTAAGTGTCAACCGTCGGTGTGGAGTGGAGAAATGGTTAGCTGTCGTACCTCAATTTATACTTTGCATCCAAGATGGTAAAATGGCTGTCACCTCACTTTGTTAATAAAAACTGTTTCAGTTTAAGCATGGCCTCCCCTGGTGGTGCGTTGCCAGTGGACACCTATAATACTAAGACGGCTCACTCAGCCTGGACTGTGAATCAAAATGATCAAACCCACCACTTGGTGTGCTAGCTGTTCTCTTGGTTAAACAGGTGCTATATTATATGTATAAATGTATATATGAAATTGAAAGATGTGTGATGATGGCAATGACGCTGATGATGCTGATGATGATGTGTATTTGTTCATAGCAATTTCATATTGATGTGTAGGCATACTTACCTATCTCATGTATAATATAATTGTATGTGTTTACATGTGAAACACCAACCAGCAGCTGGCCTGATCAAACCCACCACAAGGTGGCACTGCAAAATTTACATTACTATGGGAGAGATAGGGAGTGAGCCGTCTTAGTATTATAGGGTCTTTGGTATTGATTGATGTGAGGCTTTGCGACAATTCTCAAACCAACAAACATCTTTTTCTTTTCTAGTTTGATTTATTGTCAATCTTTGTTGTGCTGGGAATTCTTGAGGTATGCGCTGTTTGTTACATGGGGGGGGGGATCTTTCTTTTGTTAACCTGATGAATGACTCAGGGATGAAAGATGTACGCCGATTCCCGCGATTTCTGATATTTACCAATTAACATCGAACAAAATGACAAAGAATCGAAGATGTATATGACAACAATTAGTTAGTTCGAATCACGTTCTTATATGACCTGAGATGTTTCTAGAACATAAGACCAAAACAAGAAATAATTACGTATGGGTACTAATATAGCCACAACAAGGCTGATTTCCAGATTTTTTTCCGCGGTTCCCTAACCGTGCTAATCCTATGGGTAAAATTCCGGATTTTCGCGGAAATTCGCCATGGTTACAATAATCTTGGCTTGGTTTCCACCTTTTTTTTTTGTCTGAGACCACTTTCATCGCTGATGAAACTCAAATGATGTGATTACTTTAAATCGATAATACATTATGGGCTAAGCTTGTAAATATTCCTCAACTGGGCCAGTCATTGGGGTTTCACGCCCTAATAACATCTGAAGTTAAATAAGAACAAGTACCAGCTTCTGACTGTGCACATTTTGTTTGTAGTTCCATAGCGCTGCCCGCGTGAGGTACCGTCCTACTGGCATCGTGTTGCGATATCTCACCCAGTCATATTTGCCTGACGCTAAGCACTGAGCCAATCGACCCTTTTTCAGTGCTACTAACAATACACGGCCATGATGCGCGAAAAGGAAGAAGGGAAGGTGGGGGTGGGAGAAAAGGCGTTTTTATTAACGCCTCAGACAGAGCATACAGAGGAACAGGTAAAACAGGCAAAGGAACAAGGCAAGGGCTCATGAGGAGCAAAGAAAGAGGCTCGTGAGGAGCAATAGTGAGGGGCCCATGAGGAGCAGAAGAGATAAATACAGGAGGGGCTCATAAGGAGCAATGTCAGAGTTCTGGTAGAGGGGGGGCCGAGGAGCCCTCCGTCGCATAGGGAGGAGGGTAGAGGAGGGATAGTTGGGTGGGTGGGTGGAGGAAAAGAGGCAGAGATCTGGAAGGCGGCAGGAGGGCGAGTGCCTGAGGGAGGCCGGCGGGCGGCCTTATAAGGGAAGGGGGGGGCGGGCGACAGCAGGTGAGTTGTGAAAGCTGCCGGCCCGGGGGAGGGCGAGTGAGGGTGAGCAGCGGGCGTCGGGTGAGGCGCGAATGCTGCGCGACACGGGGGCGGGGGAGGAGGCGGCGCGCGGCGGGGTCTGGTGACGTGTGAGCGCAGCACGACAGCCCGGGGCGGGGGAGGGTCTCTTCCTCTCCTCGCATCAAGCGTAATGCTTCGCATTACGACCAACTGAGCTAGTGACGAGTATAACCTTTTGTAAGTCTGCTTTGGCGTAACCAATGTTCCGAACCACAACCTCCCGCACAGGAAGCAGACACTTTACTGCTATGCTACTCGTTACCCCCCACCTCCACCCCCCTTAATAGTAATTGAATGTTGGTTGGTTGTTGGAGTTTCTAAGATCATATCAGGACTGGGTAATTGAATGTTTATGCGACGATTGATCATCTTGTTGGTAACAAGGACGACTTGAAGCCAACTGGAAGGAGCTCAAAGCTGATTAATTATTTCTATCCTGGTAACTTGCAAAAGCCAGCAGCACTTCAACACTTTTGCAGGCAGCTTTCATGAAATGAATACTCGAACAGACAGGCTGCCCTCTATGGAAGATCTTCTGATCAAAAAGAATCTCTGGTGGACTGTACACCTCATGAGGATATCATCAGACAGGCTACCAAAGCAGATCCTCTATTCTCAACTGTCTTCTGGTTACAGAAAGAGAGGGCGCCCTCATCTGTGGTTCAAGGATACCATAAAGATAAAGAGAAACCTGAAGCTGAGAGATATTAAGACCGACTCATGGACATCACTCTCAAAGCAGAGAGCTAAATGGAGAGCGACAGTCAAGTAATGAAAGCAGTCTTTGTCGCATCGCGACCGACAGCATGGTGATGATCCTATGCAATACTAAATAGACCAGCCAAGTTAGTTAATTCTTCACTGATATTTCCAGTGATATTCCTTTGACTTGCAATAGAATAAAGCAATGATTACTGAGCAGAGAAGAAGGCATAATCAAAGATGGGACATCCTTCTGATAAGCCTTAACAATATAATTTCCCCGACACTGAACATATACCACATAGAAGGCAGTACATTTATCGTTGACTCTTTTTAAAAGCACAGAAAGCGACATCTGACTTTGCTATCTTGCACCATTATACAAATTGACGAGAATGGATTCAACACTTTTCAAAACTCCAGCAAAGACCCTTTAATACTAAGACGGCTGACTCAGCCTGTACTGTGTAATCAAAATGATCAAACCCACCACTTGGTGCGCTGGCTGTTCTCTTGGTTAAACATGCGCTATATTATATGTATAAATGTATATATGAATGTGAAAGATGTGTGATTATGGCAATGATGATGATGATGCTGATGATGATGTGTATTTGTTCATAGCAATTTCATATTGATGTGTATTCATACTTACCTATCCCATGTATAATATAATTGTATGTGTTTACATGTGAAACACCAACCAGCAGCTGGGCTGATCAAACCCACCACAAGGTGGCACTGCGAAAATTTACATTACCATGGGAGAGATGGGGAGTGAGCCGTCTTAGTATTATAGGGTCTTTGACTCCAGTATCTGGAATCGCTGAACATTGGCGATGGTCTTGGGCATTGTAGATCAATTCTAATTTCGATTTTCGATTTGTAGAGATGGTTGGCTGGTTTGGGGGGCGGGGGGGGGGGGTGCGTCGTGGAAAGAGCTGAAGTCGTGTAACTTGTAAGGCCAAGTTCTATATTGTGACAGTGGGCATTGATGTCGGTTACATAGCACTGCATCATTGGGGTACCTAGCCACCGGGACCATGCCTTGATATCCCATTCAGTCACATTATCACGACATTGAGCCAATATTAATTATTTGCATAATGTCTCCGTTCAAAAACCATCAAATATAATATGACTAGTTTAACAATGTCTGGGTGAGCTTTTCAGTTCTCTGCAATAAGAACTAAATATTGAGAATTTCGCCCTCCCCCTACCTGTCTTAAAGAAAATATGCGTTTTCGTGGAATGAATGACATTCCACACTGAACGACAGAATCGGAGTCTGAAAATCGGGATGGTTCGGCTGAAATCGGAATGGTTGGCATGGATGAATTGGTTATCTGCTTGTAGTGACTGACCATAGCTGGCTGATTGGCATTACACACAAGGTGGCCTGTGGGTAAAGATCGCTGTTTGGAGGCGACTTTCAAGTAATCCGTGACCTTTTGTTGGGTCTTGATCAAAGCAACTGCAGCCTCATATTGCAATGCCAGCGGCGGAGTGGGATTACTTTGACTGTGTTACTCTTGAAGATGCGTGAATCTGTGTTGATTGTCGGTTGTTGTTGGAGTTTTACGTCCTGGCAACATCTAAGGTCATATCAGGACGGGTACCGAATTGTGACAGTGCACATTCATGGCTGCCCCACTGGGAAAGCAGGACACCAGCACCATGACCTGATATCCCACTCAGTCACATTATCCTGACACTGAGCCAACCAGGCCTTGCTCTATCCTAATAATGCCAGGCGCTTGGCTAGGATGCGACAAGTATCAATTTTGTAAGTCATTGGTTTGACTCGACTGGGAATTGAACTGACGACCTTCCGCCTGCGCTCTACCGATTCGACCACGGCGTCCGGTGAATTTGTATTGAAAACAAGGGTTGACAGAGTGAATGATTAATAATTCAGTGGGTCTTTGCTCTTTTTATTCCTTCACTTTTTGTAAAGTATTTCTTTTATATTAGAATCGTTGATTAAACAGGGTATTTTTTTGTTCAACTGCGGACAATTGATCTTCCTTATCCCCCTAGTCCTTTCCCTACCCTGGTAATGCCAAGCGAATTTACAACCAGTATAATATTTTAACGTCATTGGTTTGACTCAACTGGGATCCGAACCCCCTGTGGGTTCAAATCCCACGACCTGTCACATGGGAAGCGGGTGCTCAACCCATTCGGCCATGTCATCTGTTTGTAAAAATATACGGATTTATGGTTCGGATTTGTATATTGGCAAAGAACATTATTTTTCTCGGGCAACGGAGTGGGGACCATGATTATGTAAAAGAGAAGCAATGGGTGCCCCACTCGCTTCGTGACATAAGCGCCTATGTGGAAATGTTTAACACATAGCGACTGAGATTTTGATGTGAGGTTCATATTTAAGAGACAGTTAATTAATATGGAAATGTTCTCTCCATACACCAGAAAGAATGCAAGTGGAGGGGAAGAGCATTTTAATATATGTTTATTGCAACTGTCTGCAACTACCTGTTACAACAGGGCCGATGGACAAGCACACCCAGCCATCCTGCATACATTATGGACACCACCTGCAGTTGGGATTGAATGACAGCTGCCCCCTATTAGGGCATCACCCACCCAGGCTGTAGAGGGTATCTGATTGGCTCAGCTATGCGAGTCCAGTCACTTGGGTTCCTGATAGCTGCCATGCACACCCAATACTAGGCACTCTTTGAGGCCACTCCACTCTCTACGCTTCAACTAGAGCATATACACTCCAAAGAGTCTGATCTGTGTGTAACACCGATTGGACTCAGGTTCAATGGGCTGTAGGCTCTGATTGTGGATGAACTTGGACAGGAGTATGTGGGTGTGTGTTTACAGCTGGTAAGGAATCAGGGTAATAAGTTGCTAGTGGGTGAACAGGAGTTGATGCCAATAAAGCAGAACCATTCACTGTCAATCTTGCGTGCCTTGTCTCGCTTTCTTTCTTAATGAGTTGTTGAGAGTAATACTTGAGGTGAGGACTGACAGTCAGTTGTCAGGCCCCACCTGAGGAGTGTTTGTGAAAAACGCAGGTTCCAGACGGCCGGTTCCCAGATGTTCTATATGTTGTTGTTTTGCTATTCATTTATTCACTTGTTGTTGAGTTGCGTGTTTTTGTATTGTGTCTTTATAGGGTGGTGGCTATGTTTTTTTGAAGGCCGATGTTTTTGTGTGTGCATTTCTATTGCTGATTTCTTTTTAGTGGAGGAGGGGGACCTCCTTTTTATAGGCCATGAAAACCTGGGATTGATAAACTCTCATTAAAAATCTTCTTTCTTTTTTTTTGTGACAAGTTTTTTATTCTGCCCATAACGTATAAGCTCCCGTGAGGGTGCTTGTTTTTAAACCACACAAACAAACTTCATGTGGGGATTTATCGCCGTCGCTTTCAGATTTTTACTGAGAGCGAGGGGGCGGGAGGGGACGGGGTTGGAGCGGGCGGGAGCGGGCGGGAGCGGGCGGGAGGGTGGGAGGGGGCGGGAGTTGGCGGGAGGGGACGTGGGGGCGGGAGGGGGCTGGAGGGGGGGGGGGTAGGAGGGGGGAGGGAGGGGGGAGGGAGCGAAAGGGGGTGGGAGGGGATGGGAGCGGGCGGGAGGAGGCGGGAGAGGGCGGGAGAGCCCGGGAGGGGGCGGGAGGGAGCTGGAGGGGCCGGGTGCTTGACGTGACAGTAGTGGCGCCACCTGGTGGCAGTTTCTAGGATTTCTCATACATAGCTAATCTAAGTTATCCCTTGTGAGCAGGGTAAATAAATTCATCGGACAAAATATAACGTTATAACCCCCTTTTCCCATCGTTGTGTCACAGACATTACATACATTTATTTGCCGCCTCATCGAGTTGTCGCTGTTAGCGCTTTCTTCTAATTAAGTGGATAATTAATTAATAATTAAAAAAACGAGAGAGGACAAAGCCAATCGAAGAAAGAAACAGCTAGTTGGTGTAGACGTTATATTTCTTATTCACGACACCTTTTTTTTTGTGAACTCAAGAGGCGTTTATCGCGAAATGTGTTGCCATCAATCCGCAGTTTCGCTTGTTGGGGTTTTACATCCCGGCAGCATATCAGGTCATATCAGGGTGGGTACCGAATTGTGACGGTGCGCACTGATGGCGACTTTATAGTGCTACCCCACTGGGAGAACAACCACTGGCATCATGACCTGATTTCCCACTCAGTCACATTATCCTGATACTGAGCTAACCAGTCATTGCCCTATCCTCATGATGCCAAGCGGCAGGCTAGATAGTGACACGGGTAAATTTGGTAAGTCTTTGGTTTGACTCGGCCGGTTTGCAAACTCCCGACCTTCTGCACAGGAAGCCTGTTCTGTTACTGATTCACACCGCTTCCGGTATCCTTAGTTTCGGATCCCATAATTAATAGCCGTTATCTGCCTGGTAACATCTACTGATTCTACGCACTCAATTACTTTGTGTAATGAAATGCCGTATCTGAAGTCAAGCGGGACAGAATGGAAGTGGGGTTTATTACCCTGGTTACTAGACGGGATGAGTTGAGAGTTCTTCTCCCGTTTTGTTAGATCGTGGGATTCGAACCCACGGGTTCGAACCCTGGTCGAGTGAAAACAATGACTTAAAAATGTATACTTGTTGTTTCCTAGCCAGATGCTCAGCATTATTAGGATAGTGCAAGAGCTTGTTGGCTCGGTGTCAGGATAATGTGATTGAGTGGGATGTCAGGTCATGAGGCTGGTGGTCCGGTCTCCCAGTGGGGCAGCACTATAATGTCACCATGAATGTGCATTGTCACAAGTCGGTACCCGTCCTGATATGACCTTTGATGTTGCCAGGACATAACCATCCAACCACCAACCAACCACCAACCAAACACCAACCAACCACCAACCAACCACCAACCAACCACCAACCAACCACCAACCAACCACCAACCAACCACCAACCAACCACCAACCAACCACCAAACAACCACCAACCAACCACCAACCACCAACCAACCACCAACCAACCAACCACCAACCAACCACCAACCAACCACCAACCAACCACCAACCAACCAACCAACAACCAACAACCAACCACCAACCAACCACCAACCAACCACCAACCAACCAACCACCAACCAACCACCAACCAACCACCAACCAACCACCAACCAACCACCAACCAACCACCAACCAACCAACCACCAACCAACCACCAACCAGCCACCAACCAACCACCAATCAACCGCCAACCAACCGCCAACCAACCGCCAACCAACCGCCAACCAACCGCCAACCAACCGCCAACCAACCGCCAACCAACCGCCAACCAACCGCCAACCAACCACCAACCAACCACCAACCAACCACCAACCAACCACCAACCAACCACCAACCAACCACCAACCAACCACCAACCAACCACCAACCAACCACCAACCAACCACCAACCAACCACCAACCAACCACCAACCAACCACCAACCAACCACCAACCAACCACCAACCAACCACCAACCAACCACCAACCAACCACCAACCAACCACCAACCAACCACCAACCAACCACCAACCAACCACCAACCAACCACCAACCAACCACCAACCAACCACCAACCAACCACCAACCAACCACCAACCAACCACCAACCAACCACCAACCAACCACCAACCAACCACCAACCAACCACCAACCAACCACCAACCAACCACCAACCAACCACCAACCAACCAACCACCAACCAACCACCAACCAACCACCAACCAACCACCAACCAACCACCAACCAACCACCAACCAACCACCAACCAACCACCAACCAACCACCAACCAACCACCAACCAACCACCAACCAACCACCAACCAACCACCAACCAACCACCAACCAACCACCAACCAACCACCAACCAACCACCAACCAACCACCAACCAACCACCAACCAACCACCAACCAACCACCAACCAACCACCAACCAACTGGGAGAGGCTTCACGTCACAGCGCCCCCTGTGTCTGAGGTGTGTACTATATGTTCACCCATCCAGACCTTTCCCCCACACCAGACACAGTGCCGAATCGGTAGACAGCAGGCTTCCCGTGTGGAAGGTCAGGAGTTCGATTCCCTCTCAATTCAAACCACTTACTTATAAAATGAATACTTATCGCTACTGAGCCATGCGCTCAACATTATTAGGATAGGGCATGGACTGATTGGCTCAGTGTACAGTGGTGTATGGATAATGTGACTGAGTGGGATATTAGGTTGTGGTGCTGGTGGCCTGGTCTCCCAGTGGGATAGTACTATGATGCGCGACAAGGAAGAAAGGAAGGCGGGGGTGGAGAAAAGGCGCTTTATTGAATGCCTCAAGAAACATACAGGGAAAAGAAGATAAGTCACAAACTATATACAGGAATGGCAATTTAATTAAACATGTAATGCATAGAACAAGAATAAAGAGGCTCATATGGAGCGATAAGGGTATACAGCTTATGGACTAGAGGAGCTCGGAGGGAGCTTTAGTGTTCGTGGTGAGGGGCGCCGAGGAGCCCTCCACTAGGAAGAGAGAGAGAGTTGGGTGGGAGGGTGGAGAAAATGAGAGCTTGGTGAGGGGGGCAGCGAAGTCGTGCGGGGTGGGGTGGGGGAGGGGCGGGAGGAGGTCGGGGGAGTGAGGAAGGCGGTGTCACCGGGGGAGAGGTGAAGGTCGGCGTCAGTGGTGTCTGTGGTCGAGTGGTCTGGCATCCGGGGGCCGGCGGGTTGGTCGGCGGCATGGGTGTCTGGGGCAGGGTTGTGGTCGGTGTGGGAGGCGTTGGGAGCCTTAGGGGCGGGGTGATGGTCCCTGGCTGGGTTGTTGGTGCGGGTAGGGCTGTGTTGGTCAGCGCCTGGTTGTGGTTGCTTGGGCCGCATGTCAGGGGAGCCTGTGGTGCTCCGGGCGGTCTGGTGTCAGTGGTGTCTGTGGTCGAGTGGTCTGGCATCCGGGGGCTGGCGGGTTGGTCGGCGGCAGGGGTGTCTGGGGCAGGGTTGTGGTCGGTGTGGGAGGCGTTGGGAGCCTTAGGGGTGGGGTGATGGTCCCTGGCTGGGTTGTTGGTGCGGGCAGGGCTGTGTTGGTCAGCGCCTGGTTGTGGTTGCTTGGGCCACATGTCAGGGGAGCCGGTGGTGCTCCGGGCGGTCTGGTGGGGCTCCGGCTAGGGGCCGGTGGCGTTATCTGGGCAGGTGTGGTGGTCGATAAGAGCGTGGGTGCCGGGGTCGGTGGTAGTGGTGGGGTTGTCGGCAATGATATGGGTTTTAGGCCGGTTATGGCCCTCTGGGCCGGCCGGGGGCGACCGGCGGATTAAAAATCCGCCGAGGTGGCCGGGATCGCGTGCTCACGTGCTCATTTCGCCATGCACACGGCCTCACTGTGCATAGTGAGAACCTTCCGCACATTAGCACAGTATGCGCATGTGTGTCGCTGCCTGGCCCCCACCTCGCCATGGGCCTCCCCGGAGGCGGCCCGGTCGCATGAGGCGGGTTCGCGATTCCATGCGCTGCAAGGGGCCCCTTGGAGGTCCCTGCTGTAGGGAACCCGGGTGTCGGCTTGGGTTCGTGGCTGGGGCCGGGCTCGGGCTGGGTCTGCGGCTTGGAACACTGGAGCTGGTGGGGCGGTTTGGGGGGCGGGCATGGTGAGAACCTCCATTCTCACCATGTTGATGGCGACTGGGTCGTGCCATCCGTGGGGCAGCCTACCGTCCGCTATCCACGTAAATAGGGTCTCAGAGTAGTGGCGGACGGGAGGCCAGGGATAGACCAGGTTGTCGCGGAGGACTGTGAGGGCGTGGTGGTTCAGGCCTGGGAGGGAGTGGGCGGGGAAAGCTGGGTGGCTCTCCAGGGTGCCGAGGGCTAAGCTATATTCATCCTTCGACGCCTCCCCTCTCTTGACTGGCTTTCTTTCAGGACCTCTCTCGACGAGGTCGGAGGGGAATATGTAACTGGGCGAGATACCTTTCCGTCTGCCGGCGTGTTGCGCCTCGGCCGAGGCGAGGATCTCCCTCACGGCGTCAGCCGCGGATGCCGGGGTGTGGGCGACGGCAACCTGGTCGTAGACCAGAGGCGCGGGAGCTTGTGTCGAGAGAGGTGGCTGGACGGTGTGGCGTGTGTACCGTTCGTACTGGGGGTGGATCGCCCTCGGGAGCGGTGCTTGAGGCGGGGGCGGAGGCAGCGCTCCCCCGACTAAGTGCGCCCGAGGCCGGCGAGGAGTAGGCCGGATGGGGCATCGCGGGGGCGGGGCTTGTCTCCTCGGGCGCACGGGTGCTGCGGCAGTCGAGGGCGTCGAGTGGGGAGGTGATGTGCTCCAGTGCCTGTAGGGTGGCGGTCATGGTTGCGTCGACGCCGGCAGCCCAGTCGCCCGAGGGGCTGTTGCAAGGTGCCGGGGGCGAACAGGGGGTGGAGGAGGCTGGTGAGACGGCTTCCGGCGTACTCTGAGGGGCCCTCCAGACTCCCCGGCGTGCCTTCCCTTTTCCGCTGCCAGGCATGGTCTCTGCGTCTGCGTCGGTCAAGGGTACTACGTCGGCCCGAGGGTGGTGCATCGGCCGTGGAGAGGTGGGTCCGGGAAGCCAAAGTAGAAAATGAGAGCTTGAGCAGGAAGGACGGCCGGAGGGCGAATGGCTGAAGGAGGCCGGGCGGGGGGCTTATAAGGGAAGGAGCGGGGAGGCGAGAGGTGCGGGGGAGGTGAGAAAGCCGGCAGAGAAGGGAGAGAGCGGGCGGGGGGAGAAAGCTGAGGGGAGGATGACAGGGAAGGTGGGAAAGCCGGGCGGCGTGGCAGGAGAGGGGGGGGGAGGGTCTCTTCCTTCCCTCGCATCAAACGCAATGCACACATTACGACCAAAGTTGCCATAAGTGCGCACTGTCACAAGTCGGTGCCCGTCCTGATATGATCTTAGATGTTGCCAGGACACAAAACCCCAACAACCAACCAGAGTAGGCTTTGTGAGTAAAGGGTCAAGATTAGTAGAGTGGTTGATTGATGTAAAACTCCAACAACCAACCAACCTGGATACCCCCCCCCCCCACACACACACACACATTTACACCTCCCACCTGTCCCACTCACACACCCCAGCAACCTCCCGTGGTGCTCAACTCCTCCCACCATAACAGCTTGCCGGAACAATCACACCTTGTATTAAGGTGTGAAAAGTTATCTGCACCCGTCAGCACGCCACACTGCCTGATTAGCGGTCATTCACACCTTCGCTGGTACCCGATACACACAAGCTAAGCGAGTGTGGGCGGATCGGTGTTAATGCCTGCCGGACCCTAGCAGACAACAGCGGATCGGGAATCCTGGTTTATTAGTAGCAGTGAAATATAGTGGGTTCCATCTCCATAACTTATTAACAGTACAATGTTATTATTATTATGATTAATAAAGGCATCCATAAACCATTATGTGCATGGCCAGGAAAACACCCTGTCTTAAATCACGTTTTAATATAATGGGTTATTGGTTGAATTGCATTTAAATTTCAGTTCCAATCCTCAAAGTGGCTAAGGTTAGAAAAGTAATCTCATTTGATCAATTACTTCCCATTCTCTCTAATATAGGGATTGAATTCCTCGAGACCCTGGACTTGTGACAGTACGCACTCATGTAGACTTTTATAGTTCTGTCGCACTCGGAGACAAGGCCACTGGCACCATGACCTGGTATCCCATTCAGTCAAATTATCCTCACACTGAGCTAACCAGTCCTTGCCCTATCCTATTAATGCTGAGCGCCTGGGTAGGAAGTGACGAGTATCAATTTTGTAAGTCATTGGTTTGATTCGACTGGGATTTGAACTCGCGATCTCCCGCACGGGAATGAGTCCTGCGCCCTATCGAATCGGCCACCGCGCCCGGTGCATCAGATTGGCGTGGGGGGGCGGGGGGGCGGGACATAGCTTAGGCGGTAGAGTGTCCACCTGCGAAAGTGACAATCATCCGCTCCATCCTGCTCTGTGGATACATTTGCAGTTTGGGCTATTTTCCGTTCCAACCAGTGGTTCACAACTGGTTTATCAAAGTTTGTGCTATGTGTTGTCCTGTCTGTGGGAAAGTGCATATAGCAGACCCCAAGCCGCTTATCGGAAAAAGTATCCTATGTGGCAGCAGAGGGTTTCCTCCAAAGAAATATGTCAGAATGACCATATGTTTGACATCCAAAAACTGATGATAAAAATCAATGCGCTCTAGAAGCGCCGTTAAATAAACCAAGCTTTGTAGTAAGGTGGGTGATGGAGCTGGCTTGCAGTGAGCACGAGGGAGTCAGCCTGAACCGAGTGTCTGTGGTCAGTAGAGCTCCTCAGCTTGTACAATTGGTGTTAAAGGCTTGGTGGGGGGAAGAAGCGACTGGTGTTTGTCACTCTAGTTTGTTGAGCTGGTGAATTATGTTAAAATGATTGGCTATAAAGTTTGAAGTCGTCTCTCACAACACCATATTCCAATTGGAGTCTTACTGGTCATGGATGGCCATTTCTTTTTAAATGTCTCTCTTTCTCTCCACCTCTAGCCCACTCTCTCCCTCGCTTTATATCCCTCTCTCTCTCTCCCTCTCTCTCGCTTCCTCGCTCTCCCGTTCTCCCCCTCTCCCCCTCTCCCCCTCCCTCCCTCTCCCTTGCGCTCCCCTTCTTCCCTCTCTCCCTCTCCCTTTACCCCCCTCTCATCCCACTCTTTCCCCTATCCTCTCTTCCTCTCACTCTCTCCGCCTCTCCCCCTCCCCCTCTCCCATCTTTCTTTCTTTCTCTCTCCCTCTTTTCCTCTCTTGGGCTCTTCTCTCACCCTCTCGCCTCCTTTCTCCATCTCTCTCCCACTCTCTCCTCCTCTCTCCTCTCTCGCTCTCCCCCTCTCCCCTCTTTCTTTCTCTCTCACTCTCTCGCTCACTTCTCTCCACTCTCTCCATCTAGCCTCCTTTCTCCATCTCTCTCCCCTCTCCCCACTCTCTCTCCCACTCTCTCTCCCTCTCTCCCCCTCCCCTCCTCTCCCCTCTTTCTTTCTCTCTCACTCTCTCGCTCTCTTCTCTCGACTCTCTCCATCTAGCCTCCTTTCTCCATCTCTCTCCCCACTCTCTCTCCCACTCTCCCACTCTCTCTCCCTCTCCCCCCTCTCTCCCTCTCCCTCGCTCTTCCATTCCCCCCCTCCCTCTCTTCTCCTTCTCTACCCTTCGCTCCCTCTCTCCCCATAGACTTCTGCAGTAACAAGTTATATTAAATTGACTCAGTATTTATTCCCTTTTATACAGAAACATATATTTAATAAATCCACCAACATCTAAGTTAAATATGTAGAATAAAATCTAGATAATTGCTTAGGTTTTGAAAATTCGATACTTCATCAGACTATTGCAGCTCGAAACATTTCTTAGCGGAATATAGAATTCTAGGTTTGTCATCATCTTGTTAGTAGTACCATGTGTTCGTTTGGATTTGTTTAGCGCATTCCTTTATACCCCTGTCACACTATGATGTAACGAGCCAACGTAAGCCTGACGTGGTGATTTTTTGTCATTACGTTGATGTACGTTGGATTATGTTATGATGACGTCAGAATGACGTTAGACTGACGTCGAGCTACGTCACATTACATCGTGTTATGACGTTAAACGGATGTTAAACGGACATTAAACGGACGTTGGTCAAACGGTGCTCACTACGTTCAACTATGTTCCACTACGTTGACCCACATTAAACCGGGTGGAAATGCCCACGCGGCATAATGGGAACGTCAGGAGAACGTCAGGAGAACGTCAAGAGAACGTACATTGAACTACGTTCAACATTTCGCCACCGTCTCATGACGTATGTAACGTAAAGCAACATAGTTCTGGCGATGGAATAACATACATAACGTTCCCTGAGCGTAATTACGTTGTCCTCTCTCATTGAATGACGCTATCACTACGCTTTACTGCCGTTACTCTCTGGTCCACTACGCTGCATCCACGTTCAACTTGTGCCCAAGTTTGCATACTACGCCGAGAAGTTCAACGTTTTTCACGTTCTCCCTACGTTGACGTTGTTACATTGTAGTGTGACAGGGCCTTTAGCATAGAAACACACCGAAGAAGTGAAGTGAACACAGCTTCCTTCACCCTTCACTGGCCACGGCGCAATCTTACAAACCAGACCGGATGACCAAATGAGTTGAGCACCCTCTTCCCAGGTGGCAGGTTGTGCGATTCTTGACCAAGTCAAAGAAATGACTTAAATATTTATACTTGTCGCTACCTAACCAGGTGCTTGGTATTATAGGAAAACACAAGAAGCAGTGGAATGGGGAAGAATAATTGTCTGTGATTAACATTTCTCTTGTTTAAACATTCATAGTGCTTTTGAGATTCTGTCTTCTTTTTTTAAAGATACACATATTAGGTTCTTTCGTCTTTTCTACCTTATTTTCATTTAAAGTAACTTGTATTATAAATGGTTACATTGGCAGATATTTAAACTGTAGCATGCCAAATTAATTGTGGTGTGCTCATCAAAATCCTGGACACCCTAAGTTGAAGTAGTAACGGGTTCAAAAATTGACTTTGTACTCCCTTTGATGAAATAACAAAATTAATGCTTAAAGTTTCATAGTCCGATGGTTTTTTTAGTTTCTGCAATTATTCTGAGATAAATATATTAAATTGATTGCTATAACCTACCTTACTTCACTTTGAAGTAATTTTTATTTTAAATGGCTAACTTCTGAGATATTGCAAGTGCAAGCATCCTAAATCAATTTTGGCAAGCATGCCAAAACTCTGACACCATCGGCTTCTGCAGTAATAGGTTGCGTTAAATTGACTCAATATTCCCTTCTATGTTGCAACAAATGTAGCACCAGTATCTAAATTAGATATGCAGAATCAAATCTAGGTGAGTGTTTTTGTTTTGAAAATTTGATGCTTCATCGGGCTATGCAGTTTTAATTAATGTATTAATAGCTCAGGTGGATATGTTGGATCAAATCCAGGTCAAAGTGTTTTGGTTTTGAACATTTTATGTTTTCATCTGACTATTTCAGCTGCAATCAATCAATGTTTGTTTTTGTTTGTTTGTTGTTTTAGGTCCTAGCAACGTTTAAGGTCATATCAGGACTGGTACCGACTTGTGACAGTGCACACTCATGGCGACTTTTATAGTGCTGCTCCATTGGGAAACCATGCCACCAGCACCATGTCCTGATATCCCACTCAGTCACATTATCCTGACTCTGAGCCAACCAGTCCATGCCCTATCCTAATAATGCTGAGCACCAGGTTAGGAAGCGGCAAGTATAAATTTGTTAAGTCATTGGTTTGACTCGACCAGGGTTCAAACCCACGGTTCCATGGGTTTGGATCCCCCGATCTCCCAAAACAGGAGACGGACGCTCAACTCATTCGGCCACACCATCTGGTCGCAATCAATGAATATAATCGAAACAACAGCAAAGGCACTAGAGACAGCATGTGTTTGACGTAGGTGAGACGGTTGGGATATTTAACACATTTTACCACCCTCTGCTCCTATCCCTGTCATTTGCTAGTAGTGCGATAGGTCGGACTCGGTCATTACGCCGATTCAGCTGTGTCGATCTCTCTAACTGTTGTTATAATTTCTGTGGTAACGGAAGCGTGAGACCAGTGTATCATGTAAAATAAGACTTCATTCCATCTTTAAGGTGGTTACGACAGACGTATGGTGATAATACAACTAAAGATACTGTAGTAGTCTGCATGCGACCTCTAAGGCAAGGAGCCAGGTAGACAGGTAGGCGTAAGTGGTGTGGCGACATCAGGGAGCCTAGGTGGTGTAATGGTTAGCACACTGGCCCGGAATGGAAAGACATGTGGGTTTGAGTCCCGCTCTAGGCGCAATATTTTCCATTTTCATCACCCCCACGATATTTGTTGCTGTGGCCATGATCCTATACAAGCTATGCACTGTATAGTTGTTGAACCTACCCTGTGTATGTATGTGTTAGTGCATTGCCTGTGTGTATGTAATTGTAAGCATTAAAAGACTTACAATTCCAGGGGGACGAGTGTAGTCGTCTGCACTGACCTCTCAGGCACGGAGCTGCTCAGACAGGTAGGCGTGGGTAGTGTGGTGACATCAGGGAGGCTAGGTGCTGTAATAGTTAGCACACTGGCCCAGAATGCAAAGCGCTGTGGGTTCGAATCCGGCTCTAGGCACAATATTTCCCATTTTTATCACGCCCCCACGACAGTACCAATCAATGCCGGTCTACTCCCTCAACGGACTGAGAACAACTAAATCTGTAGTCGATGCTAGTTCAACTCCCCTGGTTCGACCCTATAGTTTGAACTCAAGCCGATATATATATATATATATATATATATATATATAAATATATATATATATATAATATATATATATATATATGTGTAATATAAATACTATTTAGACGAATATTATTGGGAATGTCATTGGGTGGTAATCCAATACAGATACTTTGATATGTGTTATGCTTCTATCGAGTTGTTGGATATGTTCTCTGCTTCTGTTGAGTTGTTGGAGCGACCTGGTGAGCCGAGTGGACGCTGAGAAGTAGGTCAAGTAGGCCTGGACCGTAGGCACCCAGCCAAGATAGTGGAGCATTGGTCAGTTGGTATTTTGATTTTTGACTTAAATAAAGTTGGTGCGCTTTTGTTATACCAGGCAGAGATACGAGCCAATTTGAATTACTGTGTTGCGTTCATTGAATTAATAATATAACATTATATATGTGATGTTTAAGCGTTATGCGAGTATAAAGGCACGGAAGGGAGTTATTATTATTACTATTCCATTTACCACTTTTTGTTGTATCATTTGGTGCAGAGTAACCCCCCTCCCACGTGACCACATAGCTGTGCGTGCGATGGGTGAGCTCCTCTTCCATCTTCATCGCCAGCACCTCTCTAAATCGACCGACCTTGGCACCGACTTTACGTGATCCATTTAGAGAGGTGGTAGGCTTATGGAGTTAGAAAATGGTTACAATGGTATCGTTGGGACCCAAATAAAGCGATCGCTATAGGGGAGTGGTCGACCTGTGGAGGTGGTCTGTTTTATTGTATATATAAGTGCATTGCTTGTTTACATGTGTGTAATTGTAACCATTAAACGATTAACAAGACTTATATCCCAGTCAGACGAGGCCTGCGTTCACTTACGATCGGTTATTGATGACCATACGTCCTCCTTACGACCACCATACATGCTCCTTACGTCCTGGCGGCACGATATCGCCGACCTCTCATGACCACATTGGTCATAAGGAGGTTGCAGCTGCTGCACTTGCAACTTCCTTGCGACCAGTGCGGTCGGCCCCGGGTCGCCATTGGTTGGCAACCTGTCGGCGACCACTTGGCGACTGCCATGCCAGGAGCGTGAGAATGTTGGTCGCCGAGCAGTCGCCGAGCGGTCACGAAGCAGACGCCGAGCAGTCGCGAAGCAGACGCCGAGCAGTCACCGAGCAGTCGCTGACTCGGCGACCAATCCCCTTAAACATCGGCGACCGCTCCGCGACTGCGGCGACTGCTCCACGACTGCCGCACCAGGAACATCACAATTTAGGTCAGTGACCGCAAGCTGAGAGACATTAAGACAGACTCATGGACATCACTCTCACAGCAGAGAGCTAAATGGAGAGTGGCAGTCAAGTAATGAAAGCAGTCTTTGTCGCATCACGACCGACAGCATGATGATGATGATGATGATGATTACCGCACGCAACCGCTCACAACTGCTGGGCGTCATCGACCAACCTCCCTAATCATCGTTGAATAGTCGGCGAGTGGTCTTCAAGCGGTCGCCGACCACTCTCGGACCCCGTTTTTTAATTAATATGGTGAGTAGGTCGCTGCGAGGTCGGCAACATTTTGGTCGTAAGGCGGTCAGAGGCGAACGCTGGCCGTCGTGTGACTGGAGTTTTACAATTCCATGGGGACGAGTGTAGTGGTAAGAAGCCACACAGACATGAGGGTGTGGATAGGGTGATGACATCAGGGAGCCTAGGAGATGTAATGGCTAGTTCACTATCCAGGAATACAAGAGATGTGGCTTCGAATCCTGTTCTCGGCGCAATATCTTTCATTTTCATCCCCCCCCCCCCCACGACAGTATCGATCTCCGATCAGTTTATCTCAAAGTCTTTACAAAATTGATACCTGTAGCTACTCTTGCCTGGTGCTCGCAATAACCTTTTTTGTTATAATAGTTTTTTTATTGAGGCTATATTTATACTGTCCATAGCATATAAGCCCAGGTACCCAGGCTTGTTTTCAATGCTGGCCAGTTGTAGTGTTGGTGTTATCTTACCACACAGTAGCTGCTGATAAGGTATTTGAGCGCCTGCATTTCAGTAACAGATAGATAATTGGTTGGTATGGTGTGTAGCCTATGTTAGTTTTTTTAACTTCGGATAGTGCAAAATCAGGATAATATGACAAGCAGCAACCCAAGAAGTGACCCAATTTCCACATAGCCTTCAACTGACAAGCCAACAGCTTGTGTTTGTTTGTTGTTTTACGTCCTAGCAACATCTAAGGTCATATCAGGACGGGTACCGACTTGTGACAGTGTGCACTCATGGCAACTTTATAGTGCTGCCCCACTGGAAGAACTAGGCTGCCAGCACCATGACCTGATATCGCACTCAGTCACATTATCCTGACACTGAGCCAACCAGTCCTTGTCATATCCTAATAATGCCGAGCACCAGGCTAGGAAGCGACAAGTATCAATTTTTAATTCATTGGTTTGACTCGAAACCACGACCCCACGATCTACCAACACGGGAGACGGACGCTCTAACTCATTCGGCCATCCCGTCTGGTACAGCGTGTGTTGCCACTAATACAAATGTCGGCTGCTCTTATCCCACGTGACAACAGACGACATTTTAATAAGTGACACTGACAGTTGCTCTCAATGTGACACTGGATAAGTTTCACTGAAAAGGGGTACGGTGTTTAGAATACTGCTACGTGTATGATTAGGGATGTTGGTGGTGATGCTGTCAGTGACGTCACGGCGATTAGTTAATCCTTTCCCGCGCTCGGGAGACTCATGGAGGATGTTGGTTGTTTGGTTGTTGGAGTTTTGCGTCCTGGCAACATCTAAGGTCATATCAGGAAAGGTACCGACTTGTGACAGTGCACACTCATGGCGACTTTATAGTGCTGCCCCACTGGGAGACCAGGCCACTGGCACCATGATCTAATATCCCACTCAGTCACATTGTCCTGACCCTGAGCCAACCGGTCCTTGCCCTATCCTAATAATGCCGAGCGCCTGGCTAGGAAGTGACAAATATCAACCTTTAACAAGTTTAAGTCATTGGTTTGACTCGACCAGGGTTTGAACCCATGAGTTCGAATCCCACAATCTACTAAAATGGGAGACGGACGCTCAACTTATCCGTTCATCCCGTCTGGTGGAGGATGTTGGGTTGGGGTTGGGGTGGGGGTTGGGGTGGGCTGGGGGGTTTAGTTACAAACAGCGCCATCTTGTCCTGTCAGAATTGGCACGCATCCATTATGAGCCTTGGGTGGCACTGAGAAGAGCAGTTTTGAATTACTGTGTGAGTAATTACAGGTAATCACTTGGTGTCGAGATACATGGCCATTATATGTCTCATTCCGTTAAAAGCCCAGCGGGTCTGACACTCGTAAAGAAACAGCACTGTGTGCGTCTCTGTACATGGGTCTTTTGTGTGTATGTGTGTGCATGTGTGTATTTTGTGTGTCTATGTACGTGGGTCTGTGTGTAAAATATTTCGACTTTCTACACATAGTTACATAACAACATAGATTACATTTTAAGTACCCATTTGCTTTAGTTAATAGATAGAGAAAAGGTAAATCATTTCCGTTCCCAGACTGATAGGGGGCAGGATGCCTCCATGCGAGACTGACATGTTTAATGTTGAATGTTTAATGTGTAATGTTTAATGTTTATTGGATCTGTATTGAATCTGTATTGAGTGCATCAGATATGATGTCTGAGCGGGTTGCCATGATCCGGCGGCAGCTGGGATGTGGGAATGATGGGTGCACCCGAGCTGCACCCATCCCTACTATCCTGGAACCTCAAGATGGCGGCCATAAAGAGTAAAATAACAGATATTCCAGGCATCAATGACATCAGGTACCTTCAGTAAAATTGTCCGATATATGAGATATGGGATATGGAGAACTCTGCTATAATAAATTGCAACTTGTCTATAAAATGGTATGTAAAACCAAAGGCATATAAGGTATATGTGGAGTTGGTGATCTATTACTAATTGAGGATAGAAATTGTGTATTAATATAGTAGAGAGAGGGGGTCACTTCTTGACATGTGGGACAGTCTTTGGGAAGTCGCCTCACATACCCGCTCCCCTCCCAAGAGCTACACTTTTACCGACCCAAGGGATTTTTAACCTCCCACACCACATAGACATGGTATGAGAGCAACTGGCCTTTGATGACGCTGTAAGTTATACACAGCGGTGGAAATCTAAATTGCCAGAGATGGGGGCATGGGGAATCGAACCACTGACCTTCAGATTAGGAGTCCGACCTAGAAAAATGTCAGACACTCTAACCACTCCGCCACAGAGAACACCATGATAGCACCATATTAAAAGCCTGGGAGAGCTGGCAGTCACCATCGGGCCTTCCACATGACAATAGGTGGCTTGTCTGTCTGTGTTACATTCTGTGCTATACCCACTGTAGCCCACTTCACTATTATAGACAGGCAACTACAGAACTCAGCCTACTCCACACCATTTCCTCTACTACACTCTCTGGTATTTTACGGTTAACTTGTATTTCATTCTGGCTCACTTCCATTTATAAAGATCTGGCGACCACCTTTAAAAGGGAATAGCCCATAGATTACATGTGTGTGTTGTGTGTATGTTGTGTGTATGCTGATCCCTGGGTTCGAACCCTGGTCGATTCAAGCCAATGGCTTAAAAATTGATAATTGTCGCTTCGTAGCCAGGCACTTGGCATTATTTGGGATATTTAACAGATTGTACCACTATCCGTTGCCTGTCATGTGCTAGTAGTGCAAGAGGTCGGACTCGGTCACTACGCCGATCCAGCTCAGTCAATCCCTCTGGCCATCGCCATCATTTGTGCGGTAAAGGAAGCATGAGTCCAGTGTATCATGTAAAACGAGACTTCATTCCATCTTTAAGGTGGTTACGACAGATTGGTTGGCTCAGTGTCAGGATAATGTGATTGAGTGGGATATTTGATCATGGTGCCAGTGGCCTGGTCTTGCAGTGCATCAGCAGTATACAGTCACCATTAGTGTGAATTGTCACAGGTCGGTACCTTTCCTGATATGACCTTAGATTTTGCCAGAACGCAAAACTCCAAAAACCAACCAACTAAACACCAATACGGCCGTCACGGGTGTAAGATGTTCACAACACGACCCCAAAAACAAACCAACTAAACACCAAAACGGCCGTGACGGGTGTAAGACGTTCACAACACGACCCCAAAAACCAACCAACTAAACACCAATACGGCCGTGACGGGTGTAAGACGTTCACAACACGACCCCAAAAACCAACCAACTAAACACCAATATGGCCATGACGGGTGTACGACGTTCACAACACGACCCCAAAAATCAACCAACTAAACACCAATATGGCTGTGACGGGTGTACAACGTTCACAACACGACCCCAAAAACCAACCAACTAAACACCAATATGGCCGTGACGGGTGTAAGACGTTCACAACACGACCCCAAAAACCAACCAACTAAACACCAATACGGCCGTGACGGGTGTAAGACGTTCACAACACGACCCCAAAAACCAACCAACTAAACACCAATACGGCCATGACGGGTGTAAGACGTTCACAACACGACCCCAAAAACCAACCAATTAAACACCAATACGGCCGTGACGGGTGTCAGACGTTCACAACACGACCCCAAAAACCAACCAACTAAACACCAATACGGCCGTGACGGGTGTACGACGTTCACAACACGACCCCAAAAACCAACCAACTAAACACCAATACGGCCGTGACGGGTGTAAGACGTTCACAACACGACCCCAAAAACCAACCAACTAAACACCAATACGGCCGTGACGGGTGTACGCCGTTCACAACACGACCCCAAAAACCAACCAACTAAACACCAATACGGCCGTGACGGGTGTACAACGTTCACAACACGACCCCAAAAACCAACCAACTAAACACCAATACGGCCGTGACGGGTGTACGACGTTCACAACACGACCCCGTTGAAAATACTACGGTAGTGTTTTGAACTGGCGCCTCGGGGGAGATGAGGGGGTCCCCGGGCGGGTCCCCCCGGTCTCCAGGGAGTCGATCCGGGCGTGGAGGTCGGCCGTCGCCTGGCGCGCCTCGGCGGCGGAGTGCTGTTGGTCGAGCTGCATACGCTGAAGCGCCTCCAGCAGTGTCGACATCTCGGGGCCCGAGGTGCGGCCCGAGGGCGCCGCGGGGGACGCCGGGGCGTAGGCCGGGGAGTCGCCCCGGCCGGCTGCTGGAGAGGGCCCCGGGGTGCCGGGGGCGGCCCGGGATCCCTTCCGTCGTTCTCGCATCAAACGTAATGCTTCGCATTACGACCGATGCGCGAAAAGGAAGAGAGGAGGCGGGGGTGGAAATAAAAGGTTTTTATTTTCGCCTCAGAAAGCATACAGGGCATACAGGGTAAAGGAATAGAAGTAAATAATGAACAATGGATAAAATAAATGAAGAGCGGAGTAAATATAGAAACAGAGTTCAAATGTCAGTGGAGTGAGGGGGTGCCGAGGAGCCCTCCACCAAAAGTAGGGGAGGGCTCGAGGCGCGCCCGAGGCGGGGGGCCGGGGCGCCCGAGGCGGGGGTCCGGAGGTGGAGGTCTGGGCGGAGAGGGCTGGCGGCGCGCCCGAGGCGGAGCAGGTGGGGCGGGCCGGCCGAGAGGTGGGCCGTGTCGGGGGTCAGGCTCCCTCTCGGGGCGGGGAGTGTCCGGGGCCTGCGTCGACAGGGAGCGGGCGGCCAAAAAGGGGGAGGCCCGCTCCTTGGCGGGATCCGGTGAGGAGGTCCGACGAGGGTCGAGCAGGGGGGCAGCGAAGTCCTCGGGGCTGGATGGGGTGGTGGTCGGGGTCTGGGCGGCGGTGTTGAAGGCGGTGTCGTGAGGATCGGTGGCAGAGGGTTCCTCCTGAGGCTGGGCTGGGATGCGGTCCGAGGTGTGATGCCCGAGGTGATGATCCTCGGCTGGGTCTTGGCGGCGCTGCGATCGATGGTCGCTGGGAGGTTGTCGGCGGGGCTTGCGGGGCTGTCGGCAGTGGTGAGGGTGAGGCGCCGGAGGGGTCCCCCCGGGACGGCCGGGGGGAGGCCGGCGGATAAAAAATCCGCCGAGGTGGCGGGGGGGGGTCTGGCGCTCACGGGTTTGTTTCGTGATGCAGTCGGCCTCGCTGTGCATGGTGAGGAGGCGCCTCACATTGGCGCAGTATGCGCAGACGTGACGGCGGATGTCCCCCGCCTCACCGTGGGCCTCCCCGAGGCGGGCCCGATCGCACAAGGCGGGGGCGCGGTTCCAGGCCGGGCAGGGGGCCCCGTGGGTCTCCCTGTCGTAGGTGGCGTGGGCGTCAGCTTGGGGTCGGGGGAGGTGGGCGCCTCGGTGGAGAGGGTCGGGTAGGCGGGCAGGGGCGGCGGTGGCTTGGTCCTCGGGCATGGCCAGGCAGTCTAGCCTCATGAGGTTGAGGGCTACCGGGTCATGCCAGCCCTGGGGGAGGGTTCCGTCCGCGATGGCGGTAAACAGGGTCTCTGAGTACCGGCGGACGGTTGCCCAGGGGTAGACGAGGTTGTCCCGGCAGACTGCTAGGTGGTGGTGGTGGAGTCCCTGGGCGGAGTGGGCGGGGAAGTCGGGATGGTCGATGAGGGTGAGGAGGGCGAGGGTATATTCGTCCTTTCTCGCCTCTCCCCTCTTCACCGGCTTTCTCTCGGCCCCTCGTTTCACCAGGTCCGAGGGGAAGATGTAGTTGGCCGGGATCCCTTGGCGCCTCACGGAGTGGCGCGCCTCGGCGGATGCCAGTATCTCCCGGACGGCGTCGGCCGCGGAGGCGGCGCTGTGGGGGGTGGCCTCCTCGGGGTAGGCCGGCGAGGCGGCGGGTGGTGGTTGACTGGAGAGGTGACGGTACCTCTCGTACTCCGGGTGCGCGGCTCCGGGGAGGGTCGCCTGAGGCGGCGGCGTGGGCCGGGCTGCGGTGGCGGTAGGTGCCCGAGGCGTCGGGGCGGCCTGGCGCCTCGGGGGAGATGAGGGGGTCCCCGGGCGGGTCCCCCCGGTCTCCAGGGAGTCGATCCGGGCGTGGAGGTCGGCCGTCGCCTGGCGCGCCTCGGCGGCGGAGTGCTGTTGGTCGAGCTGCATACGCTGAAGCGCCTCCAGCAGTGTCGACATCTCGGGGCCCGAGGTGCTGCCCGAGGGCGCCGCGGGGGACGCCGGGGCGTAGGCCGGGGAGTCGCCCCGGCCGGCTGCTGGAGAGGGCCCCGGGGTGCCGGGGGCGGCCCGGGATCCCTTCCGTCGTCCTTTTCCTCGAGGCATCCTGAGGCTGAGCTGGGGCAGAGGTCCGAGGTGAAGTAGCCAAGTTGAAGAAAGGAGAGAGCTGGGAGACGGCAGGAGGGCGAGTGCCTGAGGGAGGCCAGGGGGCGGCCTTATAAGGGGAGAGGGAGGGGCGACAGCAGGTGAGTGTGAAAGCTGCCGGCCCGGGGGAGGGCGACAGGTGGCGAGCAGCGGCGTCGGGTGAGGCGTGAGCGCCGCGCGACGCGGAGGGCGGGGGAGGGGGCGGCGCGCCGCGCCGTCTGCCGAGGTGAGAAAGCAGCGCGACAGCGCGGGGCGGGGGGAGGGTCTCTTCCTCTCCTCGCATCAAACGTAATGCTTCGCATTACGACCAATTAAAAACACTCCTGTTAAGTTCAAAACACTACCCCTACATACGTCCAAAACACTACCCAAGTTCAAAACACTATCATAACACGGCAGTAGGGGCTGTAAGTGTAATGCCGCAACTGGTACTGGCATTTGAAGCACATGCTATTTGGTTTGGTTGCTGAATCATATCAGAATGCACGTACTAGTAGTATACGCTGATAGCGCTGTGGCGTCTGCACCACGTACGCTGATGATGCTGCGGCAATTTTAGCACGTATTAGTAGTATACGCTGATAGCACTGTGGCACCTGCGGCTAAGGCAGTACCTCGGATACCTTAGGTGCTAAAATACCTCAGGGAGTTTGATGCCCCTGCCTTGCAAAGTTGTAAACCACTGCCTTGTGGTACAAGTTCTGGTTCTTGATAGAATCAAAGGCTAAGGGAGCAAACCCTAACAGAAAACCATGTTATCGTGGCAGCATTAAGGTCGGTGATGAATGGAACTCCCAACATCTCCGACCAGCCACTGCAGGGACAAATAGTTTGCGCCTGTCTTGACATGTTCTTGCCGGTGTGAAACCTCTATTTGCTCTCTGAGAGAGTGCCGCTAGTAACTTGCAAAAGCCAGCAGCACTTCAGCACTTTGCAAGCAACTTTTATGAGATGTACAACCGCACAAAGCGGCGGTTAAGTAATGAAAGCAGTCTTTGTCGCATTGCGACTGACAGCATGATGATGATGACCTATGCCATGTATTAGTATACGCTGATGGTGCTGTGGCAACTGCACCACGTATTAGTATACGCTGATGGTGCTGCGGCGTTTGAAGCATATATTAAGGCCCTTTGATACATTTGACGGCGTGTGACGGTGCAACACAGCGCAACACAGCACGAGCCAACGCTACTGTTTAGACTTTATAGGCCTGCCACACTATGACGTAACAAGCCAACGTAAGCCGACGTAGGTGGTGTTTCATCATTACATTGAGGTACAGCGGGTTACGTCGAGATATGTCGAGTTATGTCAGCGCGCGTCGAGGTTTTGGACATGTCCAAAACCTTCGACGTACGACAACGTTGGACAACGTAAGGATTTTACGTTCGCCGTGTGTTATGTACGCATTAGGCATGCGTTGATGTACGTTATACATGCGTTACTCAAATGCTGCTCACTACGTTGCACCACGTTGACCTACTTCAAAGGCAGTGGGAATGTACAGTCTGCGTAATTACAACGTATGGATAATGTACGCCTAACGTACGTCCAGTGTACGTTTAGCATTTTCCAACGTGTTATGACATATGTAACGTATAACACGTAGTTCTGGCGATCGAATAATGTATATAACGTGCCGTGAAGGTGATTACGTTGTCCTCTCTCATTGAAGCACGTTACTACTCCGCTTTACTGGCATTAGACCCACGTCAACTATGCGGAATTGATGTCGCGAATTTGCATATTACACCGAGAAGTTCGACGTGTATAATTTATTTTCACTTTGTCCCTACGCTGAAGCATTACATCATAGTGTGACAGGGCCATTACATCGACGCTTGACACCGTTTTGCGCCATTACACGGCGCCAACCGGCGTAATGTTGATGGTGTCACACACCGTCAAAAGTATAAACGGGCCTCTAGTCGTATATGCTGCACACTGCCCCACCCTACTGCATACTATCCCACCTTACTGCATACTGCCTCACCCTACTACACATGACAATGACTATGCAGCAATTATATTAACAAAAATATTACAGTAGTGTTTTGAACTTAGAGGTAGTGTTTTGAACTTAAGGATAGTGTTTTGAGGGTGGCCGCAATAGTGTTTTGAACCTACCTTCAACTAGGTTGAAAACACTACCGTAGTGTTTTGAACCTAGGTTGAAAACACTACCGTAGTGTTTTTGTGGGGTAGTGTTTTGAACTTACTACACCGGGCGTGTAACAATTGCAGCGTTCTTTGGGTGTAAGGCTAGTTGAAACCTGACTTCCGGTGTAGCCTCTTGTTGATCTTAGACTCTATTATAAACATGAATGAATGTAAAATAATATGGCCGGAAGACCAGTGCCTCGTCGCCGAAAAAAAATACCTTTATTCGCTGAATAAAAATGATCATTGACCAACAACAAAAAACACAAAGAGAAAAAAAAAGGAAAAAAAAGGCACCCTCACACCGAGGAAATATGTATGGGCGTGGCGGCCGTGAGTGGCTGTTGCTGTTTCCTTGGCAACGCCATGCATCATCTTTCCCACACAGCTCCCCTCACCCCTCACCCCTCACCCATCACCCATCACCCATCACCCATCACCCATCATGGCGTCCTTTAGCCTTCGCTCCATGTTACCAACACTTCGTCCTCACACCACCAGGTTGTCACAGATCTCCCCAGTGATGCATCCATTACAGTATCCCTCAGCAATCTGTCTCCCTAACCTGGTGTCATGTGTACAGCTGCCCCCCGCACCTTATGTATGTAGTAGCCAGGGTTACCTCCTACCTTCCCGGGCCGTATTCGATTAACACGACCCGGGCGACTCTGGTCACCCGAGTTGCTAGAATTCTCTGTGGCGGAGTGGTTAGAGTGTCTGACTTTTTTCTAGGTCAGACTCCTAATCTGAGGGTCGGCGGTTCGATTCCCCGTGCCCCCACCTCTGCCAATTTGGATTTCCACCGCTGTGGATAACTTACAGCATCATCAAAGACCGGTTGCTCTCATACCATGTCTATGTGGTGTGGGAGGTTAAAAATCCCTTGGGTCGGTAAAAGTGTAAGCTCGGGCTTTCTATCGACCAGCAGTGGAATGAGGAAGACCAGTCGTCTATGACTGAAATTTCCCCTGCTTAAACAACTAATGGACCAAAAAAAAAAACAACAAAAAAAACACTGCGAGTGGAGTCGAAAGATACACGTGCCGTGTCCAAAACGACCCGACCCCAGTAACCCACGTCTTTGCTAGGGTTGGCTAGGAGCGATGACGTCACATTTGTGCTGGTACCGTCCTGTAGCAGTACATGTCCTATGTGGTTTTTTAATGTGATTTTTTTTTCAAATATAATTCAGATTAAGGAAATGGAAATATAACAAAACTATGCAATCAGAAAATACTTTAGATCATATTTTGCTATAGTTGTATCGGGTTTTTTGTTTTTTTAAACGTTTTGCATTAAGCCACCATTTTTTCCTCCCGAGCGTGTTGAGGAGTGCTCGATTATGCAACCCGAGGATGTAGAGTCTGCGCATGCGCCAAAGGGTGGCTCGGGTGACCCGAGTTGATTAATCGAATACACCCCCCCCCCCCCGCGAACGGGCAGGGCGATGGCCGAATCGATAGAGCGCGGGCCTCACGTGCGGGAGATCGAAAGTTAGCTTCCCGGTCGAGTCAAACCAATGACTTATACAATTGATACTTGTCGCTTCCTAGCCTGGCGCTCAGCATTAATAGGATAGGGCAACGAGTGGTTAGCTCAGTGTGAGGATAATGTGACTGATTGGGATATCAGGTTATGGTGCCGGCGGCCTGATTTCCCTGTGGGGTAGCACTATAAAGTCGCCATGAGTGCGCACTGTCACAAGTCAGTAGCCGTCCAGATATGACCCCAGATGTAGCCAGGACGTTAAACTCCAAGAAGCAACAAACAAACCCAGGGAAGGGGCGATGGGGGTTCAGAGAATACCTGGGTGAAGTAGACGTGGTCAGTTGCGTGCTTGTATTCGCATAATGCATTACACAACATATATGTTGTGTTCTGCGGTCAATGGTGCAGGAGCCCGGCAGCGGCTAGTGTGGTATGAACGCGATGAGGGCGCCACCAGTTCTGAGTGCTGAATCATTTACAGTGTGGTTGGAAATGTTGGCAGAACTTCTGTTGATTTATACTCGTACGATTCTTACGTATCACACACATATATATATATGGTTTTGAATTGCTGTCTTTTTTCTGAGATAAATATATTTGATCGATCACTAGTATCTACTTTACATTAGTTCAAAGTTACTGTTATTTTAAATGGTAAACTTTTGGGATATTTTGAGTGCAAACATGGAAAATTAGTTTTGGCAAGCTTGCCAAAACTCTAACACCATAGACTTTTACAGTAAGAGGTTCTGTTAAATTGACTCAGTATTGCCTTCTACACAACAATAAATGCTTAATAAGTGCATCAGTATCTAAGTTAGATATGTAAAATCAAATCTAGATAATTGGTTTGGTTTTGAAAATTTGATATTTCATCGGACTATGCAGCTTTAATGTACTTCTTCCTCTTTCCCACCTCCTCACAGATCACTCCTGACCTGCTCGAGTCCATGACCCCGGTGACCCCGGCCCCTGAACGCGTGCTGCTGACCGGATATGACATGGGCCTGGCGTCCGGTGATGTCATAGCCCGGCGTGACTTCACGGCGGACTTCTTCGGCACTGTGGTGTTCCCCATTCTGCTTGCACTCGTCATCGGCGTCGTGCTCAGCGTCTTCTTCTTCTGTATCCGCCAGGGCACGTGAGTAGCAGATGCGCTTCTTACCCATTACGCGGACCAAAGATCTCCGCCAATTCGCGGATTTCTGCAAGGTTTTTTCACAAATATTTATCGATTGATGTTAAAGCTGCATAGTCCGATGGATTTGAGCTTGGATCATTTTCTGAGATAAATATAGGTTGATCGGTATAATCTACCGTACTTTTGTCTGAAGTAAGTTTGCTTTAAAATGATAAACTTAGGAGAAATTTAAGTGAAAACATGCTAAATTAATGTTGGCATGTTTACCAAAGCTCTAACCCCATAGGTTTCAACAGTAAGATATTCTATTAAATTGTCGTAATGCACACTTCTATGTAGCATCAAATGCTTAATAAATGGACCAGTATCTAAGTTGGTTATGTAGGTTCAAATCTAGATAAGGGTTTTACTGTTGTAAAGTTGATGCTTTCAATGGACTATGCAGCTTTAAGCAAAATGCCAAGAAATCAAGGTGTTGGTTGGTTGTGTAGTATTTCTGCATGCTCGGCCGTCATGAACACCAGATAATACCATAAACTCTCTCCAGTCATTTCACGCCTGATGCCGCTCTTAAACAAACTCCTAAACAACTCATAAGGAAGAAAGGGAAGACAGGTCACACAAAATTAACAGTGAAGAAGTTGTGCTTTATTGGCATCAACTCCTGTCCACCTACTAGTGACCCATCACCGTCACCCCTTACCTTCTGTCCACACAGAGTCGATTGAACCAGAGTCCCCTGGTTGTTTGGATATATGAAATTTGATAGCATCAGACAGAGTGTCTGGGGTCCTGCTCTAGAGTAGGTGTGTCTCACTCAAGAGCCAGGAGTAGAGTGATCTCTCCAGTGAGTCTGGAGCAGTCTCATGAATACTTAATTAAAGTGAGGCTAGTGTGGTCAGAGGGCCAAGGGAGTGCACATGACTGGGCATCCCACAGCCAGCCAATCAGGCATCCCCCCACAGCCTGGGAGGGTGACACCCCACAGTAGGTGTGGCTGCCACTCAACCCAGCTGCAGGTGGTGTCTATGTATGTATGCAGATTAGGCTGGTGTGCTGGCCCATCGGTACCCTGGTAACAGGTAGTTGCAGACAGTTACAAATAGATCCATATTAAAATGTCCTTTTCTCCAATTGCACTCTTTATGGATGCATAGAGGAAACATTTCAACAATCATGTACTGTCTCTTATATAGGAACATCTCTTCATAATCTTAGGCATCATGTATGAACATATATTTCACATAACTTATATCATGTCATAATGTGAGTGGGGTATTATTGCTCTTAGATTACATAACCTTAGTCCCCCACTCCGTCGCCCAAGAATAATAATGCTCTCTGCCAATATATCATTCCGAACCGAAAATCCGTATATTTTTACAGTTGGTTGTTGGAGTTTTGCGTTCTGGCAACATCAATGGTCATATCAGGAGGGGACAGTAACATTTTTGGCAAGTGACTGAATTTTCTAATTGCCCGTGTGGCAAAACTACTTGCCAAAGCCCAAGTTAACCAATTGAAACTGAAATGTGCTACTGCAGATCAGTAAAATAATGACTTGCCCGTTCGGGCAGGTCATCGAGAACTTCACCTGCCTGACTGAGTAACTTAGCTGCCTGGGCAACCGGGCAATCCTTGTACCAACTTGTGACAGTGTACACTCATGGTGACTGTACAGTGTTGCCCCACTTGGAAATCAGGCTGCTGGCGCCATGACCTGAGATCCCACTCAGTTACATTATCCTGATACTGAGCTAACCAGTCCTTGCATTATCCTATTAATGTCGAGCGCCAAGCTAGGAAGCAACAAGTATCAATTTTAAAGTCATTGGTTTGACTCGACCGGGAACGGAACTCCCGACCTTTCGCACGCGAGGCTTGCGCTCTACCGATTAGGTCACCGCGCCGGGTGCTCAGCAGGGGTCACGTGATAAGGCCCGAGAGCACCTGCAGCTCTACGCATGCGTAGTGGGAGCGGCGCCGGGTGTAAGACTGTAATGGAGGCTGACGTACAGTTAGTTGGGCGTAAGTAGGGAAGGTCACGTGATGGTCGAGGGTTGAGAGTAGGGTAAGGGTGGGGGGGGGGGGGGGGGGGGGGGGGGGTTCTTCACATACATTATCAAATCGCCGACCAGACGATATGGCTGAATGAGTTGAGCGTCCGTCTCCCATTTTGGTAGATCATAGGATTCGACCCTACGGTTTCAAACCATGGTCAAACCATGGTCGAGTAAAAATCAATGATTTAAAAATTGATATTTGTTGCTTCCTAGCCATGTGCTTTGCATTATTAGGATAGGGCAAGGACTAGTTGGCTCAGTATGAGGATAATGTGACTGAGTGGGATATCAGGTCATGGGGCTAGTGGTCTGGTCTCCCAGTGGGGCAGCACTATAAAGTCACCATGAGCGCACACTGTCACAAGTCGGTACCCATCCTGATATGACGTTAGAAGTTGCCAGGAAATAAAACAACCAATCAACCAATCAAAATCGCTCAAGCACACTGGTCACCATGGAGAATAAATAGCCAGTCCAAGCGGTTCAGTCCCAGAAGGAAAATCGTATCACTCTCCCTACATAAGTTACAATGTAAGGTTTGGATGCCTATGGTTGTTTTAATTAAGGCTGAGACAACAATGTCAACACATGTTCTCCAGTATTGCTTTTGAACCATGTTCCTGATTATATAACCGGATATACAGTCTACTCTATCTATAACGGACACCCGTGGGACTGGAGCACGATGCCATTATACAGAGAGATCCGTTATAGGCAGAGACTGACTGACGGAATGGGTTAAAACCAATGTTTTTCTTTTATACTTGACTGACTAGGACGGTTCTTATAAAGTCATTTTTACAATTTGGCATTTGTACAATTAGTCATTTTTACTATATTATAACTATATGGCATATCGTTATTGACACAGAATATTGATCAAATAAGTGACAAAAACGGCTCATTGTCTGCATAAGACAGTTGTCCGTTAGACACAGAGGCAATGCTATTAAATTAAAGGGGTGCCATGACGGGACCAGCACTTTTTGTCGTTATTGACAGATTCGTTATTGACAGAGGCCGTTATTGACAGAGTAGGCTGTATGTAGGGAGAGTGATGTGAACACTCTTTCCTCTTTGGGCCTGAACCAGTTGGACTGGCTGTGTATTGTCCGTGGACCAGCCACGGTGGCCGAATCGGTAGAGCGCGGGCCTCACGTGTGGGAGATCATGTGTTCAGTTCCCGGTTGAGTCAAACCAATGACATACAAAATATATACTTCTTGCTTCCTAGCCTGACACTCAGCATTTATAGGATATGACAAGGCCGGACAGTGTCAGGATAATGTGACTGAGAGGTATATCAGTTCAATTTCCTGATTGTGCACTGTCACAAGTCAATACCTATCCTGATATGACCTTATATGTTGCTAGGACAGAAAACTCAACAACCAACTATTATCGATGGTGACCAGTGCGCTTGAGCGATTTTTATTTTCTTGAAGATTTATACTGCCTATCATGGATAAGTCTGAATAGACTTGTTTTCACCATTAGACAGTTTGTCGATAGAAAGCCCGAGCCTACACTTTTACCGACCCAAGGGATTTTTAACCTCCCACATCACATAGACATGGTATGAGAGCAACTGGCCTTTGATGATGCTATAAGTTCTACACAGCGGTGGAAATCCAAATTGGCAGAGGTGGGGGCACGGGGAATCGAACCACCGACCGTCAGATTAGGAGTCCGACCTAGAAAAAAGTCAGACACTCTAACCACTCCGCACATTTTTATCCGATAATGTTTAATTGTGCATTTAATATTACTCATGCCCTAAGTAAAGGAAGGCAACATTGCGCAACTAGCTATCTAATTACTGGTTACTGGGAGGTGACCAGTCACAGCGACTGGTTTCTTCGAGAATCCAACTTCCTTAATTATTCGGTGATTAGTTACAACTAATCTTGCATGGAGATATTTGTTGCAAGTTTCGACAAATTTCGACAGGGAGTTATGAGTCTGTGTAGGCATTCAGTGAAGCTATCCATTGAAGCCATCTAATATAGCTAGCTATCTTGTGGCGCCACCTTGTGGTGCTACATGTCTATTTATTGGGTCTTTACCTTCTGGCAACATCTAAGTATTTTCCACCACCAACCTGGCAGTGACAAGCATTGATGTTGTGGGTATCAGTTCCCTGTGCAGCGTGCTCTATGGACCGTCCTGATATGACCTTAGATGTTAGCAGGACGTAAAACTCCAACAACCATTGGTCTATGGAAAATGTCTTATAGAGGATTTTCCACTACCAAACTTTGCCCTCTGATGGAATAGGCAAGAACTAATATTTTGAGTCGTGCCTCACTATGTATGCTCCATGGAAAAGGGTATTATAGAGGATTTTTCACCACCAACCTGCCCTCTGGTGGCAGTGGCAAGAACCGCTTCTTGTCTAGCGATAGGCTAGGAAATATTGTTCAAATGCAATGTTTTGCATGGTCCTACGCTTTGTGAATATCGAATTTCATTTTGAAAGCATCACGTTCAGATAATTATGTTTAAAAAAAGGAAAATCGGCCGCTGTCTGCGTTCTTCGCATACAGTAGTACCCGTATTGAACGGACAACTATGTAGAAAAACCAAAGTTGTCATCGCATAGCAGTTTCCGCTCATCGGAGGGAGTCAAATGAGAAAAATTCCCAACCAGTTTCCAAGGTGGATATTCCAAGTTCTGCTGGATGGTTGTTGGAGTTTTACGTCCTGGCAACATCTAAGGTCATATCAGGACAGGTACCTACTTGTGACAGTGTGCACTCATGATGACTTTATAGTGCTGCCCGACTGGGAGACCAGGCCACCAGCACCATGACCTGATATCAAACCAATGACTTAAAACTTTATACTTGTTTTTTTAACCAGGCGCTCGGCATTTTTCGAATAGGGTAAGGACTGGTTGGCTCAGTGTCAGGATAATGTGACTAAGTTGGATACCAGGACATGGTGCTAGCGGCCTGGTCTCCCAGTGGTGCAGCACTATAAAGTGCCCATGAGTGCGCACTGTCACAAGTTGGTACCCATCCTCATATGACCTTAGATGTTGCCAGGACGTAAAACTCCAACAACTAACCCGATATTAGGACACTGTGTCTTTTCATGTCGGGTTAACTGAGCTGCAATGCCCTTTAAATTAGAGATGAGTGAGACAATCAGATATAGCGTCTCGCTTCTTGACACGGGGCACCGGTTGGACATTGATTAGGCTGAGCTTAAATCCATTTAGCAGAGCTCTCCTGAGACATCACATTGGCCAAGCCGGTCTTCCTTCCGCTAAGTCAGGAACAAAGAGAGTTCTACTGTCAATCCATTAAGTCTGCTTTCGCTTTCATTCGGGTTGTTGGTTGGCTGGCTGGTTTGTTGGCTGGTTGGTTGGCTGGCTGGCTGGCTGGCTCGCAGGCTGGTTGACTCGCTGGCTGGCTGGGAGGCTGGTTGGTTGGCTGGCAGGCTGGCTGGCTGGCAGTTTGGCAGCCTGACTGGCTGGCTGGTTTCCAGGCTGGTTGGCTGGTTGGTTGGCTGGTTGGTTGGTTGGTTGGCTGGCTGGCTCACAGGCCGGTTGACTCGCTGGCTGGCTGGGAGGCTGGTTGGTTGGTTGGCTGGCTGGCTGGCTTGCAGGCTGGTTGACTCGCTGGCTGGCTGGGAGGCTGGTTGGTTGGCTGGCAGGCTGGCTGGCTGGCAGTTTGGCAGCCTGACTGGCTGGTTGGTTGGCTGGTTGGTTGGTTGGCTGGCTGGCTGGCTCGCAGGCTGGTTGACTCGCTGGCTGGCTGGGAGGCTGGTTGGTTGGCTGGCAGGCTGGTTGGCTGGCAGGCTGGCTGCCTGACTGGCTGGCTGGTTGCCAGGCTGGCTGGTTGGCAGGCATGTTGGCTGTCATGCTGGCTAGCTGGTTCGCTTCTAGCCTGATCATACAGATTGGCTGAGTTTTACTTTAGAATCTGTTTTTAGGAGGTCATAAGATTCGAACCCCCCAGTTTCGAACCCCGAACAAGTCAGCCCACTAATTACTTAAATATTTATACTTGTCGCTACCTAGTCTGGCGTTTGGTATTACTCAAATAGCGCAAGGAGCAGTGGAATGAGGAAGATCAATTGTCTGTGATTGAAAATTCATCTGCTTAATCAACTAAAGGACCAAAAAGAACTACAACAAAAATAAGTGTTTATTCAGTAAAGAGTCATTCAGTACACAGCTTGTGTAGTGAAGTGCACTCACCTCCCTAGCTGAAATGCCACATTTACAGATACTATATGTATAGTCAAACCTCTCTAAATCGACCGACCTTGGGACCGACTTTAAGTGGTCCATTTAGAGAGGTGGTCGGTTTAGCAAGTTAGAATTTGGTTACAATGGTATCGTTAGGACCCAAATAAAGGGATGGACATAGGGGAGTGGTGGATCTGTGGAAGTGGTCGGTTGGAGAGGTTTTACTGTGTATAGGCAATGGTGGAATCCTGAATAAAGAGACTGCAGTAGTGCTTCCTAACTTCCTTTTCCCCTCACCGGAAGTAGAAGAGAGGGCGCGTATCATTGTTTGTGTAGAAGAAGCACTTGGGTTTGATGGGTGGAAGGGCATTGTCTGTAATACGACTGCATGAGCAAAGGGCGTTTTGCCATGTTGACAACAGCCGAGCTGACTGCCCATTATCGTATCGAGTCGACCACTGTCTCAGCCTTGTCGGATCGGCACGGCGCGCAGACAGTTCTCTGATTACCTTATCACCACCATCTGTTCACTTTACTAACAAACCCGCTGTCCCTATTGCTCACTTTACTAACAAATCAGCGTTGCTTATTGGTCTAGTTGGTAATTAATAGTTGATCTCATCACTACCAGCTGTTCACTTTATTAACACCCGTCCTAAGATTACCTTAGATGTTGCCAGAACGTAAAACTCCAACAACCAACCAACTTTAGTAACACACCCGCTGTCCATATTGTTCACTTTATTAACAAGTCTGCGCTCCTTATAGGTCCATTTTGTAAAGTCAGTAAATAGTATTTAATAGTGCCCTGATCACCCTATCCCAGTTACCGACTGTTCACTTTACTAACAAACCTGCTGTCCATATGGATCACTTTGCTAACAAAGCAGCGCTCCTTTTGTTTGTTTGTTTGTTTGAGTTTTACGTCCTAGCAACTTCTATGGTTATATCAGGATAGGTACCAACTTGTGACAGTGCGCACTCATGGTGGCTTATAGTGCTGTCCCACTGGAAGACCACACCACCAACACCATGACCTGATATCCCACTCAGTCACACTATCCTGACACTGAGCCAACCAGTCCATGCCTTACCTTAATAATGCCTGGCACCAGGCTAGGAAGCGGCAATTACCAATTTTGTAAGTCACTGGTTTGACTCGACTGGGAACCGAACTCCCGATCTCCCACACACGAGGCTTGATCTTAATCGATTCAGCCATTGCGCCTGGTGCTGGGTAGAGACAAGTATCAATGTTTAAATTGTCCATATTGCTGCGGCAATGTGAGTAATTTGGGACCGAGCCGGTGTTTGATGATGTTTAATGCCTATTTGGTATTTGAGGTGTAATGCCTATTTGGTATTTATTGAGTAATGGTTATTTGGTGCCTCATATGTGATGCCTATTTGGTATTGGATGTGTAATCAGGTTGGAGAGCTCACCTCGTTCGGATGACGCTGGTCATTTGAGGTCTGCTTGAATGTCCACGGTCGAATTGTATATAGGATAATGTAGTGAAATGACATAAATGACTGTGGAACACTGAGTTTGGGCTAGTTTTACTATTGGAACAAATCACATGAAAGGAAACAATTATATTAAGATCCCTGATTAGTGTGAGGATATTTAGTTTGGGAAGTAATTTGTAAAACAACATTAAAATATCAGTGTTTAATGGTCATGGACAAGGTTCCCTATGTTAGTTACTGTGTTGCTATAACCAAACAACCAACATCACAATAGGGGTACCTCCAGACTTCTGGGTTGTTTGTAACCTTACGACGGTTAGTGGTTGCAGACCTGCAACATTATAGAGAGGCTTCGATAAATCGGCCCAATCTTTGGTTCAAGATTAATCTTCAGTAGGGGCGGTTGTAGAAGCTGGGGAGATCTTTACAACATTGTAATGGCGAAGCATTGGGGCAGCCCCGAATCTCTTCGGTCCGGCGGTATTTGAGTGCTTGTATCCAGCAGACAGCATCAAGGGTTTCGAGGAAGGGCGGGTAAAGATGGGTGCAGCAGTGTTTCCAGCAACGAGAACAAAGCGAGAGAAAACGTAAAGGTACAGGGCCCCACCCATGCACACAACTCCCCTGGTCAGGGTGAGGAGTATGCCTGGGAGAAAAATAAAAGGGTAGACTCTAGGAAAGAGAAATGAGGAGAGTTGAGTCAAAGGACCGTGTCTATTTGCTCTATGGAGACCAGCCGGCGAGCCAAAGACACGGACAGAGTAAGAGTAGAAAGTGAAATGCTGGTGGGCTCCCCTTCCTGGAACTCTTTTCAGACATTATGAAGGAGGAGCAAGGCCAGAGGAGAGGAGATAGAGAGAGGTGTGGACAAAGTGCGGTCCGGATAGCAAGTGTTGGGGTACCTCCAGTCAGCCATGGGTGTATATGTAGGTCAGTGGCAAACCCTGTGTGACTGTCCCCCCACACCCACACCCACACCAACACACCCTTTACGCCCCTTTCATATGCAGTGGCAGCTTACTGGGGTTTGGGGTTAGTTCAGAGAGGGAGAACAGTGAGCATGCCAGATTAGGTTTACTAGCTGTATTATTATCTATATTTTATCAATTATTATTGTTGTCATCATCATTAGCATTACGAATATACTGACGAATATAATGACAAATATAATGACAAATATAATTACAAATATAATGACAAGTATAATGACAAATATAATGACAAATATAATGACAAATAGAATGACGAATATAATGATGAATATAATGACAAATATAATGACAAATATAATGACAAATATGATATAATGAGGAATATAATGACAAATATAATGAGGAATATAGTGATCGATATAATGAAATATTTCATATTATTTCATAATTCAAATAAGGTCCACAGTCAAATGTTTCACGGGGCTGGGTGGTCCCAGCGACCTGCGGCCGGAAGTGGGAGGCTGGGAACTGAATAAGTGGCCTCCTACCCTGCTACATATTATGCACACTATTATTGCAATATAAAGTGAAGAACTTACCAATATTCCAATTTTTATGGGTGACTGAAAGCTGATATTAGATTCGGTGGCCTCTTACCTTGCTAGTACCGTATAACCTAGTTAAACCAAACTGATTGATTGATTGATTGATTGGTGGTTGCTTTACGACGGGTCGGCAGCATAGGCCATATTCACGGTGAGAAATGTTTGTTTTTTGTTCAAACCATCACTTTTACGCGTAAAAGCAGACAATCAATTATGTGCCAATAGACACTCATTAAATTAAAAAGCTCACAATCATATATTTGTGGCCAAGGGAAACAAATTCCCATAGAAAATGAAAAGTTTTATTAATAATTGATAGAATATATTTAGTAAACTATATGAGGTGGTACAGTCAAAAAGGTGCAAATGTTTTCTTGTTTTACTTTAGTAAAAAGGTCATGCATACTGTCTTAAACCAAACTTGAAGGGACCCTAGAAATTTGTTTGGAATAACCGATCATTGGTTTAACCGAGCTTTGTCTTTGACTTTTACTTTGAATAATCATGTCTTGCACATGTAATATACAATGTATGTGGACACTTTGATTATTGGTTTTTATGTGTATACAGTATAACCTCGTTAAACCAATCTCTGTTAAACCAAATGATCGGTTGATGCGCGAAAAGAAGGAAGCAAGGCGGGGGTGGAGAAAGAGACGCTTTATTGGCGCCTCAACAGATCATACAGGGTAGAAATAGCAAGTCAAATGAGGCTCATAAGGAGCAACATGGTAATTGAGGTAATGAAGAAGAGGCATCAAGTAATAAACAAAAGTGGTAAATGAGGTAATGAACAAGAGGCATCAGGTAATAAACAATAATGTAGAAAGGTAATAAAGTTCATGGGGCAGCAGAGTCATTTGGAGTGAGGGGGTGCCGAGGAGCCCTCCACCAGTAGTAGGTGGAGTAGGGTAGTAGTTGGGTGGGTGGGTGGAGGAAAAAGGTGCAGGCTGGAGACGGCAGGGAGCTGAATGAGGAGGGAGGCTGGCGGGCGGCCTTATAAGGGGGGAAGGGAGGCGGCAGCAGGGGAGGTGCGAATGCTAGCGGCCGGGGAGGGGTGCGAGGTGGCGAGCAGCAGGGGTCGGGTGAGGCGTGAGCGCCGTGAACAAGGGACGGGCGGGGGGAGGTGGCGGTGAGTGAGCGCGGTCGGCCGAGGTGTGGAGGCAGCGCGACACGCGGGGCGGGGGAGGGTCTCCTTCTTTCCTCGCATCAACCGTAATGCTTCGCATTACGACCAATCCTAACTTTTTATACTACCAATTATCATATAAAAAGGTCTGTGGGGTCTCAGATGACCTTATGACCACATGAAAGTTTTTGTTTTGATTAACCGATAATTTGGATTAACCGAATTTGGTTTAATCAACTTTTTTATATGATAAATGGTAGTATTTTGCTGGGCCGCCAAATAAAGTTTGGATTAACCGATCGTTTGGTTTAACCGAGCTTGGTTTAACGGGGTTGTACTGTATAAGTATATAGTATATATAATATATACATAATATTGCAATATCAGGTGAAGAATAACTTACCAGTGTTCCTAAATGTAGGGATGACTGTGTCAGATCCTTCACAATAGTAATCCATTTGCAAGTAACAAGTTGACTGTTGTGTAGTGTGTGCCTTCAGAAATATGTGTGTGCAGTGCACTGTGGCACAGACCCTTATAAACCAAATCCAATGCACTCTCACACCTATTACAAGGGCATAGGCAGTCCTTGAGTTGAGCTGTCAGTGGAGGTGAAGCCCAGAGAACCATTGGCAATCTGAGGTGTGAAAGCTTTCTTTGGAATTTGTCGTTAAAATCTTATTGTGAAAGTATCAGAGCTTAGGCCCATTGCAATAAGTCTGATTGTGACAGACTACACATGGGTTAACTTACCAGTCACAAATCGAGGACCACTCTACAATATGTAATCAGGAAATAACACGAAGACAGCAAACATAGTTATGGCAAGTTTAATCAAGGTAAGATCACAACGTCCGTTTACATAATGTTAGCTCACAAGTGCTAGAAACGAGGCTTAGAGATGCTACGGCCCTATCAAGTTCAATTCGTGGGGAGGGTGGGAGGCCAAATAAAGTCTGATCAAAGTCTCCTGGCTCCTCCGGTCGTAGTGACAAGAACCCACTGATACGGCGCCTTATATAGCGAGATTGTACACAGAAACAGCGCGTCGACAATTTGTGCGCTCTGCCCGCTACGTCACGATACTCGAGCTCCAAGCGGCAAGGATAAAAGAACACCGCTAGCTGGCGACCAAGTAATTATAGTTCTAAGAAACCCGCTAGTCGGCGCCACCAAAGAGGCGAATGGCAGGCCTTGTACTGTCTCCGTGATCCTGATTACCCGTAATGCCGAAGCATTACGCATAATCAGGAAATAACACGAAGACAGCAAACATAGTTATGGCAAGTTTAATCAAGGTAAGATCACAACGTCCGTTTACATAATGTTAGCTCACAAGTGCTAGAAACGAGGCTTAGAGATGCTACGGCCAAGAGGAATCTGGTAGCAATCTCGGAGCCGAGACCGCAAGCTTCCTAGGAACATAGGCGTGCACTGCAGACGATCTCCAACGGCCAAGGTCTCTTATGTCCTGGAGGGGGACTCCGAGGCGGGCACAGGCCTGAGCCCCACCCCTACGAAGACTATGCAGGGTCGTCGCCCGAGCGGATCCGATGCCCAGAGCTGTGAGGGCGTGGCGAAGAACTCCGGTAGCCCTCCTCGGTGTAATGGGCGTCCCGAGTGCATCCAGGAAGGCCGGGCCGTCTGGAAGCGGCCTCATTTTTCGATAGTATGTCTCCCAGGCTTTTACCGGGCAGTAACGAGATCCAGGAACCGCCGGAACAGAGATAATGTGTGGCGAAGCTGATTCCCAGGACGTCTTGGAGCTATGGACCCTTATGATCAGGCCTGATGCAGTGCGAGATATATCCTTGGCTCGCAGCGTGTGCCTAGCAAGTGTAGGCGTCTCCGGTGTTAGCAGGTTGCTCTGTCTGAGCAGCGTCAAGTATCCAATTATTAGAACAGCAATCATAGCCGCACCATTTGGGCCAGTCGGCCTAAGATAGTCCACGACTGCCATGAGATCATCAGGCGTTAGTGGCGGGGCCTGTACTGGGGTATGCGTGTTGCGTCGCCTCACGCCGCGCTTAACAATAGACACCAAATATGCATCGAAGGCAGCCGTGTCGCCACCGAGTGACATCACGCAAGTCCTTGCTCCACTTATATAGTTCATGACTGCGCCCGGTGATGACAACTGATCCCGAAGTCTCATTATGTATGAAATCACGTCGTACTGTGACGGCGCCAAGGGGTCACCATCATGTTCCTTGACATATCTCACGTAGTTCTCTGCCTGCCGGCTCTTGTTCCTCCATGTACTCCAGGTCAGACCCTCCCTCAGGAGCTGGACCAATCTGCGGTGATGGTGTCTTGAATAACCTGTGGCAAAGAAGGCAATTATTAGGCTTTGACACAGATAACAACTAACACAAGCTTAAGACCACACGCACTGGCCACAGCCCGAACCGGAGACCAGCTATATGCAAGAACTAAGGACGTCATCATGATCAACATAGACTGGCTGCAGGTTGTTCTCATCAATGATACGCCTGGCCATCCGTTTAAGCCGCCTGGTCGGTATGCATCCTGCTGAGTGCGTCTGCAAACGGGATATCGACGCCTGCTTTGTGGCGTATGACCACCTCTGCGCTGTTATGTGCTGCATAAAGCCATATCTCTCTGGCGCAGGCGCAGATAACGGGATCCCTGCCGGCGCCGGACGTGAGAGCTTGTTGTGACGCCATGTTGTCGGTATTGATGTGTATTGTATACATATGCGGGCGGATCGGGGCCAAGTGACGAAGCGCCACAACCAGATTGAGGGCCTCAAGCTGCGCAATGCTGTAACCTCTCCCAACAACAACTGCGGAGTATTGCGCTGCGTAGTACTGTGTCGGGGAGTGGGCGCCACCGCCCTGGAGAGAGGAGTCACACTCTATGGTCCACAGAATGCGATCCGTCTCTGGCAACATCACGAGACCATTGGAACCAGTTGCGTACCTTGTGAACCAAGCCACATCAAGCCTGAGCCCAGCTGAAACCGCATGCTTCCCCCTATACGGCGCTGTACGCAAGGCCGCCAGTATCCTAGACATAAATCGCCTCGCCGGGCGCACACACTTTGCCACATGCTGGAGGCGACCGACCAACCTCTGGATATCCTTCCTCGAGGCGAGGGGTTTCTTCTTCCAATCCTCACACTCCTCCAGGACCTCCTTTAGTTTATCCGCCGGAATTTTAACGGTCATTTCGGTGGTAGACACGTCAAATCCGAGCCAGACTGCCTCTGTCGAGGGTGGCGCGCATTTATGACCAGCAAGGTCGAGCCCGAGCTCAGTAGTGATGCTTATGATATCATTGTAAGCCCTCTTAGCCGCCTGAGCCGAGGTAGCGACCCCGACGAAGTCATCTAAATAGCAAAGCGTATGATGTCCCCTTGACCTCATGAGGTAAACTACGGCATTCGTAGTGCGAGCGCATGCGAGCGAAGACGTCCTGCAGCCGAATGGTGGAGCTATGTCAATGTAAATGCTTTCATCGACTTTAATTCCAAGCAGGGGGGTTGACAGCGGGCACGTTCTAAGCTGGCGATAAGCCCTAGCCAGGTCCGCACACCATATCAGGGCACCACGCCCTGCCCTGGTGACCTCATCTGCGAGATCTATGATGCCGGGGAGCGTATATACCGCAGGCGACCCGAGGTATTGGGATTTCCTTATTCCAGCATTGACACTGTCACCCGGGGGATAACTGAGGTCAACAATAACGCGTCTCTCATCGGTGCCACGCTTCGGCCTCGTCATAAGTGGACTTATCTGAGTCCAGGGACCAAAAGGTGGGGCATCGAACGGGCCCAGCATCGCCCCATAACTCAATTCCCTTTCAACATAATTCCTGATGCAGTTCATGCTGTGCGCATCATTTTTGTGGTTCTCCTTGGCCGCAACAGGTGGCCGATCCGAGGTGAAATCAGCCGGCCAGCCAAACTCTAGGAATTCGACCAGCTGTTGGTCATGGTAGCCGATCAAGAGGCGCTTCCATGCAGCAATATTAAGGCCTGACGGAACCCGTACTCTGACACCCAGATAGTTCGGAACAGCCGAGGCCCGCACTATGTCATATATTTTCATATATTCTTCCTGACCGGACCAAACCTCACGCTCCGTATATGGCCAGATCGCATCAAGTGTGTCCCTGTATTCTAAGGGGTTCAGAGGTGGATTGTAGTCTGCAATCTCCGCCTCATCCAAAGCCTCGACAATCTGCTCAATATCGTCGACATCGTGACTATCGGACGTCATAAGGCGTGCATCAACGTCCGAGACCTGGTCGTCCACGAGATGGTTCCAAGTGGCGCAAGCTCCTGGTGTGGCACTCCCAGTCTCCCGCGCAACCATGCATTGATCGCCATCATCGTCCCGTGTATCCCTTTCCTCACGACCGTCAACAACCAGCCCCACATCACCCTGGTCAACGAGGTCCTCGTGCATGACCTGAGATAAGGATGTCCCAACGTCAATCTCCCCACCAATGTCAAAGTTTCCGGGTGTGAGGTCCTTTTTATTCCGGCCTGCCTCATTGTCAAGTCTCGCGGCATCGGTAACCGCCACTGCAGAATAAGCCGCGCCACCATGGTCAGGCAGACCGGCTCCGCGATGTTCACTACCGCCAACACCCAAGGCTCCTCCCATAACCGGTCTACCAGCTCCACCTATCTTTGTTAAGCCAGCCAGGTGGCTTCCTCCGCCCTGCTCGGCCTCACCACCCGAGCGTCCTTCATCGCCACGTTTGCCATCTCGCCAGCCAGTCGTCAGGCTACCGGTACCTTGCATATCAGGCGGGTGCGCCTCAAAGACAAACTTCCTCTTCCGTATGGCAGGCACCCCGTCACCTGATCCATTGTCCTGAACCTGCCGTCTCGCCGATCCTGTGGCAATCCATCGCAGCGCCACCGCCCTAGGAGCACTAGCATCCTGCGAGACCACCGTAGTTACACAACAGCCTGGCTCACCACGCACATCTGTACCCCAGCTCTGATCACCAGGTCCCCTGTTGTCACCCAAAGTGAAAGGTAAGTCATGCTCCTGCACACTGCAGTCACTGAAGCGCCTCTTCCGTGATCCGGAAGCACGTAAGGTCAGGCCAAGCGCCGCCTGTGCGATATCATCACCGACCTTGGGTTGTGTCGCCTCACACTGCCCGCCAAGGTCGGCCCTCAAAAATCCTGTCTGACTTCCTTGTTTGCTCGTTCGTTAGCGCGCTTCTTGTTCAAGCATGCTTTCTCGGGATGGGCATTGGCTCGCCTATACCTCTGTGCACACCAGGCGCATATATGGCACTTCCTATCCGCCTGAAGCCCATGGGTAGCGGCAAAGACACAGTCACCCCAATTCCAATCATGACACGGCTTCCCGTCTGTCTCCCGATTGTACTCTGGCCTAGTGTATTCGGTCGCCTTCGGTTCACTATACGCCACCTGCGTCTGTCCTCCTTCCGTCTTTTTGGCTATCGGTGCAGCAGCCTTTACTGCCACTTTAGGCTTCTCCAAGCGCGTTCCTATCGCACAGACGTCCCGCTGGACATCCTTAATTGCATACTTATCGCCCCAGCCCGCCGGCAGCCTGCCATCACTAATCATCGTAAATACCGTCTCCGACCACTGGCGGCACGTGTGCCAGTCCCAGGTGCATGCCATTGTCGCGAGCTGATGCATATGCTCATGCAGATTTTCGATCCAGATAGCGCTCAGCTTACGATCCTTAGTCATCCGGCATATTGCGGCGAAATATTCCGCCCACGATGCATCTTCCATAGATATGCGTTCATTCTTATTCCCTCTAATGACATAACGATGGGGGGCCAGCACATTATTACCTTTTTTCCGGGAAATTGCCGATCCTGCTGCCTCGAGCAGCGTGTTTACCGCGTCCGTCCTGTCGTCGTCCCTGTAGTCGAGGTCCATATGTCCGTCATAGGCTGTCCTTGCGTGGCGACGCCTATCATGGCCATCCCAGCTGAAGCTTTTACGGGCTCGTCTGAATGGCGAGCCTGCCCGGCCGTTTCCGCATCCATGATCCCTGGCCCATGGGTCCCCTTGGGATCCACTCTCGGGCTGCACATCCCGATGATGAGGTGAGACCTGAGCGGCCCCTAGCTCGCGGTACGCGCCCCTTCCAGCGCGCTGATGGTGCCCGCCGCCTCCTATCTCCATGTCATCGCTGCATGGCGATCCAATCCTTCTTGTTGGTTTCGGCGTCCTGGAGCGTGAGTCACGCCCCTTACCTCCACCTTTTTCGATCCCATCGATCCGTATATTAAAGCCATCCACGATCTGGAGCATCTGTTGTTGGAGACCTTCCACTGCACGCGTAAGGCGGCCAGCCTCGCCTGACGCCACGGAGCCAGCCTCATCATCTCCACCGACCGTTTCCTTGGCGACGTGCTCCAAGGAACGCCGAGCCTGGCGCGCTGCTCGGGTCCTCCCGTCCCCAGAAGCTGCCGTAATGACTGTAGGATTCCGTTGAGCCTTGGCTTTTTTTGATGCCGAGCGTGTAGTAGGGGAGCATGGGGATGAGCGTCCCGCACCACGCGCTGCTTTCCTGGTAGACGGCATTGTAGTCAGTTACTGGCACGCAAAATGACGTCTCAACACCACACTGATCGTCTTAACACACTGTCTCTTAGCGCTATATAACGTCAACACGGAATCAGAGTTATACTGACGAGCAGGCAGCCTGTGGCCGATTTGTCACTGTCCCATCATGCCACTACACTGATTCCTACGCTTCCGGTCCGTAGCGTATTAGAACCGCTGACGGTGGCTCCCAACGCGCTTCCAACGAAAGTTCAGACCGACGCGTTTAAGCAAGCCGACTGGCGGCGGTTCCTTTGCCGGGTGCCGGCACGACTCCAGGCTCTTCCGACCAATGTACCACCGAAACGTCTCCTAGCAAGGCCGACTGACGGCGGTTCCTTTGCCACGTGCCGGCCAGACTCCAGGCTCTCCCGACCAGTATCAAGGCGGGGCGCTTCCTCGTAAGGCCGACTGACGGCGGTTCCTCTGCCGCGGGCCGGCAAGACTCCAGGCTCCCTCGATCACTGCTTACTGGCGATGCGTTTCCTCACAACTGACGGCGGTTCCTCTGCCGCAGGCCGGCAATACTCCAGGCTCCCTCGAACACTGTTTTTATGGCGAAGCGTTTCCTCACAAGGCCGACCGACGGCGGTTCCTCTGCCGCGGGCCGGCAATACTCCAGGCTCCCTTGATCACTTGTGGCGAAGCGTTTCCTCACACGGCCGACTGACGGCGGTTCCTCTGCCGCAGACCGGCAACACTCCAAGCTCACGGGTCAATGTTTATGGCGAAGACCGACTGTCGGCGGTTCCTACGCTGCAGGGCCGGCACTCGAAATGTGAGGAAACCGACTGACGGCTACTTCTACGCCGCAGGCCGGCAAGTCTCCAGGCTCCCCCGACCAACGTCAAACCGGAGCGTCTCCTGTCAATGCCGACTGACGGCGGTTCCTACGCCGCAGGCCGGCAAGTCTCCTGGCCTTTCGACCAACGTCTCCAGATTCCTCAAATAAAGTCTGATCAAAGTCTCCTGGCTCCTCCGGTCGTAGTGACAAGAACCCACTGATACGGCGCCTTATATAGCGAGATTGTACACAGAAACAGCGCGTCGACAATTTGTGCGCTCTGCCCGCTACGTCACGATACTCGAGCTCCAAGCGGCAAGGATAAAAGAACACCGCTAGCTGGCGACCAAGTAATTATAGTTCTAAGAAACCCGCTAGTCGGCGCCACCAAAGAGGCGAATGGCAGGCCTTGTACTGTCTCCGTGATCCTGATTACCCGTAATGCCGAAGCATTACGCATAATGCAGTTATCTTTAAATACAGTGTGTATTGGTATATATATATATATATATATATATATATATATATACATATATATGCATAAATGCATATGTTATATGTATATACACATATGTATATGTATATGTATACCCATGTATCTTTATATGTATATATATATTTATATCCGTATATAAATGTATATATACATATATATGTAGTGCCTGCCTCTCCCCCCTATCAAAGGGGGTGGGGCGGAGTCCCAGTCCCGAGCGCAGGGCATGGTCATGGACGGGGCGGGAGTCCCGTGAGAGATTTTGGTGAGTCCCGTGAGAGATTTTGGTGAGTCCCGTGAGAGATTTTGGTGAGTCTGGTTGACAGGTGGAGCAAGTGGTGGCTGCCGTCACGCCCGCCCTCCCCCCGACAGGTATATTTGTATGTATTCAATATATATGTGTATATATGCATAATACATATATATGAATATATGACAGAGGATATATACATATAGATGCATAGACATATACATATAAGTGACAGTCACTTTAATCAGGACGACATAAATAATTAGAAATAATGATGCAGACATTGCAAAAAAATAAATAATACAAATAATGTGAAATATGATACCAATAATAATGACAATAATGATAATAATAATAAAGACAACAATGATGTGGTTAATATGACATTAATAATGGCAAAATACATAATAACAAGAATGATGATAATAATAATTGATAACATATAGATACTAATACAGCCTATACACCTCATGGCCATGCTCAATGTTCTCCCTCTCCGAACTAACACCCAACCCCCAGTCAGCTGGCCACTGCATATGAAAGGGGTGTAAAGGGTGTGGGGGGGGGGGCAGTCACACAGAGTTTGCCATAGATAAAAGATTCACCGTGGACTTGTAGTACATGGGTGAATGACAACGTAGTGTAAATATGGGCGAAAATAGCTTTAGTATGGAACAGGAAGTAGAATGCCTGGCACAATTGTCAAATGGTTACTTATATCGGCACAGAGTTGGTGAAATGGGAGAGAATGCAAAAAGACAAGATGGCGGCCATAGAACGCCGCCGATTTCACTTTTAAAGTCTATTAAACTGCATGTTTTATTACATTTTTCAACTCAAAGGTAGCGGGGAAATATAAAAACAGATATAAAGAATAAATATTGCTTCTTAAATTAAGATATTATTCACTCAATTAATTTCCCCAGCATGTTGAAATTCTTCGCCAGCTTTTCTAATGGGTTGGTTTTCACCCCTGTACTGTCATTACGTGGTGAATCTTTTATCTAGGTTTGCCACTGACCTACATATACGCCCATGGCTGATTGGAGGTACTCCTATTGTTCTGTGGTTGTTTGGCTATAGCAACACAGTAACTAACACAGGGAACCTGGTCCATGACCATAAAGCACTAATATTTTAACGTTGTTTTACAAATTAGTTCCCAAGCTAAATATCCAGACACTAACCTGGGATCTTAATATAATTGTTTCCTTTCCTGTGATATGTTCCAATAGTAAACTAACCCAAACTCATTGTGCCACAGTCATTTATGTCATTTCACTCCATAATCTAAAATAAAATACGACTTTGGTAATGGAACCGGACCTAAAATGATGGCATCACCCGAACGAGGTAAGCTCTCCAATCTGATAATACCTCTTCGGTATTTCCTGTGTAATGGCTATTTAGTATTTTATGTATTATTTATATCTTCCGGATAGACAAGTAAACACACATGCAGTTGGACTCGATAAATTCTGGCTGGTACCTCTAAAGGCCCCTCTGTTTAATCAATCACAAGTCAAGTACAGGAATCAAAAGTTCATCATTCACAAAATCACAATAGCAATCGAAAATCCATCAAATCAATCAAATAAAGTCAAATTTCCGACCGAATGGATGCAGAATAGAGGCGGTAGCACCAGAGATCGACACCTCTGGGGTCACCTCTTGCCCTGATTGGCTGATGCGGGCTTGAGGCTGCATCGGACGGGATAGCATAGGCAACATAGCACCCACCCCCCAGCCGGTCGCTGCACAGATAGGCCCCCTACAGCCTAAATAATATTAGCATAACTAGTTATACCACACATAATGTACATTTGAAATTTAATGTGTTATGCCTATTTGGCATATTATGTGTAACGCAGTAAATAATGCTTTCATATAGGCTCCAGAGCAGGGGCTACTAATGTGATTAGAATGTACTCAAAGACCAAGTTTGCAGCCAGACCAATGTTGTCCTCACATCGAATGTGTCCGGTCATCGGAGGGACATGTAAATTATAGTTCATGCATTTGAAAGATTCATTGCGCAATGGCAGGGTTCGCCGATCACAAGGGTCGCTGAAGACAGGTACAACTGTACTTGTGTGGCACTATCAGGGATATCAGATGTAGCAGTGATGTCTGTATCTATATTTATATAAATATGTATGTATATATATATATATATATATATATATATATATATGTGATGTATAAGCATTATGCGAGTATAAAGCTGCGTAAGGGAATCTATATGTTTATTACTCTGTACTACTTTATAACACACTATGTTATTGACCAATCGGCTCTCTGTATCTATTCACCTCCTACCACAATGCACTTCGAACCGCACTTCCGTCGCCTCCAGTGTCACGAATACATATTATCTCATCCCATATCATTGTTTGTCTCCTTCTTGTACTGTAGCTTGTTTATATATATATATATATATATACAGTAAACCCTCTCTAAATTGACCGACCATGGGACCGACTTTAAATGGTTCATTTAGGGAGGTGGTTGGATCGATATAGGGGAGTAGTCGATCTGTGGAGGTGGTCTGTTAGAGAGGTTTTACTGTATATATAGATTTGATGGTCGGTTGGTTGTTGGAGTTTTACGTCCTTGCATATAGATATGTGTAATATTATATACAGCATTTATATAAAAAAAATATATATACACCAACTCCCTCATTAATGTCATGATTAGCTTGTGTGATGGGGAGTCATTAAACAGACAAACCTTGCCTCCTTCTATATATTTATATATGCATTTATATATATATATATATATATATATATATATATACATACATATATATATATATATATGTAAATTTATTCCCTCATTATGAACGTTTTTGTTTAACTCTGATATTGATATCAGATTTAGCGGACAATTTATAAATTATGCATATGCATATATATGTATATATATATATATATACATATATATATATATATATATATGATGCGCGAAAAGGAAGAAGGCAAGGCGGGGGTGGAAAAAGGAGGCGTTTATTGTGGCGCCTCTGGCAACAGAGGGTAGACAGGGCAACAGTGAGGAGGCTCAGGAGGAGCAAGTACATGGTAACAAGGAAGGTCAGGCTCATGAGGAGCAGAGAACAAGAGTGTCCAGAGCAGGGGCTCATATGGAGCAAAAGTCAGAGGTGCTAATAGTCCATGTGAGGGGAGGGGGCGCCGAGGAGCCCTCCACCAAAGCGGAGGAGAGGGCTCGAGGCGCGCCCGAGGGGGCGAGGCGGGGCACATATGCGCGCACCCCTCAGAGGTCAGGTTCCCTGTGTGGGCGGCGAGTGTCCGTCGCCTACGTCGACATTCCAGGCAGAGCGTGGAGGAGGGCTGGAAGGCGAATGACTGAGGGAGGCCGGCGGGCGGCCTTATAAGGGAGGGCAGGAGGGCGGTGACAGGTGAGGTGCGAAAGCAACGGCCCGGGGCAGGGGGCGGGAGAAAGCTGAGAGGCGGACGTCGCGCGAGGTGGGAATGCTGCGCGACGTCCGGGGAGGGGGGGGAGGGTCTCTTCCTCTCCACGCATCAAGCGCAATGCTCGCATTACGACCAATCCTCCGATATGCCTGACACTTGTCAACATCCAGTGACGGTGAGGACGGCTGCAGGTGGCACCACCGGTACAGTGTTGGGTCTCACAGAGTATAGCAATATTAATAATGTGATGGGGCCCTTTCTCGGCCGCCCGGAACTTGACCCTCACGCTGTAGACCCCCTGAGCAAGCAGGAGAACAAGTATGTATGCTTCTTTTGTCTTAATCCCCACTCACTGCGGTGTCCACGATCAAGTGACCTGCCTCTGCCCTGCCAGGTCCCACGTCAACTTCCGCGGGAGGTTATGCTAGTTGCACGCAGTAGATGGCAGCCCTGTCACAGCGCTGCCCGGCGGCTACCGTACCGCCACCTATCGTTATGAACTGCGATGGTGACGGAGCACTCCTTGCTGCCACCATATGGTAGTGGAGCTCATGTCTGGACTACTACAATAATAATTCCCTTATGTATCTTTATACTTGCATAGTGCATTATGCATCATATATATTTTTTTTACCTCGGTACTACGCCTCTGGCTACTCGTAGCCCAGGGAGAAGGAAGCACATCCGCCCCCAGGAATTAGCATAATCAGCTCACAACAGAACTCGAAATGTTGGTTTAGTTCATGTTAGCATTCACATACAAAGTTTTTTTTAACTTTTCGATAAGTTATTCCTGTTTTACAGCTTAGTTTCAATCGTATTTGGCATGATCGATAGAACAATGCTACCACTGTTCGGTTATTAATTAAGCCACCCGTTACCGAGTGGAGAGATGTTGGCAAGAGCCAGTTACATCATTAGGGATTCATTCCCTGGGTCTCATTAAGATTCCCCATTTGTGATTCTCGTTAAGGCGTACATCTGAGTCCTATAGTATTTTCTTTGACTTGTTGGCGAAGAAAGCCACAGGTGGGAGAAGTTTATAGGTACTTAGAATGTGGGAGGGCACTGCTACACTGGTCCCTACCCATCGTTTGGATCAGTTGGTTACCCATACCGTTATCCTGCGACTGTCTATTAGCCATATGCCTGCATTAAAAATTGATTTAACACCATGAATGCACACCTAGTACAATTATACTCTAATTATCAGTGTGCTATTCCACCTAAGACAATGCCTAATCATTGTTCTTCTTTCTACTCACAGTCTCGGAGCCATGGCTACGAAGCGGAGTAAGGCAGAGGCGACTCACACACTCAGTGCTGATGAAAACGCCACACAGCAAGTGTGGGCACAAAGGTCACCATCGCCAGAACAAAGGGATTCTAAGGAGGAGGGGGGGGGGGTACGACACCGGCCCTGGCCCCGCTGTAGGGACCTAGACGAGCAGGTTGCCAGGCTAGTGCAACAGAAGATGGAAGAAATGTTACCAGCTTGAGTGGGTATGTCAAGGTTCTGCAAGACTTTGATGAGTCGGAATGGGAGGACCTCTCTGAAGATCAGGCGTCAACAGATGATGACTCAGAGGAGGAGGCATTTGTGTTGGCACGGAAGTGCCAACACAAGAAAAGAGACAATTATGGACAACGATGGGAAGGAATACACACTATTCCTGGCACCAAAGCCCATTTAGGGCAAGCCACTGGACAAGACCAAGATGTTTGGCCGACAGCTGCAATACTTGTTCAAACAAGTGGAGACCAGCTCCAAGGGTGGAAAACACATGGAAACTGACAAAAAGAAATTGGCTGACGCAAACTCCAACTGCTTCAAGAAGCTGAGGCAGGATTTTCGCAACCGAAAAACCAGCCAACGTGGAGGCCGGTACGGAACCAACTTCAGCTTCCAAGCCAGAGGAAGGGGCCAGAGCCAGTCGTTCGGCTGGAATGATGGGAACAGGCCCTTCAAGAGGGAGTTCAACACTCAGAAGCCGTTACACCGCCCAGGGAACAAATAGAAGTGGTGACTCAAACAATAGCAGTAAGCAATATTTTTCAAGTGGGTAACCTCAACAACTGTTTTTCAGAATGGAAAAAAGTTACAGATAACTTAACTATCCTTAGCCTAGCAGAAGGGGTAAGGATCCCGTTAATAGAAGAACCTACTCAAAATACAATGCCATTTCCATATCGATTTCATGGTTCAGAATGTGAAGCATTAAACAATCAAGTCCTTAAGTTTTGCGAAAAATGCATTATTGAACCAGCACTACACGTTGCTGGGGGATTCATTTAGAATATTTTCTTAAGACTGAAACCAAACGGAGATGTTAGACAAACTTTATTTAACAAATTCATAGAATACTAACCTCTAAAAATGTTATTGTTAGAAACAGCGAGAGTCTTAGTCACACAAGGCGCTTGGCTAGCCAGCGTTGACTTTAAAGATGCTTACTACATGGTACCCATGTATAAACATGATCGAAAGTATTTAAAATTCTGTTGGAGCGGTGAACTTTATGAGTTCATGTGTATGCTGAATGGACTGGCCTGCTGTCCAAGCATTTTCACAAGGTTACTCAAACCAATTTTGTCCCTTATGGCTAGGAAAGGACATATCATGTTTCCATACATTGACGATTCATTTATTGTCATGCAAGCACAACAACAATGCCAAACAGCATTAGATAAATTATGTAAAACATTTACAAATATAGGTTTCTATATACATGAAACTAAATCAGGACTAACACCAACCAACAAACTAACATTTCTGGGGTTCTTTATTGATACCATAAAAATGACTATTTCATTAACAGAACAAAATGTTGATAAATTCACAACAACAGCAAACCAATTACTACAATTGAACAAACCAAAAATACGACAAGTCGCAGTCTTGATAGGAATAATGATAGCCACGGACCAGCCATCTTATATGGCAAGGCCCATATCAAATCCTTAGGAAATTTTGAGTGGTCTATGATAATTTTGCCAGAAGGCCAAAACGATATAATTTGGTGGCTTTCACACATAAACAACTCATCCAACCCAATTAGGATGGGAGAGCCTAACATTACGGTCACAACAGACCCTTCCTTACAAGGCTCAGGGGCAAATAGAGACCACCAGACCCAGGTGGCCGTTGGATGGAAGATGAAATCTACGACCACATTAATGTATTAGAGCTAGGACTCCGAGGTCTGATTCACATCCCTAAAAATCATGTGAGACTTCTAACAGATAACATGACAGCTATGGCTTAGATTCGTAATATGGGAGGGACTTGCTCCAAACCATGTAACAATCTGGCTAAACTCATTTGGGATTGTGCAGAGAAACATGACATGTGGCTAACAGTAGCACATATTCCAGGCAGCCAAAACACTTTGGCTGACAGTACAACCCAACATTTCCATGACCATTTAGAATGGTCATTGAACTACAACATTTCGACAGTTTTTGTCACAAATGGGGCAAGCCAGACATTGATCTCTTTGCATCAGGCAACAACAAAAAGTTGCCAAAATATGTGTCTTGGCATCCAGAGCCAGAAGCTTGGAGAGTAGATGCATTTTCACTAATTTGGAATAATAAATTCTATTACATATTCCCCCCATTCAGCATTATCAGCAGAGTGGTCAGGAAGATCAAGATGGATCACACTCACTCAGTACTCATAGTACCAGCATGGGTAACAGCGGCAAAAGACTTGATGAGCTTCCCAAGGGAAAGGAACAACCTTCAACATCAAGGATCACTAACAGTCCACGGAGACGTGTTGACAAAAACATTTGGCATTCCTTTTCTAAGGAAACATTGAGAATAATTTGGATTAGACAAAATAACAAAAGAAAGGCTAATATCACATGCCTGGAGAAAAGGAGCAGTGAAATTATACACAAGTTATTTAAAGAAATGGGGACTTCATTGGCTTCTCAAAGGAGTCAAACCGTTAAAACCTACAATAGCTCAAGTGTTATGATTTCTAAGAATTTTAGAAGTTGAAGGACTAGGATTCGGTGCTAATAATGCAGTGAGATGTGCACTATCCATTATTCTACCAAGAATAGATGGACAAACCCTTGGGAAACAACAGTCGGTACACTGGTTCATTAGATCAGTGTATGAAAGAAACCCACCCAAACCTAAATACAATAGGTTTTGGGATGTGTCAATAGTATTCAAATTATTCAAGTCATGGCCTAGCAACAGACATTTGTCAATGAAAGACCTAGAATTTAAATTAGCAGTTTTATTACTGCCAGTTACAGGACACAGAGGCCAGACCATTGTAGCACTTTCACTAGATTGACTAGAAATAGATAAGGATGAAGCTACATTTGATTTAAAGATATTACTTAAATAAAATCGTACAGGGGACCCACTGTCCACAGTACATGTTACTAGTTTTCAGGAGGAATTAGAAATTCCAGACAACTACTAATCAGTTTTATATGGCCACATAAAGCTATCTCGAGAGACACTCTCGCAAGGTGGACTATCAAGGTGCTTAAACAAACAGGAGTCAACACTGGATGATATGCGTCTCACTCAATGCATGGAGCCATAGTCTCCAAGGCAAGACAATTAGGAATCTCAGTCAAGAGAATTCTTGCACACGCTGGGTAGAAGACGGCTAGATCGTTTGCAAAACATTACAACAAACGACTGGAAAAGTCAAGCGGCATTGAGACACACGCCTACTCACCAACTAAAAGCAGGTGAGAAACAACATTAAATTATGTACTCGTATATACATAGTATGGTTACAACATTAAAGGATAAAAGGATAAAAAATGAGATTACGTAAAATTCTCACTCGGCTACGAGTAGCCAGAGGCATAGTACTGAGGTAAACTAGTATAGTTATATGAATCTTACCTGGGTACAGATGATGGATAACTGGTGTTTTCTCGAGGTACTAGCCTCGGCTAGTCGTCGGTCAGGGCCCAGCCACCCTGCCCTACCCCGACTTCATGATTTGCTAGAACCGAATTGAAAACACAATAAGTATCCATATAGAGTTAAATCATTTTTTATCCTAAAAAGTACATAAAAGATTGCTGGACCCGGATGTGCTTCCTTCTCCCTGACCCACGACTATCCGAGGCTAGTACCTCGGGAAAACACCAGTTATCCATCATTTGTACCCAGGTAAGATTTGTATAACTATACTATATATATATAGCTACGTATATACAACGTATATGCAGATGTAAGCGAATATGCACGGTGCCTCCCCCGGCAGCGTGGGTCGGAACTAGCTTAGTTCACCACCCCGCCGCCGGGTGCTTTACATATATGCCTTGGGCTATAGCCTCCCTTCAGCCAGTCGCTATAGGCCTCCCTACGGTCAACAACATTTTTTTATTCTTTTTTCTACTTATTTATTTTTATATTTACTTTTCTCTTTTACATTACCTTTATCCCTTTTACCTACTTATTCACTTTGTTCTTCTATCGGTAGGGCATTTGAGCCCAGCCAGGTGCATTTGATGTTATTCCTAATAAATATTGTACCCACCACTCTGGCTCTACTGCTATTCTTACATATGTATATAGTATATTGCGGCACTGGTAGCAGTGGGGGAGGGGGGGGGCACCACCTGTCCCACTGTGAAGAGGGGGTCACCCATAAAGTAGTACACAACATCAGGGTGGCCAATAAGGAATATTCCCTTATGCATCTTTATACTCGCATAAGTTTTATATATATATATATATATATATATATATATATATATATATATATATATATGCACACACATGCCCTGATTATGAAGATTGTTGTTTAACAGCTCCAGGTCCATTAGATTAGACACAGTTCAATGTTCCATATATCATATACATAAATGCTTACATGGCCCCCCCCCTAGTATGGACATAGCTGTTTACCATAGTGTTATGCCTTTTAAGTAAATCAGACATGAATGCTCGATATTAAACTGAATTCTGATCATTTTTATGTTGTCTTCCACAGAGAGCGTCGTGATGAGCTGACACCTGAGTGAGTATCAAGTTTACGATTAAAGTAATCCTTGCGTCTTGGTCTAAATTAACTTAAAGACTGGAGTCTTAGTGGCAGGACAAATCAATCGGTCGCTAATTAGCACGCTGGTGATCTCTGACACTTATTTAGAGGAGGTGTCTTATTTCAGGAGGTCACCTTGCGCTGCCTCCAGTGTTGACGTTTACAGCCCTCTCCCGTGTCCACCAATCAGGACACTTGCTGAGTGGCACTGTGCGGTGAATGGCCATGTGGTGGTTGTTTATAAACACAGAGTGGACAGTTGCTATGGTGACTGACCTGTCAATCACTAGCTTTACTGGCATGGGCTATTTGAATTGAAATTAGGTAAAAGCATGGTTTATGGTCATTAGGCGGAATACTATTTCTAAACACACAGCTATTTGGATATATTAAATGTTCATAAAGTCATTAGGGTAATAAAAGGATGGTATATGTACATGTATATTTTCAAGTATATATATCGTATGTATGTACATTATGTACATGTATGTATGTCTTTGTTCTGCCTCCTTTGCCTCATGCCTATGTATGTATATGTATATATGTATGTATATATGTAAATATGTATGTATATATGTATATGTGTGTACATATATATGTGTACATATATGTGATGTATATGTACATGTATATTTTCAAGTATATATATCGTATGTATGTACATTATGTACATGTATGTATGTATGTCTATGTTCTGCCTCCTTTGCCTCATGCCTATGTGTACATATATGTGATGTATAGCGCATTATGCAAGTACAAATGCAAGGGAGGGAGCGGGCCTTAGCTCAGGCGATAGCGTGTCCACCTGTGAAGGTGTGGGTCATCCTGTCAATCCTGCTCTGTGGACACATTTGCAGTTTGGGTTATTTTCCATTCCAACCAGTGGTCCACAACTGGTTAATCAAAAGGCTGTGGTATGTGCTGTCCTGTCTGTGGGAAAGTGCATATAAAATACCCCTTGCTGCTTATCGGAAAGAGTAGCCTATGTGGCGGCAGCAGGTTTCCTCCAAAGAAATATGTCAGAAGGACCAGATGTTTCGCCCAATAGCCGATGATAAAAACCAATGTGCTCTAAAGGCGTTGTTAAATAAAACAAACTTTACTTTATTTTTTATAAATGCATGGGGGACGTATACTTTATATATCTATTTCTCGGTGGCGCATTGCTGGAGTGCCCTCCCCCCCTCAACTGTCGGGGTAATTGGTGGGTGTATTTATGCATATCTGTTTATGTGTTTATGCATATATGTATATATATATACATATGTATACATGTATATATACATATGGGTCACTCTCCTGAAAACTGGCCAGAAGTGTCACATGGAGAGTTAATATCTAATATTTGAATTTTTAGCATTTCTTGGTTGCAAATGAAAACTGGAAATCTCCCCTTTACATCTATGTCAAATATAAATTGATGAGATAAAAAATAAAGGTGTAGTCCACGATTAAGCTATGTCATATGGCAGTATAACATGTGTTGCTCAGGTGTAACCCATGTTTATGACACCACGCAGTCTGCTTAATACAAATCTAATTTCATACTGAGAACAATATTAATCATGGCATAATATACAGAAATATGTAGTGTTTATATTGATTAAAAAAAAGTAATTCCCAGCCATGCTTTATTCACTGAATAATTAGTGTACAATATTTGTGTGGCATCCAGACACCACTGGTTACATCTGTGATGGAAATTTGTAATGTTATTTCTGAAGGCATCAAATAATTCTTTTTTAAATTTAACCATGCATACATGTAAATAAATACTTCCTTTTGATTTGGGAACTGTTTTGTTTGATATATCAATGCAATACAAAATGCTAGTAAGGATCCAACCATGGCCCATATGTCATGTTACAAATGGGTGACTGTAAAATGGTATTTTTTTGGTATAAAAACACTTCTTAACTAAAAAGACCAAAGTTGCACATTGTTTCTTTTATTTCCCATTTCCCTTATTTCTGAACATGAATCTGACAAATATAAGGAAAAAAATAAGTAGGACATTTTTTTATTGATGTTTTATAATCCCATCCCATGCTGACCAGTTTTCAGGAGAGTGACCCATATAGATATGAATGTAATTTATATATATATATATATATATCTGTATATATATATATGTATATATATATATATATATATATATATATATACATATGTATATGTGTACATACACGCTGCTGGCTGGCCTCTCTGCGCGTGCGCTGACACCTCCCTCTGCCTGCCCCTACAGGACCCAACTGTCCCAGTTCAACACGATCCGCCGGGCGACCACCAACCTGCGCCTCATGTCTCAGCGCCGTGACGGCCCGCCCCCCCTCACGCCGTCCCCCCGGCCCGCCCTCAGGTGAGCCCCGACGGCATTCTGCGCCGTCTTGCCCAGCTTTGTGTGGTGGTTAGTGGTGATGCTATGACTCGCCGCTTCTTTAAAAAAAAAAAAAAAAAAAAAGATTAATTAAAGAAAATTATTACAAAATATAATTAATTAAAGGATGAGATGAATGCATTAAGAAATACTTGAGCAATTAGCTGATACAGATTTTAACAAATTAATTTAATAAATGTAAATACAATAATTATTTAATTGTTTAAACTAAATTAAAGCATGAGAAAAATGCACTAAAACACTTGAGAAATTAGCTGATACATATTTTATTTAATCTCTTCTTGGATTTATTCAGCTAGTTCTTATGGTATTATGGATAATTATTATTTCAGATTGCTATTGTAATGATATTATATATGAATATACTTATATTGTATTTGTATAATATATATGTTTGTGTGCTTATGTTAAAGTTGCATAATCCGATGGTTTTGAGTTTCTGTCATTTTCTGAGATAAATATATTTGGTTGATCGTTATAATCTACCTTACTTTAGTTTGAAGTAACTGTTTTTTGACATGGCTAACTTTTGAGATATTTGAAGTGCAAACATGCCAAATTAATGTTGGCAATCATGCCAAAATTCTGACACCATAGGCTTCTGCAGTAACCTGTTCTATTCAATTGCCTCAGCATTCCCTTCTGCGGAGCGACAAATCTTTAATAAGTGCACTAGTATATAAGTCTGATATGTAGAATCAAATCTACATAATTGTTTTGTTTTTGAAAATTTGATGTTTTCATCGGATTATGCAGCTTTAAGTAGCTTCTTATATATAATGAGCTATAATATATCAAGTAATGAGCATAAATATATTAGTATATAGATATAATATATTATAATGCCTGGTGCACATTAGCAATGCAGCTTGGCTTGTTATCCACTGATTATCATAATGCCTGGTGCACATTAGCAATGCAGCTTGGCTTGTTATTCAATGATTAATATAATGCCTGGCACACATTAGCAATGCAGCTTGGCTTGTTATCCAATGATTATCATAATGCCTGGTGCACATTAGCAATGCAGCTTGGCTTGTTATCCAATGATTATCATAATGCCTGGTGCACATTAGCAATGCAGCTTGGCTTGTTCAATCAATCAATGGGTGATGTCTTCTCGAAGAAGGTTGGCTGCAATGGACCTCCATCTCTTCCTGTCATTTGTTCCTCTCACGCATTCCGCATAGCTCATTGCTGTCCACTCAGTGATGTTGTCCATCCATGTTGTTCTCCTTCTCCCTCTTGGTCGTTTCCCTTCTATCTTCCCTTCCAGTATTCTTCTCTGTGATTCCTGGTGCCGTATCATGTGGCCAAAGTATTTATAATTTTTCTGTTTTTGATCGTTTGTATTATCTGTCTCTTTATTTTCATTCTTGTTAGGACCTCCACGTTGCTTATCATTGCTGTCCATGGAATTTTTAACATTCTTCTGTATTGCCACATTTCAAATGCCTCAAGCTTTGTTGTTATTGCTTTCTTCAAAGTCCATGTCTCGCAGCAATATAAAAGTGTAGACCACACATAGCATTTTAGCAGTCGGAGTCTTGTTTTTATATTTATGTCTCTAGATGTTAGTACTTTCTGCATCTTTAGAAATGTTGTTTTGGCAATGTTTATTCTCCGTTTAATCTCTCTTTCACATCCGCCATCACTAGTTATTAAATGGCCCAGATACACAAATGACTCTACCTGCTCCAAGATTACACCATTAACTTTTATCTCTGCTCTTGGTTTGTATTCCTTTCTGCTGACAACCATGGATTTTGTCTTCTTTACATTCATTTTGAGGCCACATCTCTCACTTTTTTCTTTTACTTCATCCACTATATCTTGTAGTCGATTTGACGTTAAGGCTAGCAGTGCTGTATCGTCTGCGTATCTTGTGTTATTGATATTTCCACCTCCAACATTTATTCCTATGATGTCATCTATTTGGCTTGTTATCCAATGATTATTATAATGACTGGTGCACATTAGCAATGCAGCTTGGCTTGTTATTCACTGATTATCATAATGACTGGTGCACATTAGCAATGCAGCTTGGCCTGTTATTCAATGATTATCATAATGACTGGTGCACATTAGCAATGCAGCTTGGCTTGTTATTCAATGATTATTATAATTCAGACACAGGACACGAAAGTGGTATAAAGTGGTAGTTTATTGATCTTTTTTCTTATGATGGAATTCTTGGGTTTCGAGTAGTTAAAGTTCGGTATAGTTAGTTTTGTCCCACGTGCGCTCAGCCTTGCGTGCCAGATGGGTGGGTGGGACGGCTAGAAAAGACAGCAAAGCTTCAGTGGCCACGCGGCAGGTTCGGGCGCACTGGTCGGTGTGAGCTGCTCGGGCTCCTCCGCTGGCGAGTTTGTGAAGGATCCGCCAGGTAGCGCATCGGTTCGATAGTGAGTCCCGTTGAGTATAGGTGGCGCCACGGTTGTCCATAGAGTTTAAGGCTGAAGGGCTTTCGGTCCCGCGTCCCAAATTACCCATGTTGCCGCCGCAACATGCACAATTCAGACACAGGACACGAAAGTGGTATAAAGTGGTAGTTTATTGATCTTTTTTCTTATGATGGAATTCTTGGGTTTCGAGTAGTTAAAGTTCGGTATAGTTAGTTTTGTCCCACGTGCGCTCAGCCAAAAGTAGTGGAGAGCGCGGTGGGGCATGCGCGGATGGCGTCGCGCGGGACGTAGAGGTGGACGGCGGTCGAGGTCCACGTCCCAAAGTTCTGGATGTCGTCCAGTGTAGAGCCGAGCGCGGCGCACGCCTGCGCGCCGCCTCGACGCAGACTGTGGAGGGTGACTGCGCGAGGGGCCGGGTGGCCCGTGGCCGCCAGTGCGAGCCGTAGGGTGGCGAGGAGGGGCGAAGGGGCATGCCCGATGTGGTGATGAGCGCGGGGCCGTTGAGCGGCGGCGGGGTACGAGTCGCGTACCCGCGCCAGGCGGCGACCGGGCAGTATGGTGACCCCGGTATCGCCGGTACGGCTATGTCGAGGTGATGCCCCACCCTCCAGCGGGTCTTGGTGGAGGGCACGTGGACATTCATGCCTGTCGCCGTGATGGAGATGTCCTTGGCGCGTATGGCGTGCCCGCGGGTCGTGGGGTCGGTCGATTGTAGTAGGTTGGACTGGCGTAGTATGGTGAAGTAGGCGAGGAGTAGAGCCGCCGTAAGGACCTTGCCGTTGGGGCCCGCAGTCTCGAAGAACCTGACGACTTTCTTTATGTCATCAGGCGTGAGGGCTGGGGCTCGGGTCGTCTCGTGTGTGGATGCGCGCTGTATGCCCCTTTTTAGCAGGGCGACGGGGTAGGTGTCGAACGCGGCAGTGTTCCCCCCTATCGCCCTTATCCAGGTGCGTGCGCCGCTGAAGTAGTTGAGAGCGGCCCCGGGCGAGGCGAGGTCATCCGCGAGCTGTAGTAAGTAAGATAGTATCACGTAGTGTGTGGGGGTCGCCGGGTCGGACCCGTGTTGCCGCATGTAGGTGACGTACCTGGCCGCCTGTCTGTTCTTGTTCCGCCAGGTTCCCGGGGCCAGCCCGGCGGCTATCATGCTCGTCAGCCGTTGGTGGTGTCGCGGCGTGAAACCTGCGGATGAAGGCAAAAAATTAGTTGCATTCGCAGGTTATAGTCTTGGGGTGAGCACATTGATCAGGTCGACGTGGACTTGTACGAGGCCGCGCTGTGCGACCAGGGCCTCAGCCGTTCGTCGAGCTTGGTTGTCGTCGTGCCGCCTGCTGAGTGCGTCGGCCAGGACGAGGTCCTTGCCGGCCTTATGTTGTATCTGGATTTCCGTGCTCAAATTGGCCGCGATGAGCCAGATCTCCCTCGCGCAGGCGGTTAGGACGGGGTCGCGGCCGCATCCCGTCGAAAGGACCTGCTGGGAGGCGGAGTTGTCGGTGTTGACCCGGATGGTGTGATGGTGGGGGTGCTTGGGGAGGAGAGCCCTGACAGCCGCGACGAGGTTTATGGCCTCTAGCTGGGCTATTGTCATGCCCTTCTCCCGCACCTCGTCGGGGTAGCGTTCGGCATAGAAGTGGGTAGGTGAGTGCGCGCCCGCCCCGGTTAGGGAAGAGTCACACTCGATGGTCCAGCCGATCCTGGGCGCCGACTGCAGGAGGACATACCCGTTGAACGACTCGGCGAACCTGTCGAACCAACGGATGTCGTCGACGAGGTCCTCCGGTATGGTGTGCTTTCCGTGCAACGGGGCGTTCCTGAGGGCGGCAAGTATTCTGGACATGAATCGGCGGGCCGGCCGTATGCACTTCGCCACGTGTTGGAGCCTGCCGACGAGCCTCTGTATGTCGCGTCGTGAGGCCCTCCTCCCGACGACCCAGAGGCCGCACTCGGTGAGGACGTCGGCCAGCTTGTCGCGGGGGATCTCGAGCCTCATGGTGGCTGATGAGATCTCGAAGCCCAGCCAGTGTATCTTCTTCGCCGGGGGGACGCACTTGGAGGGGGCAAGGTCCAAGCCGAGGTCACGGGCGAGTCGCAGGAAGTCCGTGTACGCCTCCTGGGCCTTCTGGTGGGTGGCGGCCGCGCCCACAAAGTCATCCAGGTAGCACAACACGAAGTGCCCTCTCTTCCGCATGAGGTACACCACCGCGTTTGTGGTTCTGGCGCAGGCCATCGAGGACGTTCTGCACCCGAACGGCGGTGCGGCGTCGATGTAGTACCGACCCCCGTATGTGATACCGAGTAGCGGGGTCGAGAGCGGGCAGGTGCGGAGTTGGCGGTATGCTCTTGCGAGGTCGGCGCTCCATATGTACGAGCCGGTACCGAGTCGGGCAACCTCATCGGCCAGGTCGATCATGCTAGGTAAGGTGTAGGTCGCGGGAACACCCTGGTATTGCGCTCGGCGTATCCCCGCGTTCACGCTCGCCTTTCCTGGGTATGAGAGGTCGACGATGACGCGCCGGTCGGAGGAGACCCTCTTCGGCCGCGTCATCATCGGGCTGATCTGAGTCCATGGTTTGAATGGGGGTTGGTCGAAGGGGCCCAGCAGTGCCCCGAGTTCCACTTCCTTATACACAAACTTCTGGATGTGGACGTCGTGGGCGGGGTCCTCTGAGTGGTTCGCGGTGGCCGGCACGGGCGGGAGGGGGCCCGTGTAGTCGGCCGGCCAACCAAACTCAAGAAATTCGACCACCTGTTTGTCGTGATAGTCGCGTAGCATGTGCCTCCAAGCCGGTATATTCAGGCCGGAGGGGACCGGTATTCTTGTGCCCATGTAGTTGGGGAGGGCGCATTGTCGTACCCGGTCGTATATCTTCATATATGTCGCGTTGTTCTTCCAGAGTCGGGGTATCGTGCGGGGCCATATGGAGTGTAATGTCGTCCTATACTCAGTGGGGGTGAGCGGTGGGTTGTAGGGCGGGGCGGCCGCCGCACCGAAGTCGTCGAGGACGGTGTCTATGTCGTTAGGCTGCCTGTGGCGCAGCAGCTCGTCGGTATTGAAGTCGTATTGGTCACCGTCGAGCTCCTCGAGGGGCGCCGTGGGCGGCTCGGGGGCTGTGTGTTGGCGGGGATGTGCGTCCGCTGCCGGGATGTGTTCGTGGCGGTGGTTGTGAACGGCCGTCGGTGTGTGGATGGGGTGGGCGTGGCCGGGTGGGCGATCGGAGTGCCCTGCTGGTAGGAGTGAGGTGTCGGGTTGTGGTGTGTGTCGGGGGTGGGGGGGTGAGCGGGGGTGGTGGGGGCGGGGTCGTTGCATGGATGAGAGGGGTTTGTTATGGTGGGCGTGGCCTGGGTGTTGTTGTTGTGGTGGAGGGAACTGTCATGGCTGCCGTCAGTGCTGCCACCTGCCATCAGTGCAGAGCGGCAAGATGGCGGCCGGCCGCCTGTGCGTGGGGCGTGGGTGGCGCCACCTTGTGTGTGGCGGGCGCATGCGGTGCCGGGGGTGGCTTCGGTATCTAGGTCACGTACAACAACACTGGCTTCACGGGACGGGTGGGGGGCGGGCCGTGGTAGGGGGGGTGTGGTTGGCGGCATGCTGACGGCGGGCGAGAGGACGCCAGGCCGGCTCGTCACGGCAGTGCATGCGATCCGCTCGCCGTCGAGCGGGCCGTCAACTGGTGGGGCGGCGGTATCCGTTCCATAATCCGAGTCGTATGGGCGGCCGCTTAGCGAAAATCCGCTTTTTGGTCGGCTTTCTCTCCACCGTTCTTCCTCTCGTTAAAACGGCGCTTGTTCTGGCAATCTTTCTCAGGGTGTGGGTTAGCCTTTGCATACTTAGACGCACACCAGGCGCACAGATGGCATTTACGGTCGGGGTGCATGCCGTGCGAGGTTGTGAACCCGCATTCATTGCCCCAATTCCATTTGGAGCACGGCTTCCCGTCGGCGTCTTTGCTGTAGATTGGGCGGACATAGTCAGTTCTGTCGTTACGTGGGGCAGCGCTCTCCGCTTTCCTCGTCGGTGCCTCGTCTACGGTCGTACGGCCGGATTTTTTGCCGTCCAGTCTGGTGCCTTCGACGCAGGCGTCGCGCTGGATATCCTTAATCGCGTATTGGTCAGCCCACCCGTGCTGCAAGCGCCCGTCGCTTATCATGATGAATACGTTCTCAGACCAGCGTCTGCACGTTTGCCAGTCGTACAACGTGGCCATTGTGTCGAGTTGTTGCATGTGGTGCAGTAACGGCTCGGCCCAGCTCGTCGGCATGGCTTTGTCGTGTATCATACGGCACAGCGCGGCAAAGTATTCCGCCCACGTCGCCTGATCAAGACCAACTTTAGTGCTACGGTGGCCCCGAATGACATATCTATGCGGTGCAATAATGCTATTACCTCTTTTGTCGCCGAGGGCCATGCCGGCCGCGGCGAGCAACTCGTTAACCACATCTGCGCGATCCGTTTCCTCGTGGTCAGTGTTTGAGAGTAGCTCGTAGAAGGGTGTACGGGATGTGACGCGGTCACGTGCCAGGGCAGCGGGGGTGCGGAAAGGGTTGTCAAAAGGAACGAACTCACGGTTTTTGTGTCCGTCCACCTGCGGGGCGTAGTAGTACTGATCAGGGCGCGTCGCGTTGGCGCCGGTGTCCCGGTGGCGGTCAGTGCTACGGCTGCGGTGGCGCTGGGGGGCCACGCCGCCCGTGCCAGTGCGCTGCTCCTTGCTCCGGCTCCGGCGAGGCGAGCGTGCCCGGGTGGGAGAGCGGCCATCTTGATTCCCGCGTGGTGAGCCGGTTCGGCGGCGTTTCTCTGCCGTGCGTTCAAACTCATCCATCCGATCAGTCATACTGCGTGCTATACGGTCGAGCCTCTCGTCCATTTTTAATTGGAATCCATTTAGTGCAGTGATCAGGGCGCCGCTTCCGTGCTCGGAGCTACGCCGGCTAGTGCTGTGTGTCGGTGTATCGGCAGTGGTGGTGCTCTCGCGTCGCTCCTCGGTGCGACTTGAACGAGTGCGTGTTTTCTTTGTCACATCCTCGTGTGAGACGACGGATTTCGGCCTACCACGAGGTTTCCGCGCGGGCGTGGGTTCGACCGCGGTTGGCGAGTCGGGAGTTGGATCCCTGATGCGCTTAGTGCGGGTGGCAGGCATGATGAATGCCTAGAAAAGACAGCAAAGCTTCAGTGGCCACGCGGCAGGTTCGGGCGCACTGGTCGGTGTGAGCTGCTCGGGCTCCTCCGCTGGCGAGTTTGTGAAGGATCCGCCAGGTAGCGCATCGGTTCGATAGTGAGTCCCGTTGAGTATAGGTGGCGCCACGGTTGTCCATAGAGTTTAAGGCTGAAGGGCTTTCGGTCCCGCGTCCCAAATTACCCATGTTGCCGCCGCAACATGCACAATGCCTGGCGCACATTATCAATGTGCTTTATTGTTCATTCGAAAAAATGAAACCCATATTGGTATATGCATTTGTTGTTTATTTAGTTTCAATTTCCGTATTAAAATTGGTCGGCATGTAATGCATCCTGACATAAATCCGCTTTCTGCAGCTCAATGTTTAAAAAAAGAATTGCCCTTAAAATAATGTTATTTATCTGGGTACGGTTGTGAAACACAAATTGGAGAGGGATATGTAAATATTGTCTCATATGGTGTGCACCAGGCATTTCAGTGTGCATGGACAGGGTGTTCTTTGTGACTTCCGGTGTTGTTGCCATGTACAGATGTTTTGTCTGCTAGATACAAGATTCACCCCATACTGCAGAGTAGTGGTGAAGAACAACCCTATATAAAAGCAGGCGAAAAGTATCTACATGCTGGGTAAATGAAATAAGGAGATAAATTCTTAATTTAAGAAGCAAAATATATTATTCACATATATCTTAATATTTACGCCCGACCATTGATTTGAAAAATATAATAAAACATGTAGTTTAATGGATGTTAAAAGTCAAACTGACCGCATTCTGTGGTCACCATCTTGTCTTTGTGCGTTCTCTCCCATTTCACCAACTTTGTGCCGAAATAAGTAGCCATTGTATATGGGAACCAGGAATTCCACTTCCTGTTCCATACTAAAGCAATTTTTGCCCGTATTTAGAAAATGTTGTCATTTACCCCGACTGCAAGTCTGGGGTGAATCTTCTATCTAGTTGTCTGCGTGTGTAGAGGTGCTACTAATATATATATGTACATATGTACTATATAATTTATTATGTGGATATATATAACGGCAGCCCCTTAATGTTTCTCTCTAACCACCTTAACTTCCATGTTATTTACTGCGGAGCAGGCATTCTCTCCTCCCTCGCCTCCTATATGCTGTGAGCCAAATGTCACTATATATATATAAATAGGAATGCTGTTAAGATTGACCTTTTGCGCAAATGCAGAACCTGCACTCACATCCAGTTTCAGTGAGGTAGGGATGCTTTCGGTCAACATTTCCCCACCGTCCACTGTTCTCTGTTGTGGCGCTGGTGTGAGATAATATTCTGACTCCCGTGACATAGTGACTCCCCAGTCACTTTATTATGCATAATAAAGCGACGTCCCTATCATATTGTGACCTCCCACCAAATTTCTTTTCATAAATATTTAATTCTTTACTAACATGAATTGATTGTTACTTTTGGTTAAAAGAAACACAAAGACATATAACCACAATTAGTTTTTTTTAAATATTTCAAACAAACCATCTTCTAATTCTATAATAATATATCATCATCATCATGCTGTCAGTCGCGATGCGACAAAGACTGCTTTCATTACTTGACTGCCGCTCTCCATTTAGCTCTCTGCTGTGAGAGTTGCGTCCATGAGTCGGTCTTAATGTCTCTCAGCTTCAGGTTTCTCTTGATGGTCACATTTCATGAAAGCTGCCTGCAATAGTGTTGAAGTGCTGCTGGCTTTTGCAAGTTACCAGCAGCACTCTCTCGGGGAGCAAATAGAGGTTTCACACCGGCAAGAACATGTCAAGACAGGCGCAAAACTATTTGTCCCTGCAGTGGCTGGTCGGGAGATGTTGGGAGTTCCATACATCAACCGCCCTTAATGCTGCCACAGTGACATGGTTTTCTGTTTAGGGTTTGCTCCCTTAGCCTTCCGATAATATATACATACACACATATACATCATCATACATGAAGAGGAGTTGCTGTACATATATCTTTAAAATAACAAAATGATTCGATATATCCCGTAACCCACCACAAAGATCCATTAAACTACAGTCACAATATGATAGCGGGAGAGAGTCGCGTTATTGTGCATGACAAAGTGACTGGGAAGTCACTTTATCGTGGGAGTCAGAATATTATCTCACACCAGCTCCCATTTAGGATGTTTTATTTGTGCGCGTTTGCCAGAAGCCAAGATGGCAGGATGCCACTGGGAACATGCCATACACTGACTGTAAAGATAGAACCAGAACGAGGCTGGGCGTCACCGCCACTTGCAGTTCTACAAACAAATCGCCGACCAGTGACATTCATTTTTTGTTGTTGGTACATTAGTTGTTTAAGTAGGGGAAATTTAAATCATGGACGATTGGTCTTCCTCATTCCACTGCCCCTTGTCCTATCCTATTAATGCTGTGTGTGTGGCTATGAAGTGACAAGTATCAATTTGTAGGTCATTTATTTGACTCGACCGGGGTTCGAACCCATGTGTTCGAATCTGACGATCTAGCAAAACGGGAGGCAGCCGTTCTACGCATTCGGTCATCTTATCTGGTTGAAGTGTTCGTATTTCTATGGTGTGGTCGGCGAAGTGTTAGTTTCTTAGTATCATTGAAGGTTCCTCTTGCTGAGTGGTCGGCGAAGTGTTAGTATCATTGAAGGTCCCTGTCGCTGAGTGGTCGGTGAAGTGTTAGTATCATTGAAGCTTCCTGTTGCTGAGTGGTCGGCGAAGTGTTAGTATCATTGACGGTTCCTGTTGCTGAGTGGTAGGCGAAGTGTTAGTATCATTGAAGGTCCCTGTTGCTGAGTGGTCGGCGAAGTGTTAGTATCATTGAAGGTCCCTGTCGCTGAGTGGTCAGTGAAGTGTTAGTATCATTGAAGGTTCCTGTTGCTGAGTGGTCGGTGAAGTGTTAGTATCATTGACGGTTCATGTTGCTGAGTGGTCGGTGAAGTGTCAGTAACTTGGGGTCTGCTGCTGCGTGGTCGGCGAAGTGTTAGTATCATTGAAGGTTCATGTCGCTGAGTGGTCGGCGGAGAGTTAGTAACGTGGGTGAGACTTGCTGCTGTGTGGTCGGCAAAGTGTTAGTATCATTGAAGGTCCCTGTTGCTGATTGGTCGGCGAAGTGTTAGCAATGCGGGTGAGATTTGCTGCTGGGTAGTCGGCGAATTGTTAGTATCATTGAAGGTTCCCGTCGCAGAGTGATCGGCGAAGTGTTACTAACGTGGGTGGGACTTGCCCCTGTGTGGTCGGCGAAGTGTTAAGGCCCTGTAACATTACGACGCATCTCGCAACCGCGCCGCCAACGCGTAAAATCACTTTTTACGTCGAGATGCGTGAAACTTTTGGGCTTGAGCAGAAAAGTTGGACGTCAGCGCAATGTAGTGGACATAAGCGTTGTGGTAGCGTATGTCGACGCATGAGAAAAAAAAAAAAAATGTTTGGCACAACGTGTGGCTAATGTGCCTCTTGCGCAAGTGGCATTTACCTAGCGTTGGCATAACGTGCTCCCAACATTCCACTAGCGACCGTTAAACATGTTGCACAACATATGAGCGCGTAGTGCCAGCGCATGAGCGACGCATGTCCAACGACAGTCCTGTGCATTTCGGCATTGCGCCAGCGTGCACCCAGCCCACGCATCATTGGCGTATCGCATGAGTAACGCATGCCAACGTGCGGGGGGCACCCAACCCATCCGCAAAATGCTCACGGCATGTTCGTAGAATGCCCGCAAACGTTATATACGTTAAGCGAGCCCCAGATGCACGCCCTATACGTCAAATACGTCAAGACACGGTGGAGAAACGCCAACCACACGTCGGCCACACATTATGCATACATTAGAACAACGTTGTCATACGTTGGCGTTATGTTGTCAATGCGCTGACCGAACGCTCTCCATCAGAGGAGCGAAAGTCAACATAGGACAATGTAAGAACAACGTTCCTCCAATGCGCGTCTAATGTATCTCGACGTACGCCTAGCGTAGGCATAAGGTAAGCACCCATGCATTGCCGTACATCGAAAGTTTTGTGTATGCACAAAACTTTGCAGACCCCCTGACGCACGCTGCCATATGTCAATGTACATTGACGTAAACCAATGCGCGCCTGATGCGGACATAATACATAATGACGTATCCCAACATAGCGGCAAAAAATCACATACGTCGCCATACGTTTGCGCGATGCGTCGTAATGTGACAGCCCCATTAGTAGCGTTAGTTGATGTATCCATTTCTGCTCTGTGTCTCAGTGTATGTTCTTATGTACAGAAACCCGCCCGTGCACGTGCAGCCCCAACCCCCTCCCCCCTACCGGCTGCCCCCGAGTTACCCAGCCGTCGCCAGCGCTGCCGTGTGAGTAAACGCAGAACTAACTATTTAACAACGTTGCTGCTTTCTGTTAACAAATAATATTAATAACAAATAATAAATATGAGAACTGTCAACCCGGACATGAGGGTGTGTCGCGCTAAATTCCCACCACCAAAATACTGTACTAACATGGTAAAGTGGTAACCCTGGTGTGGTTTGTAATCATCTCCCGTCTAAAGTAAATACAGTACAACCCCGTTAAACCAAGCTCGGTTAAACCAAACGATCGGTTAATCCAAACTTTTTTCGGCGGCCCGGCAAAATACTACCATTTATCATATAAAAAAGTTGGTCAAACCAAAGTCGGTTAATCCAAAGTATCGGTTAATCCAAACAAATTTGTCAACCCCAGGCCACTTCCGGTACAGTTAAACCAAACTTTCATGTGGTTTTAAGGTCATCTAGGACTTTTTTATATGATAAATGGCAGTATTTTGACGGGTCGCCGAAAAAAGTTTGGATTAACCGATCGTTTGATTTAACCGAGCTTGGTTTAATGAGGTTAACCTGTATATGCATTAAAAAAAACAATAAGCATAGTGTCCACATACATTGTATATTACATTCATAATGCACCAAAGTTTTTGCCAAAGCCAAGTCAAAGCTCGGTTAAACCAATGATCAGTTAATCCAAACAAATTTCTAGGGTCCCTTCAAGTTTGGTTTAATGGGGTTATACTGTAACTATATATAACTATACATATATATAATATCATATGTATATATATATATATATAATATGTGTGTGTGTGCAAATATATATGTCATTGTCAATCAATGAATTGGTCTGACGCTGGCGGCGTTTTATTGGTGACCACGTGACCCGTGTGACGTTGACTGTGTGTGATTTCAGTGTGGATGACAGCATCACCCCTGTGCGCTACGAGGAGCCCCCGATGGCGGAAGACCTGAGTCTGACCCTCGTCTCTCACACCCCCACCTCACCGGCACACGTCGGCTCAGACAACTTGGCACAGCAGTGAAAGTCCAGCGTCGCGGACACCGGGCCCAATTAATATATATAACACCGAACGGTGGTTATGTTATAGTTCTGATCACTACTCCTATGTTAATCAGCGCTGCCAATGCGCATCATCGTACTCCACTGATGCTTCGCCATGTATGGGTTGTTAATAGCGTGTTCTTTAGTGCCCACACATTTCATATTAATTTTGATGTTTTTTTACTAACTTCAGTCAGCTCGATTAGAGTAGCATCCATTTTGAGTCACGTAACTGTGAGTGTTGTTAACTCCGCCATTAGATAACACCACCGATATGGTTTACCGCCTAATGGTACAATGGGACTCCACCAGATGGCAGTGCTATATTGAAATGAGGCTGTTCACGAGTCTGGAATCGTGCAGAGAACGTAGATATATACAGTCTCTGAATATAGTCAGAGACCATGAATATATATATATAATGACAATTCAACACAATATTGTGCGGGGGATTGATGCGAAGCCTAGCTTTAACCCATGCACAACACAGGTTAAAACTATTTCAATATATTATCATTATTGTTTTTATTATTATTACCCAACCTATAAAACTGTTCAACAACAGCAGTATAACTAACAGCAGAAAAATTCAACTGACTGTGAGATGAGTAACGAGTAACAGTACTAACACTCCAGAGACGAGGATACTGGGCACATTTAAATATATATACATGTATATATATATATATATATATATATATTTATATATATATATATATACCGTCCTGATATGACCTTGTTGCTATGTTGCTAGGACGTAAAACAACAAACAAACAAAACTATATATATATATATGATGTATTACAAATTATGTAAGTATAAAGATACGTAAGAAAGATACGAGAAAGATCAGGTGAAGACTCCTGAGTACGGGACCAGACCAATCCAGTATCACAGCTGTCCAGCGTTGAAAACAAGCACCCTCACGGGAGCTTATACGTTATACGCAGAATAAATAACTTCTCACACACACACAAAAATAAAATAAGGGAATAATTATTATTATTGTTATTCTCCATAAGACCAACACTGTTCCAGTGGCTCCACCTTCGGCCTCCTCGCCTCCACCGGATGTAGACCAGTGTCAGTCGCACTGGAGGATTTTGTCTATATATGTATATATTTATATACATATATATGTATATATACTATTATTATTGTTATTATCCAATCTATAAAACTGTTCAACAACAGCAGTAAAACTGACAGCAGAAAATAACTCAACTGAATGTGAGATGATTGCGAGTAGGCCTAACAACTTGATTTTTGTTTGTTTTACGTCCTAGCAACATCTAAGGTCATATCAGGACGGGCTAACAACTTGAACATCAACAGAAACCGAGTAATGACTTAAGGCCCGGTCACACCTCACTGGATTGAGCAACGAACAGAATTGTCTAGTCCAGCGGTGATAAGTATCAAAATGTATTAAAATGTGTCAAAGTGTTGTGAAGGCCGCCGGACAAACGGACATGAAACGGACATGAATGGATAGCCAACGGACGAAACAAAACTCAAACCAGACAAGAACTGTAGAGATCAGTCCGGCGGCATCCGTTCTATTAGTTTTCTGCCTGTTCAAAACTTGTATGGACACAAAACGGACTTTGTTCAGTTTCTGTCCATTTCCCTCAATCCGGTGAGGTGTGACTGGGGCTTTTCTGGTAATGTTAGCCTATGCCAGACCAGTTATCTCTCTGGTTGAACTCTGCACGTGCTAAAGTTGCATTGTCCGATGAAGCATCAAATTTTCAAAAACCAAAACACTCACCTCGATTTGATTCTACATATCTAACTTAGATAGCCTACTGATACACTTATCTGGCATGTGTTACCATATAGAAGGGAATACTGAGTAAATTTAATCAAACCTGTTACTCCGTACGCCTATGGTGTCAGAGTTTGGGGATGCTTGCCTAAATTAATTTGTCATGCTTGTGCCTCAAATATCTCCAAAGTTAGCCATTTAAAATAAAGGTTATTGCAAACTACAGTAAGGTAGATCATAACAAGCAACAGTGATCAATTTAATATATTTATCTCAGAAAAATGGGCGAAGCTCAAGACCATCGGACTATGTAACTTTAACTTAATTCGCTTTACGTGAGTGTACAATTTGAAATAAGACATCTCAGCTTGGTCTCCACTCTTTGTAAAAGCCGTGTTTACACGGGCGAGTTAATTCGCTTCATATAAATCGCCTTGCCTAGTTCGCCTCACATTCGGCGTGTAAACGCGACTCTGAGGCGGATTAGGGCTGATTCGCTTCATATGATTCACTTTATATAAACCACTTGTCAAGGTAGTTTATATGAATCGATTCAGCTGGTGCTCACCGGCTACAGTCTTAGCTGTAACTAATCGCTGGCGCCCAGCAGTGTTAGGGACCGATTAGGCCGAAATCTATTGAATGCGATCATATTTAACAGAATTACATACTCAAATAATTAAATTAACCCTAAATTCCAAGCGATATTAACGTAGCCGCTACATTGGTGTCGTTATTCATATTGTGAATCGACGTATGTAAACTAAACAAATAGCAGTACTCGCCGGCTACAGACTCCCCACTAAGACTGCTGGTTCCCGGTCGCCAACAGACTTTCAAACTCGCTCGAATAAATGCGCCACTAATTCGCTTCATATGAATCGATTTGTCTAATTCGCTTCACAATTGCCCGTGTAACCACGGCTTTTGAGACTTAAAGTCGCCGGTTATACCTCACCCAGATACAAACGAATCCAGCATCAAAAGCTGTCCAAACATACCTTTGCTTAGTTCATGCGACTGATCATGTGGGAGGAGAGTTGAGGTCTGTGATGTATGAATGACATCATAGGTGGGATTCCCTCATCACATGACCTAGAGGGGTTCCCCACACACAGGGGAAGCCATGCCAACCACCAAGATGGCAGCCACAGAAAGCTCTCAATTCAACTTTTAAAGTCTATTAATCTACATGATTTAATCAATTATTCACACAAAAAGTAGCTGGTTATGATAAATACACATTTGAACTTTATATTTATCATTTTAGATGGCAATTTCTAACATTCTTTTCTCTATATGGTTGTCTAAAAGTGTCAGTGCTGCTGGACTAAATAAAACACAACAGAAGCAACCAATGTCACCACTCTGCCCCCACATATATAGTTGCATAAACTGAAAACTGGCAAACGTATGCTTGGAGAGCATTTGTCGGAGTACAGGTAGTGTCTCAGCGACCTATATCTGGTCCCTTTAAGAACCCTGCTCACGGCGGGTTAACCATGTTTTACACCATAGGGCCTACTGCACTATTGCTCAAATTGGTACGAATCAATGTGCTAAAGTTAGAGGGAGGGGAGGGGCACTATTGTAGCATCAGTTGCCAATGTTTTTCCTTCCAGTTATTTGGTCTAATATAATGGAATTCCTTTTTCAACCCACCTGAATTTTAATAGAATACACGATTTCCATGACGCATGCGCAAAGTGTAATCCAGACTGGACTTATGGGTCACAGCATCTGTGGAGAGGCAATTGAGGCTCTGTTAACACTGGCTTCATATTGAGCAACTGACACAGTCTTTTCAGCACAAATGTGGATTTATAGAGAAAACATACTTACCATTTTTTAATCATTTTTGATCATTAGAGCTGTATCCTATTGATTGAGTGATTGATTGATTGAAAAGCTCGATCATCAGTGTAAAACAACATAGTGACACACTGTCGACCCCCAACACGAGTGTTGTTGTCTATCACCAGGTGTCGTACTAGTCGCGGAAACTGTGTATTGTCTAGGCTTGCTGTAACCTAGTCTACACGTTGTTTATTCTTCACATATCACATGTGTGTCTATTATATCTATGCATGGTTTGATTAGATATGAGATGAGAGTGTTCCAATATAGTTACAGTGTGCTTATAAGTATAGTTATGATGAATGTAATACCTAAATTGTGCACCGGCCCCTATTCTAAAACGCGCACCATTCTAAAACATATTGTTATACTATGTAATAGTGCAGATGGTGGCCGTCAGTGTGTAGGTGGCGCTCCTTGACCGGATGCAGCTTACCTCTACACTTCCGGTCCGTTCTTATGTTGGTAGGCCTTATGCCTACTAATTGTCTCGTGCTTTTATTGAAAGAGCTTTGAAGAGAGGGTGATTAGTGTAAAGTACAAGCAATATCGTGAGTAGATAAAATATGCACCTAGTGTAGTGGTGAACGACGACCATGTTTAAATCCCCAGCAAAATCTGCTTTGGTATAAATTAAGAGTAATTCAGCAAGCTGTGGAGGCCCTGGTTCCAATTCGATAAAAGATTCACCCCATACCTACAGTAGGGGTGAAGGACACCCCACTAGAAAAAGTGGGGGGAAACTGGTTTAGTATCAGTCAACTGGTTTAGTATCAGTCAACTGGTTTAGTATCAGAGAAGATATCTCCTGGTTTCCTCATCCAGTGTTTATCTATATTGGCACAGAGTAGATGAGATGACAAAGAATGCAGAAAGATAAGATGGCGATTTCAGAATGATGTTTTTCAAATCAAAAGTAGCAGTTACTGTTACAAGTTTGTACCAGCACAAATGTGACGTCATCGCTCCTAGCCAACCCCAGCCAAGATGTGGGTTACTGGGGCCATATGCATGGGCTGGTGCTACGTGCTGCCGGTGCTACATGCTAGTGCTGGGGTAGCTATCACCGGCTATCACCGGCTTGGTGAATTAGGTCAAGCTGTATGCTCCAATACCCAAACTGGTACGGATAGCAAACCGTGTAGTTATTTATAGATTTGGGAAATCCCTCTGAGCCTTTTCTCGGCGAGCACCACTATTTCACAATATCGCCGCCGATCCGGTGGCGGCGTTAATATTGCTTCGATTATTGGTTTATTTTGACCAAAATTCGCCGGCGGCATTACTATCGGTTCGATTTCTGGTTTAATTTGGCCAAATTTAACTTTTTTTGTATGTTATTCTGTTAAATAAAATTGGTCAAAGTAAGGCCAAAATCGAAGCGATATTCGCTGCCGCCGCATCGGCAGCCATTTGTTTTGTTTAGATTCGACAGTATGAATATCATCGCCGATGTAGCGGTGGCGTTAATCTCAAACACCGTGAGTGGAGTCGATGTTGGGGTTAATTTGACCAAATTTCACTTTTTTACTATATTATTCTGTTAAATATGATAGCATTGAATAGATTTGGGCCTAATCGGTACCTAACACCGCCCTTAATCCTGATATGAAAGCAGGGTAGCTTAGCCTAGGCTACGGTCGGCGGCTAGCGCTGGCACTGCTTCTTGCATGCGGATTCTCCACCATTAGCCGTGTGGTGCCCGCCAAAACTCGGTTAGGGCGCTAGCACCGCCCCATGCATACGGCCCTGGGATCAGGACTTTCTTTTAACACGGCACGTGTATTTGTCGACTCTACTCGCGGTGTTCGATTTGAAATTCTAGCAACTCGCGAGGGGAGTTGACAAAAACATGTGCTGTGTGCTAAAAGTATTTTAGCTAAATAATATATATTTAGCGAATTGAAGAGTCAATGCCTTGACCACATTTGTGCATCAAAAGGTTGCTCAGGTCCCCCGAGTCGATTAATCGAATACGCTGAAATGCCGTTCGATTTTTACCAATGCGCAGAACCCCGAGCGTAGACTCTAAACCCCCTGAGAATTTAAACCGCGACTCTGGGTCGTGTTAATCGAATACGGCCATGGAGAGTGTATGACCACCCTGGCTGGCACATTAAGGAGAATGTGTGAAGTAGCAACTTTATAGAAAAGTATAAAAGAAAGACTACAATGCGGATAGAATAGGTGAATAACAACTTATAGAAAAGACTGCAGTGCTGCGGATTTCCGTACACGGTCATAATAGTTATTGTTTATGTGTGGGCAGGGGGTCCCATTTTTTTTTAAGCACAAGAAAATAGATAGGATATACCATCAGTTCAGCGCCATTTTGTTACTGTTCAAATGTATTAACATTCATAATGGTGCGGCCATTAAAAACTGATTGTCGTCTATAGAAAGGATATGGTTTAAATGAAAATAATGTGGTTGCTAAGGCACGGTTATGCAATTGATAGACCGTAATTCACAACACGACAAGGAACTACATGAGATGGCTTTATTCAATAAAGGCACCGAAGAAGCTGGTTGTTGTTGTCGGTCCGGAGTCTGGAGTCGATGTGAAATCCAAGGCCTGGGCCGCATTCACGGTGCGTCTCGGAGGCGCTGCAGAGACGTCTCCACGATGCTTTTTGGACTATTTGCGTTCAGGGTGCGTCTCGGAGATGCCTCCCTTTTCAGACTGGAGATGAAAAGCGCCTCGAAAATGGCCACCACATTCAGTGGTTTCAGCCAATCACAGCACAGCTTTTCCATTGCAAATGGCAGCCGCCTATAGGGGCGGCTATTTTTGAGACAATTAAACTGCCTTTGCAGTTCAGACTAGTGTGACATCACGCCCATCTCCGAGGCGCCTCCGAGACAGACTCTGAACACGGCCCTGGGTGCCAGTGGTCGACCGGTGTGGCGTTCTCAGCCGTGTCCCGTGCTCACCCGTGTACCTATACTCAAACTCAAGGCATTGTCAATGGTCGTAAGTCACTAACCTTATAAATTTAATATAATATTTTTGGTAAAGATGTTTTCTATATGTGTACCAAGCGATTTGTTTCTAGGTGGTGTGGTTTTAGAGATATTTCACTTTTCCTGGATTCTCAGTATGAAGATTGCTCACCACCATTGACAATGCCTTGAGTTTAACGGTATGCGCAGTACAAAGCATAAGTTTTAATCAAAATTAATAGAAATCAAGAACCCTAACGTTATAAATTTAATACAATCTTTTTGGTGAAGATGTTTTCTATATGTGTACCAAGCAATTTGTTAATAGGTGGTGTGGTTTTAGAGATATTTCACTTGTTCTGTATTTTCTATATGAAAATTACTCACGACCATTGACAATGCCTTGAGTTTGAATATAGGTACACGGCTGAGCACGGGCACGGCTGAGCACGCCACACCGGGACTGGTGCGAGATCTCGCGAGGCGAGATTGCTTCTCGGGAGGTCCGAGAGGGTTTTTGGGCGTGGAGTTCGAATCCAGGGGGCGCCACCGTCAGTGTAGTCCCTTGTTCTCTACATTAAGCTCAACACTTTTAATATGACTGCATACACAGTTAAATAATTCTTTATAATTATTTTTCGAGAACTCAACTATCTTCTCACACCCTACCACACCCTTAATATTTGTGGGAAGTATAGTGTTGTGATATTGTCTATCAATTTGACCTCTTTCCAGAACCCTTCTACATTATTATTCTGCAGTTTAGTGGCTAAAGCACCTCTCTTCATATCATCCTCATTGCTCTTAATGTATCTTAAAGCATATTTAAAACTCGGATTGTTCACAAGTCTCCATTTTCTTAAGTAGGGATGCTCAGAATAATCCATTGTTTAAAAATAGCTATTTTAACTCTCATTACTATTATTAATATAGCAGTAGTATAAAGTTCAACCATGTACATGAAAATATATGAATATATTTGTCTTATTTCCATTATTATTATTATTATTGTTATTATTATTATTATTATTATTATCTGGGCCCCAAGAGGAAAATATGTGTGTTACTATATTAATGACTTAGCGAATTGTGTGTGTGTGTGTGTGTGTGTTTAACCAAATTCTGTATCACGTACTTGTAAACCTGTGTGCTATATATAACATAACCTAGTCATTTTGAACTTGTTTTACCCCTGCAACCTAACTATTTTTAATCGCTCATTTAGGCACTTACCATATTTGGGTATAGATATAGAAATCTATAGAAATAAAACCGTAATAAAACAAACAAAGATGTGTTTTTATCCATTAATTAACTATTCTGTGTGGTCGATGTGACAAGAATTAAATGGTCGTTCCGACAATATTCGGAAGTTGTCAGCAAGTTGTGTTATTGTATAAATAAATATATGTTGTCTATTAAATACATCGATGGGTATAGATAGGCCGCATTCGGCACATGGCTAAGTAATTTTAACAACCCCCTGCCCCCCCCCCCCGAAAAAAACATTATTTATAGTAGGTCTGTTTCTATTAAAGAGCGTAGGCCTATTCGGGAATATACTGAATTGCATTTATTTGGGAAAGTATTCAATGTAGTCGAGTAACTATAGCGAAATAGTGGAACTAGAAAGGCATGTTATTCGGCTATAGACTTGAACCTGAAGCCAAACACACACCGAGTCTTATAATAAGTTGTAGCATATTACTTTGTTTTAATGTTAATAATAATAATGGAATAAGAATTTAAAAGAAACTTTTGTTTCATAATATTATGTGAAGCACACATGATGCCATAATCAAAATGTGTACCGACCAGTGACACAACAGTGTCATCATCTTGAAGACATCAAAGTGAATGCCTAGCTTGATACTGAGACGATAAATCATTGCCAAATTACAGAGTGATTAAACGGGATCAAACCATATACAATGTTATTGAGGAGGGTGGGTGACGTCAATCTTTCAGGTTGATAGTTTTAAGTGACTGTGACATAACATTGACTAGATAAAAGATTCACCCTTATCCATAGTAAGGGTGAATGATAACCCTGCCTAAATCCGAGCAAAAACTGATTTAGTTTCAATTAGTATAACTGTGGAAGGGATGGTTCCAGGGCACAGTGTTTATATGTTGGTATAAAGTTGAGAGAATTGGAGAGAATGCACGAGAAAAACACACACACACATATATTTAGCATAGTAGATTGCAAAATCATGTGGTTATTTCTATAAATCAGTCTTCCGACACTCTAAAAAAAAAGGTGTGTGTGTGTGTGGGGGGGGGGGGGGGGACTAGTATCGTTTTTACAACTATCCACATGGCTGGATCTAAAGCCTTGTTCACACGGGCAAAATGTGAGGCGAATCAGGCAAATCGAATCAGGTGAGGCGAATTAGCGCCCGTTCACACGGGCAAAATTAACCGCATCACAGGAATCGATTCTCGTAGACTACCTCGCTGAGGTGGTCTACACGATGCGCATCACGTGAGTCGAATCAGCCCTAATCCGCATCAGACGTCCGTTCACACGGGAAATGTGATGCGAACTAGGCAAGTCGCTTTCTACGAATCGATTTACATTCCCCGTGTGAACAGGGCTTATAAGACCTATTAAAAGGGAAGATGGGTCAGACTTTGTGTTGGAAAGCTTGTCTTATTTAACAATGCCTCGAGAGCACATTGACTTTTATCATCGGCTATTGGACGTCAAACAGATGGTCATTCTGACAACGGGGGCCTATTTCTTTGGAGGAAACCCACTGCCGCCACATAGCTAGGCTACTCCTTCCGATAAGCAGCAAGGGGTCATTTATGTGGACTTTCCCACAGATAGGACATTGCATACCACAGCATTTGATGAACCAGTTGTGGACCACTGGTTGGAATGGAAAATAGCCCAAACTGCAAATGTGTCCATTGAGCAGGATCAATAGGATGACCGACACCTTCAGACACACTACGTGTACCGCCTGAGCTGCGTCCCGCTCCCGACCTTGAGTTAGATGTAGTGGGGTGGGGGGGGGGGGTTGTGTTTGTTGTTTTATGTCCTAGCAACATCTAAGGTCATATCAGGATGGGTACCAACTTGTGACAGTGCACACTCATGGCAACTTTATAGTGCTGTCCCACTGGGAAACCAGGCCGCCAGCACCATGACCTGGTATCCCACTCAGTCACATTATCCTGACACTGAGCACACCAGTCCTTGCCCTGTCCTAATAATGCCGAGCGCCTGGCTAGGAAGTGACAAGTATCAATTTTTAAGTCATTGTTTTGACTCGACCGGGTTCGAACCCACGACCCCTCGATCTACCAGCATGGGAGACAGACGCTCTAACTCATTCGGCCATCCCGTCTGGTTCGAGTGGAGTCGTGGACAAGCATGATTAGTAGACGGACATGTTTGAATCTGTTTTGTTTTCATCTGTGTTCTCCGATCTGTTAGACACCCCTAATAATAAATAACGAGCAACCGCATGGCACATACAGGTAGCAAATTATCAAGTATATTCTCGTAACGCCTGAGAACTCTTTCGATGCTGCCATATACCGGAAAACTGTTGCAATAGCGCCACGAATGCAATACCCGCCACCTAGTGGCAAACCACTGAACTGTCACAGCATTAGTTGCAACCATTCCGTGTTTTACCTTTTGGACTGACCAATAACTTTGCATCGATCCACTCAGTCAAACGTCAACAAAAGCTGTTTTGTGCTGCATACGGCCTCGTCGGGACAGCCTCAGTGACATATATGTTCCGAAAATTACTAAGCTTTACGGTTTGCTACCAATCCCGAACTCTTTTGTTCAGTGAACCGTGCACGGCATTGATCCCAACCGGGACGAGGTGAGTCGTGTGAATATGAATTGATTCAATTGTACTATTTCAGTATTTGTAGCAAACGAACGTCGATCCCAATGGGCCAATGCCAACTCAACATTACAACAACAATCACTCACACTGTCACTGAACTTTTCTGCGGCATCCATAATCACCATATGCTTTATTGAATGTCTTTAATGTGTCCAAAGGTAATCGGGTATTTACAAACCAGGCAACCATTTTTCTCAAATCAAATGAAAACGAAATATATTATATAACATCTGTCGATCTGACTGATAGAAGACACTGATAGTGATACTGTGATAAAGTGATAGTGATATCTAAACTAAAGCCTTTAAAGTAAAGAGACAAGAGTAAGTAAAACAGTGACGAATGTTGAAATGGAGTAGAGTAGAGGAAATTACAAATTTGAGTGAGCATAAACTATCAAATAAAGCAGAAATGATCAAATCAAATATATCAGTGGTGAATTGTTTGTGAGATTGTGCATACAAAATATGATACGGTCTGTTGCGGTAGGTTTAGGTTAAAGTAGATTAGTCAGTGTCTGCAACAGTGCAAGTACCTATCATAATATTTATGATCCATTACTCAAAAACTGCAACTCATCGTGGCTATGATGGACTAAATTGTTGCAGGTGACGAATCGCCCAGTCGGGGCTCTACTCAGACTACTGGTACTTCATAAAAACGCATATAGGTCTGTGCAATTTGGCCCATGACCGTGAATATTCTGTAGAACATACTTCTGTTATATGTGTAGGTTGACCTATGTGTTTTTTGTTTCTTTTATTGTGTCGGTTTCTTTGTAGCGGTTTTGAGTGAAAGGTTGTGTTGTACTTATTTTAAAAGCCAGTTACTTCATTACTTTGTTTACCTCGATGTGTACTGGATCATATAGGTTGTTACATCTGTACATTCAAATCGTTTTTCTGGTGAATCTGTAGAGATATTGTTAGGCTGGATCCTTTTAATATGATAAATATCTGAATCCTTCGTCCAAACTTCTTAATATTCGGTTCCTCCACAACATAACTCGGGACGCTGTTCCACACACTTTGTAAAAAGAAAGACATCCCCAAAAAAGAGTGCTGCCTGCAGCGAAAACCTTCAACACCATAGTTAAAAAAAAAAGTTAATTGTTGTAATGACAATTTCGTAACCTATTCTGTTTATCTGTGTTTTCATTCAAGACTCCGTGGTGGGAAATTAACCCCCCCGCCCCCCACACACACAAAACAGCCTATTCCCATTAAACTCAGCTATGCAGCATAAAAATACCCAATATCATTATATAATAAGCTCACAATTGTTAGCTTTGAACGTAGAAAAGCTTGGCATTACGCGTTCCAAATAGATGACTGCTGTATTCCTTAGGCATTTTTTTCGTATTTAATTTAAGGAAGGTGGCTTAACCACCTCAATTCTTTTGTTGTTGGCCCCCATTTGAGGCAATTGTTTGACCCCCTTGGCAAGCAAAATTGGCACTGTTGCGCCTTTACTGTTATCAGGAACATAATAATATCAAACAAATGACCAAATGTGTGTTCAACACTTGTTATTGGACATTTTGTGAATAAATAAATACATTTTCAATACTTGGATGGATGGCCACTTGGAAATAAATACAAGGTGCCGTAGACATCTTGATACAGGATTACATTACAGCCTTTCAAACCACCAGTGGATAAGTAATAAGGCCTAAGGACTAAACTAAAAATGTTGTGTTTCATGTTGCAGACAAGCAAAAAAGTAGGATAGGGATTTAAAAACGAACAAAGATGTTTTTTTACCATGGATCCATTTAACGGGGTGTAATTTGACGCACATAAAAGGTACAACCCATGTAATTTGTCAGAAAACTTTCATTGGAGCAAGGAACTCTGTATCACCAGGTATCTGTAATGGACTGAAAGGGTTCAGTACTAAAGATTTTTTTGGCCTAACACATGATTGCCAACATTGGAAAATGAAAAACCAGAAGATCTTAAGGATGTTATATTGGAGGCGGTAGCAGCTTCGCGCTATAGGCGCAAAGCCAAGTGGGGGGGGGGGGGGGGGGGGGCTGGGGGTAGACCACAATTTCTATATCTTAGATGCTCTGTGGTGCATTTTTGGACACATCTAGGATATATTTCTATGATAGGTCTCTGCATTGACTGTTCTCCGCAATAATCTGTAAGATTTATTTAATATTACCATATAATATATTAATAGTATTGTATGGCGTAAGGTGATGATGGGACATAAAATATCATACACCTTACGGCGAAACTGTAAGGGTTGGCAACCCGGCTAACAGTGCTTTGCTTTGCCGCAGACCACTGACCATTTCCAGTAGAATGGCGGCCTCGACGGAAGCCAGCATCCGGACAGTGGTGTCCCATGACGCCATCGTGAAGTCGGCCGAGGACAAGCGCCAGTACCGGGGCCTCGACCTCGTCAACGGCCTCAGGGTGCTGCTCATATCGGACCCCACGACGGACGAGTCCTCAGCGGCTCTGGACGTTCATATCGGTCAGTTGCACTGGTGGCCGACAAGACAAACACGCCCGGGTTTAAAGTTGCATAACCAGGTGGTTTCCACCGGAAGCGGTGGCTGAAACCGTAGAGCGCAGGGCTCCCGTGCGGCGTGTCAGGAGTTCAATTTCTGGTCGAGTAAAATGAATGACTTATAAAATTGATACTTGTCGCTTCCTAGCCATGCGCTTGGCATTATTAGGATAGGGCAACGACTGGTTGACTCGGGTGTCAGGATAATGTGACCGAGTGAGATATCAGGTCATGGTGCTGCCGGCCTTGTCTCCTAGTGGGGCAGTACTATAAAGTCACCATGAGTGCGGAGTTACAAGTCAGTACCTGTCCTGATATGACCTTAGATGTTACCAGGCCGTAAAACTACAACAACAAGCCAACCAACCCGATGGTTTCGAGTTTATGTCATTTTTCTGAGATATATATATATATTAAATTGTTATGATCTACCTTACTTTAGTTTGATGTAACTTTTGTTTTAAATGCCTAACTTTTGAGATATTTGAAGTGCAAACATGTAAAATAAATGTTGGCAAGCACACCAAAACTGTTGACATCATAGGCTTATGCAGGCACTTTTTTGTCGGTGGGAGCGGGGCTCATGGGGAAGCGAATTCAAGATAAGGCTAATTGGTGGCGCCCATTTAAAAATAAAAATTGTCATAATAAAAATATAAAGAAAATTGTTGGATTTAGACAAAAACTTCTCCACATTTTCGGTACCCATTCTAATATGATTTCAGATGTTGCTGGAATGTGAAACCTCAGTTATTTACTTTTATGTACAAAATACCACACGGGGATGGTCGAATAAGTTCAGGTGCTCGCTTCCTATTTGACAAGTCATCAGATTCAAACCCTGGGTTTGAACGCTGGCCATATCAAAGCAATGGCGTAACAATTTATACTTGTCGCTAAGTTAGCCTGGCACTCTGCATTACTCGGATAGGGCAAGGAATAGTGCAATGAGCAAAACTAATTTTCCGTGATTGAAATTTCCGGTGCTTAATCAATAAGTAAATAAAAAAAAATTAAATGTTAAAAAAAGAGAAAAAAAAGGTATGCAGATATTGGCTATATATAACGTGCTTTTGTGTGTTGGTGACCTTGCAGGCCACATGTGTGACCCTGACGAGCTGCCGGGACTTGCGCACTTCTGTGAACACATGCTCTTCTTGGGCACAGAAAAGGTTGGTACAGTAAGCAGCGATAGAAATTAGTAAAATTGCTCACTTGTTCACCGGACAAGTCTGGTGTGATTTTTACTTGTCCGTCTGAATTTTCGATTGCCCATAGCACTTACCTTATATGTGATGTATAACGCATTATGTGAGTATAAAAATATGATGGGAATTTTTCCATTATAATTATATATTATCGTTATTACCATCGTTATACTCCATAAGACTCTGCAGTTGACAGGTGGCGCCACCTGCGGCCCATCTCCCCTCCAATGGGTGTCAACAAGTGTCAGTTGCACCGGAGGATTTTTTCTGTATGTCTGTCGTGGTTGCATCAATCATTTCTTGTATATTGGAAAACTTATCGGTATCATATTTGTAAAGCTGGGCATGAAAGCCCAAGTTGCGCGAGGCAGAGGTGTCAGTGTCAGAGGCGTGTTTTTCTGCTCAAATTTTTCACTTGTCCAATGGACAAGCTCACACGATATTCTATTTGTCGTGAATATTCTCACTTGTCACGGACAAGCTCTTATTTCGAACGCTGGTAAGGTTTACCCAGGAACCCGCCACTTTAACGGACATCACCTCATCACACTGGCATGGCGCCAAGTCCTCATTCACTCACTCACTGTTGTCTCCTGCTTTATCCACACCAGGCGGGATGACCGAATGAGTTGAGCATCCGTCTCCAGTTTTGGTAGATCGTGGAATTTGAACCCACGGGTTCGAACCCTGGTCGAGTCAAACCAAGGACTTAAAAAATTGATACTTGTTGGTACCGTCCTGATATGACGGTGCCAGAATGTAAAACTCCAACAACCAACCTATCATAGTGCCACTGCCTTGGTCTTCCAGTGGGACAGCACTATGAAGTTGGCATGACTGCGCACTGCCATAAGTCGGTGCCAGTCCTAAAATGACCTTACATTTTGCCAGAATGTAAAACAAACAAATGAACCTGACTTATTGCATGTCTCCCTTTTCAGTATCCGAAGGAGGATGAGTACAATAAGTTCCTCAGTGAACACGCCGGGGCGGCCAACGCCTTCACGTCCCCGGAGCACACCAACTTCTACTTCAACGTCGCGCCCGACCACCTCAAGGGCACGCTAGACCGGTGCGCATGTTGCTGAAAATGACTTGTGTTTAAAAGCCCGAACCGAGAATATATATACGTGTAGCAGGGATGAGAATTTGCCATTTTGGCGCATTTCCTTTTTCTTCTTTTTTCCCTTCCTTTTTGTCCTTCTTTCTCCCCACCCCCTTTTCTCTTGTTCTTTTTTCCTTCTTTTTTATGCTTTTTTTTGTCCTTTTCACCCCATTCTTTCCCCTCCTCCTCCTCCTCCTCTTCCTCTTCCTCTTCCTATTCCTCTTCCTCTTCCTCTTCCTCCTCCTCCTCCTCCCCCTGCTCCCCTTGCTCCTCCGCCTCCCTCCCTCCTCCTCCTCCTACTCCTCCTCCTCCTCCTCCTACTACTCCTCCTCCTCCTCCTCCTCAACATTTGGATCATTTTTATGGTGTGAAATGTGTAAATCCGAGGAGAAACACCAGCAGGGAGATTATTACACTTCAGGCATGGTTACGAAGGATTGGCTGGTTAGACTGAATTAAACCTGCATACTACGATGAGCCATCACATTTTCAAAACCAAAACAATTATCTAGATTTGATCCTACATATCTAACTTAGATACAGATGCACTTAAATTAAGCATTTGTTGCCACATAGAAGGAAATACTGAGGCAATATAATAGAACCTGTTACTGCAGAAGCCTATGGTGTCAGGAAATACTGAGGCAATTTAATAGAACCTGTTACTGCCAGAGGCCTATAGTGTCAAAGTGTTGGCATGTTTGGCAAAAATCATTTTGCATGGTTGCACTTCAATTATATCAAAAGTTAGCCATTTAAAATAAAAGTTACTTTAATTAAAGTAAGGTAAGTTCTAGCAGTCAACCTAATATAAATCTTTAAAAAATGACAGAAACCCCAAACCATCGAACTACACAACTTTAATATTAGTTACATTTCCTCACCCAACGCATCACTGTGCGCTGACACTCCTGTTGTGTGTGACCTTGACGTGGCGCTGTTCTGTTCAGGTTTGCACAGTTTTTCCTCTGCCCGCTGTTCACTGCGACCGCCACTGAGAGGGAAGTGAATGCTGTCAACTCCGAGAATGACAAGAACCTGCAGAACGACTCCTGGCGACTCTTCCAACTCGAGAAGGCCACCTCAAACCCATCCCACCCCTACAGCAAGTTTGGCACCGGTGAGGATTCTTTCTTCTTTTAAAAAAAAACTAATTTTGTATTTATTTTGTTGCTATAACAAATAGCTTGATTTGGTTATTACAGGAAAACCCTTGGAATTTGAACCCACGTATTCGAACCCTGGTCGAGTCAAACCAATGACTTAAAAAGTGATACTTACCGCTTCCTTGCCAGGCGCTCGGTATTATTAGTGTAGGGCAAGGACTGGTTGGCTCAGTGTCAGGATAATGTGACTGAGTGGGATATCAGGTCATGGTGCTTGTGGCCTGGTTTCCAAGTGGCACATCACATTAAAGTTGCCACAAGTCCACACTGTCACAAGTCGGTACCTGTCCTGATATGACCTTAGATGTTGCCAGGACGTAATACTTCAACAAACAACAATGTTAATCATACATCAAATTACTGCCATAAAGCATGCCTCATAGCTGTCGAATGCGGCTTCTGATTTGATACGCGATATTGCCAAGATGGATAGTTTAATATTACCATGGGAACTTATTCCTTAAGGGGATAATCAGAGTGAGACGAGGCTAATTTCGATATATAACTTAAATGCTTACGGTCCTCAAACCCCATATTTTGGTAATACAGGCCCCCCAGCTAGAGTAGATTGGCAGTCAATGCTGGAAAACATTTAGAACTGCCACCAAAGTCTCTCATCCACCTCACCCGGTACCCCCCTTGCCTTGTCCCTTTCTTTTTCCCCTTCCCTGTTCTTTTCCCTTTCCTTTGCCCTCCCTCCCTCCCTCCCTCCCTCCCTCCCTCCCTCCCTCCCTCCCTCCCTCCCTCCCTCCCTCCCTCCCTCCCTCCCTCCCTCCCTCCCTCCCTCCCTCCCTCCCTCCCTCCCTCCCTCCGTCCTTGCCTCCCTCACTCCATCCATCCCTCTCTCCACCCCCTTCCCCCGCCCTCCCTCTATTCCCCCCACCCCCCCAATAGAAATCCGCATTTCTCTTAAATTGTACTTATAATCATGAAGTCAATTGCTACCAGGAGGCTGGAAAGTAAATATACATTGCCTATTGCTACTGTACAGGAAACAAGATGACCCTAGAGACACTGCCCAAGGAGAAGGGCATTGACCCGCGCAATGAGTTGCTCAAGTTCCACCAGCAGTACTACTCGGCCAACCTCATGGGACTCGCTGTTCTCGGCAAAGGTAACACAGGAATGGCTAACCACAATAAAACCTCTATAACTGACCACCTCCACAGATCGGCCACTCCCCTATATCAATCGCTTTATTCGGCTCCCAAACGATCGCCCATACAATACCATTGTAACGATAAAAAAAAACACCCGACCACATCCCTAAATGAACTATTTAAAGTTGGTCCCATGGTCGGTCACTTTAGAGAGGTTCTACTGTAATTGACCGATCTCACACTTGTGTTGCGCCACCTCGCTCTTGAATGCAATCAATGTCAATGCTGAGATATCTGCGATTGCACTGAGTGGCCAGTGAACCACTAGCCGTGCAGAGATACTAACCAGTGCAGCTGTAATTACTGGCGAGCTTTTCCCACACAATACTGAGAGATCTTTGACGCTCTAAGTGCTCACTAAACCATCGATGTAGAAATCTAATTTTATGCCATTCATGTTAGGAATCTTTGTTTGTTTGGAAATACCTGAAAACTTATTGGTATATCACTTTCACAACGTGATCTGCTTTTGTAACCATGCCATTGCCTAGATCTCTACTAGGATTGTTTTTTTTGTTTGTTGTTGCTTTACATCCTAGCAACATCTACGGTCATATCAGGACGGGTACCGACTTGTGACAGTGCGCACTCATGGCGACTTTATAGTGCTGCCCCACTGTGAAACCAGGCCACCAGTACCATGACCTGATATCCCACTCAGGCGCATTATCCTGACACTGAGCCAACCATTCCTTGCCCTATCATATTAATGCCGAGCGCCAGGCTAGGAAGCGAAAAGTATCAATTTTTTAAGTCATCGGTTTGACTCGACCAGGATTAGAACCCACACACTCATGTATTCTCTACTAGGATCAGTTGTGCAACTAACCCAATTTTCGAATCAAGATAGCGCAAGGGTGGGATCAGTCAATGGTAAGATATCGAGAATCAATGGCAACGGTTTCCAAGTAGGGCAGCACTATAAAGTCACCATGAGTACGCACTGTCACAAATCAGTACCCGTCCTGACATGACCTTAGATGTTGCTAAGACGTAAAACAACAAACAACAACAGCTACACCTGCGTGCTCTGATGAAACTGCAGCGGGGTTTAATACTTTGATTACCGCATACTCCAGAGTCGCTTGATGAGCTCTCCGAGATGGTGGTGCCGCTGTTTAAGAATGTGGTCGATAAGAATCTGACGAAGCCATGCTGGATGGAGCATCCCTACGGACCTAATGAGGTTAAGGTGAGTCTTCGTCCGTTCAGCGCCATATCTTTGTTTGTTTGTTTGTTTAACGACCCCCTAGCACAAAAAGTAAACATCGGCTATTGGGGGGGGGGGGGGGTCATACAGTGGTTAAACATATCTGACTTTAAAAAAAGTACATTTCATCAAGTAAAATGGAGCTTTTTAAGTGGCTCGCCAGAGAAGCCACATAAATGATTTCCACCGCAAACTTGTTAAGCAATGGCAGTGAAAGAACTAAAGTTGTGGATAGCAGCTCCCTGTGCAGCATGCTCTGTGGAAAAGGTTTATTGGAGAATTTCCACTGTCAACCCGCCCTCTGGCGTCAGTGAAAGAACTAAAGTTGTGGAAAGCAGCTTACTGTGCAGTATGCTCTGTGGAAAAGGTTTATTGGAGAATTTCCACTGTCAACCCGCCCTCTGGCGTCAGTGAAAGAACTAATGTTGTGGAAAGCAGCTCCCTGTGCAGCATGCTCTGTGGAAAAGGTTTATTGGAGAATTTCCATTATCAACCCGCCCTCTGGCGGCAATGGAAGAGCTAACGCTGAGGGTAGCAGATCGCTGTGACACAAACTTTTAGAGCGGATTACCACCATCAACCTGCCCTCTGATGGCAGTAGAAAGAATTAATCTTGTGGGAAGAAGTTCACTGTGCATGATTTGGGTGTCTATTCTGTTATCAAGGTTTGTAAAATTAACTATCACAAGATTAGTCAGCTTTTGGTTGCTTGTGTCATTGCGATCATATTTTAAATTGGACAGTATGGTCGAATAAATATAATTGATTGCTTCCCATGTGGAAGGTCGTGGGTTCGATCCCTAGCTGAGTAAAAATTGATGCTCGTTGCTACTTAGCCTGGCATTTGGCATTACTAGGATAGTGCAAGGAGGAGTGAAGTGCGGAAGACCAATTGTCCGCGATTGAAATTTTCCCTGTTTAAGCAACGAATGTATAGACCCCTTTCAATGTTTATAAACATTGTGTATGCGCGCGCAGTTTGGCTGCAGAACGAAGGCACAGTGCCATTGAATTTGGCGGTACACACAGTGCAAAACGTTTATTTTATTCAAAATTCTTAGAAATCCAGAACCCTAACCTTTTAAATTTATTATAATCTATTCGTTGAATATGTTTTCTATGTCTTCCAAGCGGGTTGCTTCTAGGTTGTGTGGTTTTAGAGATATTTCACTTTTTCTGTATGAAGATTGCTCACGACCATTGACAATGCATTGAGTTTGCTGGTACGCGCAGTGCAAAACGTTAGTTTTATTCAAAATTAATAGAAATGCAGAAGCCTAACCTTAAAAATTTAATATAATCTATTCAGTGATTATATTTTCTATATGTATTCCAAGCTGGTTGCTTCTAGGTGGTGTGGTTTTAGAGATATTTCACTTTTTCTGTATGAAGATAATTCAAGATTGCTCATGGCCATTGACAATGCATTGAGTTTGTCGGTATGCGCAGTGCAAAACGTCTATTTTATTCAAAATTAATAGAAATGCAGAACCCTAACCTTATAAATTCAATATAATCTATTCATTGAATATGTTTTCTATATGTCTTCCAAGCGGGTTGCTTCTAGGTGGTGTGGTTTTAGAGATATTTCACTTTTTCTGTATGAAGATTGCTCATAGCCCTTGAGTTTGCAGTGTGACAGTGTGTCGTCCTGCAGCCAAAAGGCGTGCGAACTGACCTAGATACCTATGCTGACGTCATATGAAATAGGTCTATAATGTAAATAATAAATATAATTTCAAGTAATTTTCAGTAAATAATTGTCAATATTCCATCCAACCCCAAATTTAACAAATATTGATTGTCATCTACAGGTAATGATTTGCCAGGCCAAATTTCTTTTTGATATATGAATAAAATTCATTTACCAAAAAAAAAGAAATTTAGTATAACAAATTTTAATATAAAATAATTGCTCATTCGACACACACTGCTTATTTAGTTTGAATGGCCGCTACACCAATTATGCTCTAGGCACAATATTTCCCCATTTTCATCAACCCCATGGCACAGGTCGGCGTGACCTGGATCCTATACAAGGTACATGTTGTGTGCTTGTTGAACCTACCCTGTGTATCTATATATAAGTGCACACTTTGTTTTCTAGCTCCAATCCCACGTGGTACCAGTGAAAGACATTAGGAGTCTAAGCATGACGTGGCCCATCCCCGACTTGCAGCCCTACTATAAATCTAATGTAAGCACTCCAACCGCCTTCTTACTAAACTGGGGAGGCACCCCCATGAATGTATTGGGTGTCAGTGCCCACTGATACGCAAACACATTTTACTTGATTGCACGACTAGACGGGATGGCCAAATGAGTTGAGCGTCCGTCTCCCGTTTTGGTAGGTCGGGGAATTTGAACTCACCTGGTCGAATCAAACCAATGACTTTGATACCTGTCGCTTCCTAGCCAGGTGCTCAGCATTACTAGGATAGGGTAAGGACTGGTTGGCTCAGTGTAAGGATAATGTGACTGAGTGGGATATCAGGTCATGGTGCTGGTGGCATGGTCTCCCAGTGGGGCAGCACTATAAAGATGCCATGAGTGTGCACTGTCACAGGTCGATACCCGTCCTGATATGACCTGAGATGTTGCCAGGATGTAAAACTCCAACAACCAACCAACTTGATTGAGTAGATTTTATTATCTTACACCAATAATTGTTGTTATGTAAATAGCATACGAGGCCTCCTTACAAAAATGTAAAGAATGAACAAATTTTAGACTTCCAGATGACAGCTGGATTGTATCACCTCTTGTAACTCTTGTTACATATATCTTTTGACATACATTTTACCGTCTTTTGAGACATGTTAGTTTCTAGAGTGAAAACATTGAGCGACAGAATATATTGTACTCACTCTTCATTGTTAATATGGCCTTCGCTCCTGATGGGGCATGAAATCATTAATCAATCAATCTTCTAACTTACAAAAAACATTCAAAAACAAGGAAGTAGGATTTAATTTAATTTACACGGGAAAAGTGTAGTGTTCACCTTACCTAAGGCCAAATTTTTTTTTAAAGTTGGTAATCGTCCTTTTGGTCACACAAATCAGGGTCGGAGGGGCGATTTTAATTTGATTTTTTTCAATATTTAAAAAAAAGATATTGGACCACCCTAAACTGTTAAAAGTCTCATTGCCAGGACGTAAAACCCCAACAAACAAACTTGTTATGCCCTTTGACATTAATGCTACTCTCTTGACTTGTGCAGCCGGGCCATTATCTGGGGCATCTGATTGGTCACGAAGGTCCTGGTAGTCTACTGTCAGAGCTTAAACACCGCGGTAGGTAGTGGTCTTAAGGATCTTACTCCCATCTGATTGGCTGATTTCATGTGGCTAACATGTATATTGTCGTAAAATATCCCAATTAAGCTGTCTTTCTCTTATCTGATTGGCTGATTTTAATGAGGTTAACGCTTACATTGTCGTAAAATATCTGAATTCAGCCATCTTTCTCCCATTTGATTGGCCGATTTCATGTGGCAAACATGTATATTGTCGTAAAATATCCCAATTAAGCTGTCTTTCTCCTATCTGATTGGCTGATTTTAACGAGGTTACCGCTTACATCATTGTAAAATATCTGAATTCAGCCATCTTTCTCCCATCTGATTGGCTGATTTCATGTGGTTAACATTTACATTGTCGTAAAATATCTGAATTCAGCCATCTTTCTCCCATCTGATTGGCTGATTTCATGTGGTTAACATTTACATTGTCGTAAAATATCTGAATTCAGCCATCTTTTCAGCCATCTTTCTCCTATCTCATTTGCTGATTTCATGTGGTTAATACTTATATTATCGTAAAATATCCGCATTAAAATGAAAAATCCTCCTTCCCCATGGTTTCTAAGCACTGCTGGCACTCATATGGTCAGTCACATCACCTGACTTGCCTCACATGACTTATAAAATTGATACATGTCTCTTCCTAGCCAGGCACTCGGCATTAATACGATAGGGCAAGCACTGGTTAGCTCAGTGTCAGGATAATGTGACTGAATGGGATATCGGGTCATGGTGCTGGTGGCCTGATTTCCCAGTGAGGCAGCACTATTTATAAAGTCGCCATAAGTGTGCACTGTCACAAGTTGGTTCCCATCCTGATATGACCTTAGATGTTGCCAGGATGTAAAACTCTAACAACCAACCAGCCAACCAAATTGGCTCACAGCTTCATCCGGAAATCTCTCCTAACTCAATCCTGGCTTCTCCACTGAACACACAAAAGGGCCACAGCCCTGACTTGGGTTCTAAGTGAGGTGCCACTTGACTTGGCTGTGCTGGGGCCTGGGCCGTGTTCAGGGGACGTCTCGGAGGCGTCTGGGAGAAATTCCTGATGTCACACTAGTCTGAACGGCAAAAGCAGTTGGTTGCCTCGAAAATTGCAATTGAAAAGAACAGCTCTGATTGGCTGAAACCACTGAATTCGGCAGCCATTTTCGAGGCACTTTTTGCCTCCTGTCTAAAAAGGGAGACAAATCAGCCAAAAAGAGGTCTCCGAGACGTACCCTGAACGCGGCTCTGTTCTCAGAGTGTGGTGGGGGCCATCTGGGCTGCTGGTAAGTTGAACTTTAACACTGCTGGTTGCCTGCAGGTTGGGTGAATCAACTCGTGGGCGGACAGAAAGCAGGCGCCAATGGATTCATGTTCTTCATTGTCAACGTTGACCTGAGCGAGAAAGGAATTGGTAAATATATTTACATCCCATCTTTAACATTTCTTTTATTAATTAAAGTTACATAGTCCGATAAAGCATCACATTTTTAACACTAAAGCAATTATCTAGATTCTACATATCTAACTTAAACTTGCATAGTCCGATGGGTTTTGAGTTTCGGTCATTTTCTGAGATAAACATATTATGCTTGGCAAAACTAATTTGACGTTTACACTTCAAATATCTCAAAAGGAATTTAAAATAAAAGTTACTTCAAACTAAAGTATGGTAGATTATAACAATCAAATTAATATATTAAGCTCAGAAAACCGGGCACAGTGGCCAAGTCGGTAGAGCACAGGCCTCGCGTGTGGAAGATCGGGAGTTCAGTTCCCAGTCAAGTCAAACCAATGACTTAAAAATTGATACTTGTAGCTTCCTAGCCTGGTGCTCGGCATTATTAGGAGAGGGCAAGGGCAGGTTAGCTCGGTGTCAGGATAATGTGACTGAGTGGGATATCGGGTCATGGTGCCGGCGGCCTGATTTCCCAGTGGGGCAGCACTATAAAATCGCCATGAGTGCGTACTGTCACAAGTCGGTACCCGTCCTGATATGACCTTAGATGTTGCTAGGAAGTAAAACAACAACAAACAAACAATAATCTCAGAAAAATGACAGAAACTCGTAACGATTGGACTATGTAAGTTTAATTAATTTCTTTATGTATAGTAGTACGCACTGACTGCTCGGGCAAGGAGCCACGTAGACAGGAGGGGGTGGTTAGGGTGATTGCGTCAGGGAGCCTAGATGTATATTTGTGTATATAGCTAAAGCTAACAATAGATATCCGATAACATTTAATTCTACGTCTGCTGCATTTAAAGTTTTGAATTAAAGAAAGAAAAGTATTTCAACTCAACTTGCACACTATGACAATGGAAATCTCCATAAATTTAATTAAGAACTTAAAATAAAGAAAAGAATACACTAAACTAATGAACTGTGCTTGTACATAACTTAATGCTGACGTTATTATAATGGAGATTGGTCCAGTTTGTCCCCCTGTCGGTTGTCACTGTTTCATTTTGTTGAAGTTATGCCGATTGAAAAATACTTGTTGCAATTAATCACAATAAATGTCTTAAAATGTATTCTAATGTTGACAACTGTAATATATGGCCTTTTGTGTCTTTAAAGTCGCATAGTCCGGTATGGACCTGTTATTTATTTATTTATTATATTTTTTATTTAATTATATTTTTTTTCAGAGCACACTGACGACATAGTTAAGCTGACCTTTCAGTACTTAAACATGTTGAGGAAGGCGGGTCCACAGGAATGGTGTTTCCAGGAGTGTCAGGTCAGTATAATGAATACAGGGCGCCCCCCCCCCCCCTTGTTTAAAATTTAATTATTGAAGTTGCATAGTCCGATGAAAACATCACGTTTTCAAAACCAAAACAATTAACCAAGACACCACCTACATTAAAATGCATACACTGAACGTATACACTGACCAGATATACCACAAATACTTAATTAGCTGAATGTTATATCAATATTTTATTATTTTAAGATTGTTCTTGTAATTAAATAGTGTAAATGATTGAAGTTAAGCATGGCCGAAAGACTAGTGTCTCGGCGCTAAAAAAGACTGTATTCAGATGAATAGAGCCGAGTTAAACCAAACATTTGCAAGATTGATACTTGTCGCTACCATGGCTGACGCTCAACATCAGTAGGAGAGATCAAGGAGCAGTGGAATGAGGGAGAACAATTGATCTGAATTGAAATTTCCCAATGAATGCTTTTTTTTTTTTTAAGTTGCAGTCCCACGGTTTTGAGTTTCTGTCATTTTCCGAGATAAATATATTAGGCTGATCGATATAATCTAAGTTACCTTACTTTGAAGTAACTTATATTTTAAATGGTTAACTTTTGAGATATTTGAAGTGCAAGCATGCACAATTAATTTTGGGAAGCACGCAAAAACTCTGACACCATAGGCTTCTCCAGAAACAGATTTTCTTTTATATTAAATTTACTCAGTATTCCCTTCTATGTGGGAACCAATATTTAATAAATGAACAAGTATCTAAGTTAGGTATGTAGAATAAAATCTAGATAATTTTCTAGGCATAATTACTAAGTGATAATTAAGTAGGATTTCTTGACCTAACAACATCTGAGGTTATTTCAGTATATGGATATCAACTTATAACAGGGCCATAGCGGTTTTATAGTGCTGAACCATTGGAATACACTACAGATGACACCATAACACAGTATCCCACTCAGTCATGTTATCCTAAAAACTGAGCCAACCAGTCCTAGTAATGTATGCCAAGCAAGGCAGCGACAATTATCAATTTTATTGATGAGTCTTTGGTTTGACTTGTCTTGTTTCGTCTCAGGATAATGTGACTCAGTGAGACATCAGGTCATGGTCCCAGCAGTCTGGTCTCCCAGTGGGGCAGCACTATAAAACTGGACGCACGGGAAGCAAGCATCCTCTCCCATTCTAGCCGGTGATTCGTGCTTATTGATTGTTTGATTGATTGATTATATTTGGATTCCCATATTTGATTGTAAAAGTGATGGTTAAACGAAAATGTTCAGAATACAAGTCAAACACTTCTCGTCGTGAATATGGCCTTTGTTGCCGACATGTCATAAAACAACTACCAATCAATCAATCCCATATTTCCTTCGTTGAAAGTGTTGCTTATTTTCACCGCTAGGACCTGAACGCCATGCAGTTCCGGTTCAAGGACAAGGAGAAGCCGAGGAACTACACGTGTAGCCTGGCCGGGCTTCTGCACGTAGGTCTCAGCCAATCAGATCACCGCATTGTGTAGGGCTATTGGCTTACAGCCACAGATAACCTTGACACTAACAAGACACCAATTCTTACTGTAGTCTTGTGGTCTGCACTGACCTCTCAGGCAAGGAGCCACATGTGATATAGACAGGTAGGCATGGATTGGGTGATTGAATCAGGGAGCCTAGGTAGTGTAATGGTTAGCATGCTAGCCCCGGAATGACAAGATGTGTTGATTAAAATTATGCTCTAAGTGCAACATTTCTCCATTTTCATCACCCACATGGCACAGGTCATTGTGACCTAGATCCTATTCAAGCTGTGTGCTTGTTGAACCTACCCTGTGTACAGATCTATATCTATATATAAGTGCATTGCCTGTATTTTTGTAAAATGTTTTGTAATCATTAAATAACTTAGGCAGAGTCCGTACGGGGTCTGGAAAATCTTGAAAGGTCTTGAACTTCATTTTCCCCATATCTAGGCATTGAAAAGCCTTGAATTTAACCTAGTTTGGGTAATTAGTCTTGAAAGGCCTTGAATTCCATTAAACTGTCCCCACTGATCTAAATTATTCTGAAATTGCCATACGCCATTGTTTTTTTTTGGTGCTGAAATCCAAATGAAAATATTCTTGAATTCCTATCAAAAACAGGCTTGAATAGCCTTGAATTCCATATCTTCACATGTGTACAGCCCCTACTTATGGACATAAACCATTTAAAAGACTTAAACTCTCAGTATTGAAAAGCATTTCCTTTTGCTTGGGCAGGAGTATGAGCTGACAGAGGTGTTGTGTGGTGCCTACATTCTGGAGGAATACCGACCTGATCTCTACAATATGGTTCTCGACAAACTCACACCCGACACTATCAGGTAGGTGCAAAGCGCTCTCCGCTTTAGTCTTTTCAGTGTTTTACTCTGTCCAGGAAACTAAACCTGAATAAGCGTTCACAACAAGTCCAATGTGGTAATGGTTATCAAGAGTATGGGTGAGTATTAATAAATTTGGAGATTTTAATTTTTAATTTTGTGTGTTATGTATTTTTTTACCTTGCCCATAGTGGATAAGTGGGTTAGCACTTGTTTTCACTGATGGGCAGCACTAGTCCAAAGACCCTATAATACTAAGACGGCTCACTCCCTATCTCTGCCATGGTAATGTAAATTTCGCAGTGCCACCTTGTGGTGGGTTTGATCAGCCCGGCTGCTGGTTAGTGTTTCACATATAAACACATAAAATTATATTATACATGAGATAGGTAAGTATGAATACACATCAATATGAAATTGCTATGAACAAATACACATCATCATCAGCATCGCCATCATCACACATCTGTCACATTCATATATACATTTATACATATGATATAGCACTTGTTTAACCAAGAGAACAGCCAGCACGCCAAGTGGTGGGTTTGATCATTTTGATTACACAGTACAGGCTGAGTCAGCCGTCTTAGTATTATAGGGTCTTTGACTAGTCCAACTGCTATAAACAAATAAATTTTAAAATTTAAAAAAACTTTTTTTTTTAATTTAAAAAAAGAAGAAGAAAGAATTCGCTCCCAAAAACTGGAACATAAATTAGACCGAGATATTTGCTTAATGTGTCTGGGTGTATCTTCTGGTGGTAAAGAGTAGCTCTAATTTGTTGTAATTGTTCTTTTCTTTTTAGGATAGGTGTGATTGGGAAGAAGTTTGAAGGTACAACCGACAAAAGAGAGAAATGGTATGACACAGCGTACAACATCCACAAAATACCGGCAGAAAAGCTACAGGTACATTTAAAGACAAATAGTAGATACAAACACAAATATTGGATATTGTTGTTCCTTAATTTAAACTGACTAGTCGCGGTGGCTGTATTGGTAGAACTCTGGCTTTCCATATGGAAGGTCGGTGTTTCGAATTCCGGCCGAGTCAAACCAGTGTCTTACAAAATGTGTTCTTATCGCTCGCTACTTACCCTGGCATTCAGCATGACTAGGATAGGACAAGGACTGGTTTGTTCAGTCTCAGGATAATGTGACTAAGTGAGATATCAGGTCATGGTGCTGGCTGCCTTATCTCAGTGGGGCAGCACTATAAAAGTCACCATGAGTGCACTCTGTCACAAGTTGGTACCTGTCCTAATATGACCTTATATGAGCCTGTCTCAAAAGGTGCTAACTCTTCGTTTTTTTGTCCATTGTAACGATTGACACAAAACAGCAAAGAAACGGTTACACTGAAAACACAAGGACATTTGCTTTAAATCAATATGTATTCTATTGGAATTATGAAACACCATGTGAAAAACAAATCAGTTTATCCTGAGCAAATGCATAAGTAGATAGTATGTTGATCGTTACAATGGACAAAGTTTTGTCCCATATTACTTAGCACCTTTTGAGACAGTCTCATATGTTTCTGGGATGCAAATCCCCAACACAACAAGCAATCTTAAATTAAAGCTAACTACGAAGATGACTTTTGCTGCTAGTTTTGAGTAAAAACTAATTTATTGGAGTACATGAGGCAGTCACCTGTAAAACAGTCAATCAGTTTAAGAGGCACCTGACACATACACAGTTGCGTACCATGATGGGGGATAAACACAAGTTTTTAAACTCTCTTCCTCGACAGCCATCAACTCCTCGTGAGTTGATGGCACACACAGTTTAACACATCGACTCTTACCCGATAGTTTAACCATTTGAGTCGGTGGGGCGACTGTGATTAATATACGAAAATATGGGGTTCTGACAGGAAAGCAGCTGTTCCTTCGCTACACTCGTTAGTATTGTATTTGTAGAACCCAGAATGGTAAACAAAGATACTAATTTGATGAGAATCTTAGAATATGTTTTCAATTATAGAAAATGGTACACTTACTGTGCTAATAGATATGGATCACTGTATCAGTGCATACTAATTAACTGTATCGTAATGTGAAATAATGCACCAATGCTTTATAAAAAAAGACACGGATGAAGAAATCCCCACATTTTCACGGATTTTCGGGATTTCTAATATTCACCAATTATCATTCACAAAATGACTATATATAATAGTAATTCGTTAGTTTGAATGCCATTCTTATATGACCTTAGATGTTGCTAGAACAAGCAAGAGTTTGGCATGGTCAATAATACAGTCACAATGGGCATGTTGCATAGGCAATATGGGTAATTCAGCACCGAGACGGGACGCCAGGGATCCCACCACTCTCCACTCCGACCCATATCCTTTAGTTCCCCCTTTTAAATATAGGTGGCCGGAAAGTGACTCCAGGTGGTGTGTGCGCGCTGGTAACCGCTGCTTGTACCCGGGCCTCGCCCCTCTGACGTCACTTCCGGCCCGCCGCCCCCACCGACGGCACTTCACCACCAGACGCCGGCCCGCCAATACCACCCGCCTTTTCTCACCACCCCACCCGACCCTACATTGACTTAATGGGGTTGAGTGCCCAGATCCCGCAGAGACTAGAACTTGCTACCCTCATTTGACCTTCCCACTTGTACCGCATTACCTTGACCTGTATTTCCTCCTACCTTAGATTAAATAAAATCCCATACTAAGTAGTCCCGTGTCGTGTCCTGAATTAAGGAAAGTTCCAACCTGACTTCCGGCATTTTTCCACGATTCCCTGACAGTGCTAATCCTATGGGGGAATATCCACGTCTTCACTGAAATTCACCGTTGGTTCTGTCGGAACCCACTAGGTGACGCCAAGGTCTCGGCCTCATTTCCGCAATTTTTGCGGGAGACAACTTTCATTCCTGAAAGAGTAAAGCCAATGGCTTTCACTAGAAACTCCATACTTATTTATTACATAGTTTGTCATAATGGATTGTTGTGGTGTCTGTAACAGGGCTGGAAAGACTGCGGGTTCCATGAAAACCTGAAGTTACCGGAGAAGAATGAATTCATTCCAACCAACTTCGACATCATGCCAAGAGACAAGAACGTGAGTCAGTCATGTTGATACACACAGAAACGGACTATTGATATTGAGTTGAATGCTCCTGCTGCCCTTTAGCATAGAGTTAATCCGTATAACAGGGTTCCTGCGTATCCTTAAAATCTTTTTAAAAGTCTTAAATTGATTAGTCAATTTTCAAGGCCTTGAAAAGTCTTAAATATGGTCACTTTTCTGTGAACGGTCTTAAAGAGGTCTTAAATTGGATTTGGTCACTATAATATTTGTTCCAAGATGTTTGACCAGTTATCTTCACAAAGCACAAATAAAAGATTGATTGTGCAACCCTGTAGCAGACTCGCTATATCACTGGCTTGTGGGATATCAGATTATTGTGCTGGCAGCCTGGTCTCCCAATGGGGCAGCACTATAAACTCGCCATGAGTGTGCACTGTCACAAGTCGGTACCCGTCCTGATATGACCTTAAATGTTGCGATGACGTAAAACTCCAACAACCAACCTGATTTATCCTCCAGCCGTCAGCTTCCCCAGTTCTCATCAGGGACTCGGCCATGTCACGCGTGTGGTACAAGCAAGACAACACTTTCCTGCTGCCCAAGGCCTGCGTCAGTGTGTCGCTGAAGAGGTATGGTGGTTCCGCAGCCAGCGACAGCTAGATCGCCAATTCTCATTCTGTTTAAGTTGCAATACCTGATGGCTTTGAGTTTCTGTCAATTTTTAAAAAAAAGTGAGATGAATATATTGGGTTGATTTGTTATAATCAACCTTACTTTAGTTTTCAAGTAACTTTCATTTTAATTGGCTAACTTTGGAGCTATTTGCAGTGCAAGAATGCCAAGTTAATTTTGGTGCATGCATGACAGAACTCTGACAAAATAGGCTTCAGCAGTAACAGATTATATTAATTTGACTTAATATTCCCCACCAGACGGGGTGGCCGAGTGAGTTAGAGCCTCCCGTGTTGGTAGATCATGGGATAGTGGGTTCGAACCCTGGTCGAGTCAAACTAATGACTTAAAAATGTATACTTGTCGCTTCCTAGCCAGGTGCTCGGCGTTATTAGGATAGGGCAAGGACTGGTTGGCTCAGTGTCAGGATAATGTGACTGAGTGGGATATCAGGTCATGGTGCTGGCGGCCTGGTCTCCCAGTGGGGCAGCACTATAAAGTCGCCATGAGTGTGCACTGTCATAAGTCGGTACCCGTCCTGATATGACCTGAGATGTTGCTGGGACGTAAAACAACAAAAACAATAATGTTCCCATCTAATTTCTATGCAGCAACAGATGCCTAATAACTTAGATATGTAGAATTAAATCTGAAAAGGCGTTTTGGTTTAAAAAAAATTATGCTTTCATCGGACTATGGACCTTTAACCGGAAATTGAAAGGCCTTTTGAAAAGTTGTCCATTGATACTTGATTAATGGCCACTTCTTTGTGGGACGGGGGGGGGGGGAGCACCCTGAAGACTAAACCAAAAATTTGACATTCTCTCCCTTTCATCATTCTCACACACACACCATATTGCTTTAAGAAACATTTTTGATAAATAGATATACAAATTTGGCATGTATGATTATATTGTTTGGATTAATTTTAAGAAGCATCTAGGGATAAATATATTTTTTTAAATGCTGGAATCTATATATTGGTTAGATCTATTTTTAAAAAACACCTTCTGAATTCGAGAATCTATATATTAGATTAATTTAAAGAATAATCTTTTGGTAATTATATGCAAAATGCCAGCATTTATATACCGTTTCGATCCATTTTTAGAAATATCTTCAGATATATATATCTTGTGATAAATATGTACAAAATGCCTGAATCTATATATTTGTTAGATCTATTTAAAGAAGCCTTTACTGATAAATATGTACAAAATGCTGGAATCTACTGTTTAGATACATTTTTAAAGGTGTCTTGGGGTGAAGAACAGGCTAATAGTTGAGGACACACAGTGTATTTAGGCATTGGCCTAGTGGGTCATTATAGTCTCACAGGTACAATTGTGATGTGCCTGCTGTGTGCATGTCAAAGTTGACTGGCTGTACTTACACATTGTTACACAGTAAGGGTCATTATAACCCGACACTAACAATTGTGCTGTGCCGTCAGTGCGTATGCCTCGGAAGCACTGATGTATTTAGATATTGTTACTCAGTTAGGTTGCGTGAGTCATTATAACCTGACAGTAAGAATCGTGCTGTGCCTGCGGTGCATATGCCTTCATATGCCTATGCCCCACTGTATTTAGATATTGTTACTCAGTAAGGTTGCGTTAGTCATTATAACCTGACAGTAAGAATTGTACTGTGCCGTCAGTGTGTAAGTCTTTATATGCCTATGCTGCACTGTATTTAGATATTGTTACTCAGTAAGGTTGCGTGAGTCATTATAACCTGACAGTAAGAATTGTGCTGTGCCATCAGTGTGTCTTGTTTTTATATGCCTATGCCCCACTGTATTTAGATATTGTTACTCAGTAAGGTTGTGTGAGTCATTATAACCTAACAGTAAGAATTGTGCTGTGCCGTCAGTGTGTATGCCTTCATATGCCTATGCTGCACTCTATTTAGATATTGTTACTCAGTAAGATTATGTGAGTCATTATAACCCGACAGTAAGAATTGTGCTGTGCCTGCAGTGCATATGCCTTCATATGCCTATGCCCCACTGTATTTAGATATTGTTACCCAGTAAGATTACGTGAGTCATGATAACCCGACAGTAAGAATTGTGCTGTGCCTGCAGTGCGTATGCCTCGGTTGGCACACTGTATTTAGATAGTGTTACTCAGTAAGATTACGTGAGTCATTATAACCCGATCATAAGAATTGTGCTGTGCCTGCAGTGCGTATGCCTCAGTCGACCCGCTGAGTGAGAGCCTGACCTACATGTTTGCGGTGCTGCTGAGAGATGCGCTCAATGAGTATGGCTACAACGCAGAACTGGCTGGACTCAGCTATGCTGTACACAACGCCACCTATGGGCTCACGGTCAGTTGTCCTACATGCTGTAATAATTCATATTTTTAATACTTCCACTTTATATGCATATATATGTAAGGTGCCGTCCAAAGTTGTCAACATTTTCAAGGTAGTACAGAGAGTACTACTTTTCCACCATCGCCAAAGTAGTACACATCAGAGATGAAAGACCTCCGCTGATTTCCGGGATTTCTTATATTCAGCGATTAACGTTAAAACAAAATTCCAAAAAAAGGGATGCATATGACATCAGTTCGGTGGTTCGAATCCCGTTCTTATGTGACCTTAGATGTAGTTAGAACATAAAACCTGCTGTTAGATATGGGTGATAATACAATCACAACAAGGCTAGTTGACACCTGACTTCCGGTATTTTTTCGCGATTCTCTGACAATGCTAAACCTATGGGAGAATTTCCGCATTTTTTCCCAGAGATCACTTTCATCCCTGACCCATAAACATTTTACCATATTTGAGAAGTTTAGGATCTATCTTCTTTTTTTAAAAAGATATTTAAGTTTTTTGCAATATGTCGGTTGCCATGGAAACAGCATATTTGGGGAGAGAAAAAAGTACTTTTTTTTAATAATATTAAATTTTAAGAATCTTTTAAAGAAAAACTTCAAGATAAAAAAAACCCGATGATGGATTATGCTTGAATAGCTAACAATGAATTTATTTCGTCAGTGACTTCTTCTAAGTAAATTATTTAGAATAAACATGCCGATATAAAAGCTTATAATGATGTGTAGCATAACTTCATTGTTGATTGAATTGTTATGTTCTGACCCAATCCCACTCGTTGTGGTTCAGTTGTGAAGTCGGTGTCTTTTGCTAATTAAGTGATTTAAAATAAATACGCCGATATAAAGGTTTGTAATAATTTAATTATGCATAGTCCTAGTTTGTTATGGGGTTATTTATTATTGAGTAGACCAGACGGGATGGGAGATCGTGGGATTCGAATCCTGGTCGAGTCAAACCAGTGACTTAAAATTTGATACTTGTCGCTTCCTAGCCAGGCGCTTGGCACTATTAGGATAGGGCAAGGACTAGTTAGCCCAGTGTCTAGATAATGTGACTGAGTGGGAAATCGGGTCATGGTGCTGACAGCCTGGTCTCCCAGTGGGGCAGCACTATAAAGTCGCCATAAGTGCGCACTGTCACAAATCAGCAACTGGTGGTCCACAACTGGTTGATCAAAGGCTGTGGTATATGCTGTCCCGTCTGTGGGAAAGTGCATATAAAAGACCCCTTGCTGCTTATCGGAATGAGAAGCCTATGTGGCAGCACCGGGTTTCCTCCAAAGAAATATGTCAGAATGACCATATGTTTGATGTCTAATAGCCGATGATAAAAATCAATGTGCTCTAGAGGCGTTGTTAAGTAAAACAAACTTTCCTGTTTGTCACAAATCGGTGCCCGTCCTGATATGACCTTAGGTGTTGCCAGGATGTAAAACTCCAGCAACGAACCAACCTATTATTGAGTTCTGACCTGTGGTTACTGCTGTGACGTCAGTGTGCTCTGTCCTTTACAGTTAAGCATGGGCGGCTACAATGACAAGCAGCACATCCTGTTGGCACGCGTCATGGAGAAGCTCACCTCCTTCACCATAGACCCGCAACGCTTTGAGCTGCTCAAAGACAACGTGAGAACCTTCTTTTTTAACTTACAGATTCTCTTCTGGCTGATCTAGGCCCTTCTGGGCCTCTAGTGCCAGCTCGTTATGGTAAAAAATTAACTATTTTCTTTGCACACATATGGGGGTGGACAGAGCCCTGAAGTTATATAATGTTGAGTGTCCTCTCCAGTGTCCTCTCCAGCCTTCTCTCAAATGCTCCTGCTGCCTCTCTGTCTCTTTCTCTCCCCTTCTCTCTCTCTCCCCTGCCTCATTGCCTCCCTCCTCTCTCTCTCCCTCCTCTGTCTCTCCCTCTTCTGTCTCTCCCTCCTCTCTCTCGCTCTCTCTGTCTTTTTTTTCTCACTTTTCTCCTCTCCCCTCCTCTTCTCTTTTCTCTTTTCCTCTCTTTCCTCTTTCTCCTTCCCTCTCTCTCACTCTCTCCCCTCACTCTCTTAAGCCCCAGTCACACCTTACCAGACTGAGTACCGGTGTGGCGTTTTCAGCGCCCGGTCATGCTCAACGGCCTGTCGTGGCTTCTGCGCATGCGCGGATTTTAAGACATATGCAAAACACCCGTGGCCTCGCCGGCTACAAGCTCAGCTGGTGCCCGGCAGTGTTAGGGTCCGATCAGGCCGAAATCTATTGAATGCGATCATATTTAACAGAATTACATACTCAAATAATGAAATTTCATTAAATTAACCTTAAATTCCAAGCGATATTAACGTAGCAGCTAACAACGTAGCAGTAAACAAAACAAATAGCAGTGCTCGCCGCAACGTGCGAAAATCCGCGCATGCGCAGAAGCCATGACAGGCCGCTGAGCATGACCGGGCGCTGAAAACGCCACACCGGACACCACCGGACAAAGAATTATCTAGTCCGGTGGTGTTCGCTATCAAAATGTGTCGAACTGTTGCAACGGTCAAGGAACGTACATTAACGAATAGCCAATGGACGAGAACCGAACGAGAACCGGACGGCAATCGAATGTCAAACGGACAGACCGAACACCAAACGGACACGTACCGGACTGATCACGGACGCTCAAAAAACATATACTGACCGAATTCCCGCAACACAGTCAACGCACTCTGCAGGAAGCAAACCGGAGACGTAACGGATGAGTAGCGGACATGAACCAGACTAAACGGACTTAAAACGGACACCAACCGTACACCTCAGTACGGCGGTGTCCAGTACAAGTTTTGTGCATGTTCAAAACTTGCTACAGGACACAGAACGGACCGTATATAAACCGTATATTGCCGTATTTCACCGCACAGTGTCCGGTTTCTGTCCGTTTCTCCAATCAGGTAAGGTGTGACTGGGCCTTTAGAGAATTTTGACGTACTCGCCAAAATTAATATGGCATGTTTTCCCTTCAAATATCTCCGAAATTAGCCATTTAAAATAGCCACTTCAAACTAAAAATAAAGCATATTATAATGATCGATCTAATGTATTCATCTCCAGAAAATTGCAGAAGAAAAAACCCACCAAAAACCGATTGGATTGGGCAACTTCAAAGCTGCAGTCCGATCAAGCATCACCGTTTCAAAACCTAAACACTTATCTACATTTGACTACATATCTAAGTTAGATACTGATGCGCTTATTAAGGATCTGTTGCCGCATAGAAGGGAAGACTTTAATAGAAGCTATTATTGCGAAGCCTATGGTGTCCGCAGTTTTAGCGTGCTTGCAAATGTTAATTTGGTTAGCTTTGCACTTCAAATATCTCGAAAGTTAACTATTTAAGGTAAGAGTCACTTCAAGCGAAAGTAAGTTAGATTATAACAAACAACTTAATATATTTATTTCAGAAAAATGACAGAATCTCAAAACTACCGGACTGTGCAACTTTAAAGCTTAGTACTGAGCACGGTGGCCGAATCGGTAGAGCACGGGCCCCTCATGCGGGAGATCGGGAGTTCAGTTCCCCGTTGAGTCAAACCAATGACTTATAAAAATTGATACTTATTGCTTCCTAGCCTGGCGCTCGGCATTAATAGGATATGGCAAGGACCGGTTAGCTCAGCGTCAGGAAAATGCGACTGAGTCGGAGATACCGGGTCATGATGCCATGGCTCGGGACAGCACAGCACTATAAAGTCACCATGAGTGTGCAATATCACAAGTCGGTACCCGTCCTGATATGACCTTAGATGTTGCCAGAATGTAAAACTGTTTTTTAAACCCAACCATTTATGGTTTAGTTGCGCTTTTTTGCAGTACGTGCGGGGCCTGAAGAATTTCAAAGCGGAACAGCCGCACCAGCACGCCATCTATCACATGACCAGCCTCACGTGTGAGCAGCTGTGGCTCAAGGAGGAGCTGCTCGACTGCACAGACGGTGGGTGGTCCGCGCCGGGTCTTGGGATCAATCCCCGGCCGGGTCAAACCAGAGATTAAAAAAAAAAAACTGACACGTGTCACTTACTACCTAGCTTGCCTGCTTGCCTGCTTGCCGCTCAGTGTTAGTAGGATAGAACAGGGAAGTTGGATTAATTAAATTCAGATAATGTGACTGAGTAAGATATCCCGTCGACCGTAGTATATCTTATTCTTAGTACTATAAAGCTGCCATTTATTTATTTTATTTTATTTTACTGTATAATCAGCTGCATTAAAATTATTTGTCTGGGATGAAATTTCATCAAGTCGGGTCATGGTGCCAGCGTCACGGTATCCAAGTGGGTGCAGCACTATAACGTCGCCATGAGCTCGCACTGTCACAAGTTGGTGCCCGTATTGTTATGACGTTGGATGTTGATACGACGTAAAACCCCAATAAACGAACCCCTACGCACCCCCACCCCTCGCAAGCACCCATTTACCCTAAGGGGACAGAAAAGGTTTGAAATACCCTGATCTGTGAACTTCAGTGTATCAAATTTTCAAAACCAAACCAATTATCTAGATTTGATTTTACATATCTAACTTAGATACTGATGCACTTATTAAGCATTTGTTTCTGCGTAGAAGGCAATACTGAGTCAATTTAACAGAACCTGTTATTGCAGAAGTCTATGGTGTCAGAGTTTTGGCAAGCTTGCCAAAAACTAATTTTCCATTTTTGCACTCAAAATATCTCAAAAGTTTACCATTTAAAATAAAAGTAACTTTGAACTAAAGTAAAGTAGATACTATTGATAGATCTAATATATTTATCTCAGAAAAAAATACAGAAATTCAGAATCACCGTACTATGCAACTTTAATTTCGGTTTATTTTCTATGATTTTTGTGTAAATTGCGACATTTTGTATTTACAGAGGTGACGATTGAGCGACTTAAGTTGTTCATCCCACAACTGATGTCGCGCGTGTACCTAGAGTTTCTGGTTTACGGTAACATTACACAAGAGGTATGACACTCCTTTCTCCACTCTCCTTCCCCCAACGTATAAATCCCTTTACATCATGATAGCAATCTAAATTTTGAACAATTTTGAAAAAAAAAAAATGGAATGTGAGGATGCCTCTTAAATAGGCCTTAAATTTGGAAATGTCCTCAAAAGGCCTGGGACCGGACGTGGTGGCCGATTCAGTAGAACGCGGGCTTCACGTGTGGAAGGTCGGGAGTTCAAATCCTGGTCAAATCAAACCAATGACAGAAAATTGATACTTGTCGTTACCTTGCCTGATGCTTAGCATTTCTAGGATAGGGAAGTGATCAGTATCAGGATAATGTGACTGAGTGGGAAATTTGGTCATGGTGCCAGCGGCCTGGTCTCCCAGTGGGGCAACACTATAAAGTTGTCATAGTGTGCGCTGTTAGAAGTCGGTAACCGTCCTGATATGACCTTAGATGTTGTCAGGACATAAAACTCCAACAAAAAATATACAGAACGCCTGGAAAATGTACCAAAAGCTCGCGAAAAGCCCTTGAATTCTTGCTTAAATAAAGACCATAAATGGAAAGTTGATTTAGGAAATAGGAAAGTGCTGAATGCTATTGAAATCGGCATTGCATGTAGAATCTGCTGATCTATTGTGAACTTGACATAGTGATCATTGTTGTCACTTCTACATTGTACATGTCAGTTTACCGGGCAACCAGTCGCCTTGTATAGTCACCTAGTGTAGCCTCTACTTTACTTACCTGAATGTGTCATGCCTTCGCTGTGCAGAAAGGGCTCCAGATGGTGGATATCGTGGAGGACGCCCTGCGCACGAATGCCCACTCTCGTCCTCTCTACCCAAGCCAGCGGAAAAAGTATCGTGAGATTCAGCTACCGGACGGTGAGTCTATTTCGTGTTGTGGTTTTTAATACACCAATTTTATTACCAATGGAGCACTGCTGCCGTGAGCGCAGGCCTCCCGTGCGGGAGATCGGGAGTTCGATTCTTGGTGGAGTCATACCAATGACTTACAAAATTGATACTTGTCGCTTTCAAGCTTGGCACTCAGCATTAATAGGATAGGGCAAGGACTGGTTAGGTCAGTGTCGGGATAATGTGAGTGAGTGGGATATCGGGTCAGGGTGCTGGCGGCCTGATTTCCCAGTGGGACAGCACTATAAAGTTGCCATGAGTGCGTGCTGTCACAAGTTGGTACCCATCCTGATATGACCTTAGATGTTGCCAGGATGTAAAATTCCAACAACCAATGAACCAACCAGTTCCGTGAGCCACCACCATTCAAAACTGGGGAAGTAGCTCAGGCAGTAAAGTGTCCACCTGTGAAGGTGTGGGTCATCGATCCTGCTCAGGGGATACGTTTGCACTTTGGGTTATTTTCCGTTCCAACCAGTGGTCCACAACTGGTTCATTAAAGGCTGTGGTATGTGCTGTCCTGTCTGTGGGAAAGTGCATATAAAAGACCCCTTGTTGTTTAATGAACAGAGTAGCCTATGTGGCGGAAGCAGGTTTCCTCCAGAGAAATATGTTAGGATAACAATACATTTGACGTCCAATAGCCGATGATGAAAATCAATGTGCTCTAGAGGCGTCATTAAATAAAACAAACTTTCAAAACTGGCTCTCCTCTTGGTCGTACCACTGTCATGGTAAACCAGGGGGCGCCACCCCCCACTCCAGCTGTTGCTATCTTCCTGTATGCATCACCACTTGCCAGACCTGTTCCTTAATCTGTCCACTTCAGGGAAATAACGGGTACATTGAGTACGAGTTGCAGACCTTACCTGCTAAAGACACCGGTGTGGTACTGAATATTGTGTGGCATTCTGTCTGTCAGGGCTGACTTCTTCACCAATCTGCTATGGAAAGTGGGGATGAAAGATCTACAATTGTTTATATTCACCCATTAATGTTCACAAAATGGCAGTAATTGGTTTGTCCAAATCACATTTTTTTATATGACTTTAATTGTTGCTAGAACATAAAACCCAAACAAGAAAGAATTTTGCATAGGTGATAATACAGTCACAATAAGGACAGTTGACACCTGTCTTCCGGCATTTTTCCGCGATTCCCTGACAGTGATAATCCTATGGGGGAATATCCACGTTTTCGCGGAAATTTGGCGTTTTTTCTCCCAGAAGCCATTAGGTGGCGCCAAGGTATCACTCTGATTTCAGCGATTTTTGTCAGAGACCACTTTTGTTCCCGGGGAACTGTAATTAAGTTCCCTTTTGTTGTTTACCCCCATCATAATGTTCCTACGGCAGTCTGTCAGGACTGACTCATTCACCAGTCTGCGATGTAAACTGTAACCTAAGAACCCTTTTGTTGTTTACTCCCAGCAGGATGTTCCTACAGCAATCTGTCAGGGCCTACTCATTCACCAGTCTGCGACGTAAACTGTAACTAAGATGCCTTTTGTTGTTTACCCCCATCAGGATGTTCCTACGGCAGTCTGTCAGGACTGACTCATTCACCAGTCTGCGATGTAAACTGTAACCTAAGAACACTTTTGTTGTTTACTCCCAGCAGGATGTTCCTACAGCAATCTGTCACGGCCTACTTATTCACCAGTCTGCGACGTAAACTGTAACTAAGATGCCTTTTGTTGTTTACCCCCATCAGGATGTTCCTACGGCAGTTTGTCAGGACTGACTCATTCACCAGTCTGCGACGTAAACTGTAACTAAGACCCCTTTTGTTGTTTACCCATGGACAGGTTGTTCCTACCTGTACAAAAGCATGAACGAGGTGCACAAGTCTTCGTCTCTGGAGATCTACTACCAGTACACGCTACAGGCCACAGAGACAAACATGCTGCTGGAGCTTTTCTGTCAGATCATCAACCAGCCCTGCTTCGACATCCTCAGGACCAAGGAGCAGCTCGGTAAGGCACATCTCCCCGAGTACTAGGTGACCAGGCTGTCTCCAGTTTGCTTAAATGTGCATAATCCCATTTGTTGAGTTTCTGCTAAACACAACTTCAAATACCTCAAAAGTTAGCCATGTATAATAAAAGTAACAACCTACAGAAAAATGGGTTGGACTAATGTAAACTGTCTGTTACTTTATTCTGATCGGTGTTGGTTCTCTTTGTGTTCGCAGGCTATATTGTATTCAGTGGGGTGAGATGGTCTTATGGTGCACAAGGTTTGCGAATCATCCAATCAGATCGCTCCCTGCAGTATGTGGGGTTGGACTCAATCAAACAGTCTGTTACTTTATTCTGATCGGTGTCACTTGACTTTGTGTTTGTAGGCTATATTGTGTTCAGTGGGGTGAGACGGTCTTATGGCGCACAAGGTTTGCGAATCATTATCCAATCAGATCGCTCCCCGCAGTACGTGGAGACGCGCATTGAAGCCTTCCTTAAGCACATGGCGGTAAGTGCAGGTGGACTTTCAATCTTCTTATTTCACAGAACAGCTGACCTCATACAGTAGCTGTCACTACAGCAGATCTAGGATATAGTCGGGTCCCAGTGAAATGCAGTGCATCGTGTTCTAACCAGAGACTACATGTATTTGAAGCCTGATGCAATGCAAAGACACAGTGAAGCCTAGATAAAAGATTCACCCCGCACTATAGTAGTAGGTATCCCAAGTGATTTTCAAAAAGAGTTTGATTTAATGGATTTCACCTGTTAGTATATTAAATTTGAAATAAAATGACACTTCATTTGTGAAAATCGCTCCAATATTAAAGAAGATATGGACTTTTTTAGGTTGTTACTTAATTGGTCCCACCCAAAACTAAAAAGATAGCATTTTTGATGGCCCCCAAGAATTAAAAGTAACCACCCTATCAGACTTTCTGTATTTTTTCCTTCAAATCCACGGCCTATACAATGAGAATAAAAAGATCCAGGGGTCTGATGTGGTTACATTTCAAGATATACATCTTCAAAAATGCGTGAAATCACAATTTCCTTAATATCACCAATTTCCAAATTTCGCTTTGGACCACTTTTGGGGGCTTGGTTGTGGAAAGAATTGGCACCCATATTAAATTATTCTGATTTATCCCTAACCTACTGATGAGTATTGTCATTGCTATTTTTTTTCAGGACTATATATGCTTGGGAAAAGCTTTAAAAAATAGGTTTAAAATGGTCCAGAGCTCAATTTGACAAGTGATAAAATCTGGTAAAAGGAAATGCCCAACTTTGAGCAGGCTTATTTGGTACAGAAAAGCACCCGTACAAGATAATTGCATGAAATTTTCACACTGTACTACCTTCAATATGCTCTTTCTGTTTACGTTACATACAATACAATTTGATAGATGTGAATGTTTAAAAAAAAAAAATTTCAAACCCTGGGTGTGTGTGGGCAGTGTGTTTATGGCACATTGCATAACAACTGGCACATTACATAACAACTTTAGCATTCAATTATTAAGTAGAGCCAACCTTTATTTTGTCTCAAATTTATGCCTTCACACCATGCATTGCTAAGAATCATGATTAACTTTTTGTAAGAAAAAAAGGATCTTTATTTTCCTGTAAAAACCTAAGTTATCCATTATTCGGTTCAGAAATGGTGGTTAATTGAACATTTTAAATTAAAATTTAAAATAGATGGACAAAGAATTTATTCAAGGACAAAATATGACGATATGGCCTGTAGTATTGGCAACAAAATGATATCATTGGCATGATGATGCTAGCTCTGGTGAATGGGTGCCAGAGGTTTGAAGAAGCAGTGTAAAATTTCATGCATAAGTTAGTTGAAACAAAAGGTGATTTTCTACATAAATGGACTTGACAAAGCATTGATTTTCTGTAGCTGATCAAAGTCATATCCTAATGTGGATGGTACTGTTAGAAAGAAGAAATATGAAGCTTTATTTTGCTTTAGATTTTATTTCAATTGGTGAACAACTTAGAACACACCAACAGATTGAAAATTATGAATTTTAAGCCTCCCCACACAGATTATTGGTGGATTGGCAAGGCACTTGGGATACCTAATAGTAGCCTGAGTAGGGGTGAAGAACAACCCTATTTAACAAGTGAAAAAAATGTGGGTAAAAGAAATGAGCACATAAATTCTTAATCTAAAAAGTGAAATATATTCTTCACATACCTTGATATATTTACCCTCAACTTTTGAACTAATTAGTAGATTAGTTCAGTTGATCAATGAACTTTAAAGTTTGAACTGACAGAGCCCACATGTCAACATGGCAGCCATTGGCAGGAAGTTGAGAGGTTCCTGAAATCCAATCTAGGTCAGAAAGCAGTCATTTTCATTGGCCGAGATAGTCAGGTGGTACAACCAGTTCATTCAAACATGTAGGATTTACTTCATGGACTCTATCACTTCAAACTGATTTTGTGTCATTATGCCATAATATTATGTGACTCTGGGGAGTATATGTTGATGGAAAACATATACAATCGGATTGTAGCTATTGGATTTTAATCAGCAGAATGTAAGAATGCCAGACTAAGACCATCAACAATGAGACACATTTTCTCCAACTTGTTGCATATTGAGAGCCTGTTACCAGCTAACCAGTCGTCTAATACTTGCTCCCTGTTGTGGCTCTGTGGGTACAGAAGTACATTGACGAGATGGAGGACTCCGTGTACGAGAACCACGTGTCCGCTTTGGCGACGCGGCGTCTGGAGAAAGCCAAGAAGATGAGTGGGCAGAACGCGCGTTTCTGGGGCGAGATCTCAGCGCAACAGTACAACTTCGATAGGGGTATACAGCAACTTCTTTCCTCACAAATGTTGCTTATGGTATTTTGTTGTTGTTTTAGGGCAAGGACTGGTTGGCTCAATGTCAGGATAATGTGACTGAGTGGGATATCAGGTCATGGTGCTGGTGGCCTGGTCTCCCAGTGGGGCAGCACTATAAAGTCTCCATGTGTGCACACTGTCACAAGTCGGTACCTATCCTGATATGACCTTAGATGTTGCCAGGACGTAACCAACCAACCATACTTTATGCATAACTTCTATGTTTTAAAGGGAGTGGGAAGTTATCTATGACATTTATATGTTAACATTCTAACAAAGAAAATTCTTTAAAACGGGGGTTTGTATGGGTCCTTGAAAACCTGCAAAGTCCTGGAATTTGTCTAAGGATTCTTGAAAATCCTTGAAAATGGAAAATCATGACTATATCTTTTTAAAGCCTACTATCTTTTAATCAGAAATAGCTGGGGTATAATACAGATTTGTGCTTTATTCATTAATCAATGATGTTTTTGATTCAACGTGATTTTTGTGGGTTTGTTATCCTGCCACTGGTTTAAAAAAATTAAAACTATACATATGATTGTTGTTATTTTATATGCTTATTCACACTCCACATCTTACACACTGAATTGACTGAATACTGCCGTGTTTCAGAGTACTTTAATTTAATAGCCCTGTCACATTACGACGCTTCTTGCCAACGCGCGTCGACGTATGTGATTTTTAAAATCAAAACATCGGGATACGTCATGAAGCGTTACGCGCGCGTTAGGCACACGTAGTATGAACAGCGACGGTCGGCTAGGTTCAGCAGCGTGCGTCAGGGGATCGGCAAAGTTTTGCGCTTGCACAAAACTTTTGACGTGCGATGACGCACGGGTGCTAACATTATGGCGACATTAGGGGGATGTCGAGATACGTTGCACGCGCTGGAATAACTTTATGCGAACGGTAGGCACACGCCGCGAACTGTTGCTTTTTTGTTTGTTGTTGTTTTACGTCCTACCAACATCTAATGTCATATCAGGACGGCGTGCCAAACTTCTTTTTTTTTTTCTCACAGCGTTGGCTGCACGCTACCAATACGTTGCACTGACGCCGAAAAGTTTGACTTGTCTCAACGATTAAAAGTGATTTTGCCCGTTGGCGGCGCGCCGGCGAGAAACGTCATAATGTGACCGGCCCATAATAATCATCTTAAGAACGTCTGGAATTTTGCACTGAAACTCCTTGAATTTTATGACAAAATGGGTATGAACCCTGTAAAATACATATGTGACATTTAAGATTAGTGCTTATTTGCTCCGTAATACTGTGCTGGTTTGTGTGTTAATTACCCTACACTCGCTACAACAGTCGTGCCAACTGCAGCCCTTTAATTTATGACAGCAAGCCTCGCAGGAGGTGACTTATCTCAAAGACCCTATAATACTAAGACGGCTCACTCCCTATCTCTCCCATGGTAATGTAAATTTCGCAGTGCCACCTTGTGGTGGGTTTGATCAGCCCGGCTGCTGGTTGGTGTTTCACATGTAAACACATACAATTATATTATACATGAGCTAGGTAAGTATGAATACACAGCAATATGAAATTGCTATGAACAAATACACATCAGCATCATCATCATCACCATCATCACACATCTTCCACATTCATATATACATTTATACATATAATATAGCAACTGTTTAACCAAGAGAACAGCCAGCGCACCAAGTGGTGGGTTTGATCATTTTGATTACCCAGTACAGGGTGAGTGAGCCATCTTAGTATTATAGGGTCTTTGCTTATATAGAAGTTGTATTGAAAATGCTCCTTTAAAATTATAACTTTTTCACTTTCGTTAACAGATGAAATAGAAGTCGCATATCTCCGCAAAGTCACCAAAGCAGATGTGTGCAAGTTTTACAAGGTGAGTGGTCTGCCTTTCTTAAAGTTGCGTAGTCCGATGATTTTGAGTTTCTCTCATTTGCTGAGATTAATATATTATTAGGCTGATCGTTATAATCTACCTTACTTTAGTTTGAAGTAACTTTTATTTTAAATGGTGAATCTTTTAGATATTTACAATGCAAAATTAGTTTCGGTAAGCCTGCCAAAACTCTTGACACCATAGGCTTCTGCAGTAACAGGTTCTATTAAATTGACTCAGTATTATTCCCTTCTATGAGGCGAGAAGTGCTTAATAAGTACACCAGTATCTAAGTTAGATATATATGATCAAATCTAGATAATTGTTTTGGTTTTTAAAATTTGATGTTTTCATCGGACTATGCAGCTTTAAGGGAGGGACGGGCAATGAAGAAGGTACATTTTTATTTAACCATAATTCTCGCTACGCCCTCCCTGGGTATATATTACATTTGTTGTATAATTTATCATGCAAATATACTTGTGTTGGGATATATGTATGAAATTGTTTATATTTATTATATATGTGTTGCATAATTTATTATGTCAATATTATTTATGGAGTACACCTGTATTAATACACGTGTATCGATGATACACTTTAAACCTAAATTGATATGAAATAATATATACACGTACATGGGTAAGAACGCTGGCTTAATTGATTAAGCAGGTAAAATTGGGAGACCATAAGGTCATAGCACCATGACAAGATATCCCACTCATCCCACTGACAAGAATAGTGACTGATGCTGCACATAATGCAGCATGAGTCACGCACACCCATTGAACAAAGTGTCCTGTGCTGCACAGAAACAGCACAGGATACTCTCCCAAACCATGTGTAAAATTCCAGAGTGCATGTAAAACGGCTGGAAGACCAGTACTCCGGCGCTGACACTATACTTGTTCAGATGAATAGACACTTGTGAACAAAAAAATTATTTAAAAAAATTCATATCTGTATACTGAGCTAGCCAGTCCATTCAAACCTACGACCATATCGCAATGGAAGATGGGGTGGCTGAATAAGTTGAGCATCCACCTCCTATTTTTGTAGGTCATTGCATTCGAATCCTTGGCATTCAAACTGTGGCCGAGTCAAACCAATGACTTAACAAATTGATATGTGTCGATGCAAAGCCTAGAACTTGGCATAACTAGGAGTAGGATATGGCAAGGACAATGGAATGAAGAAGACCAATTGTCTGTGGTTGAAAGTTTACCTGCTTCATCAACTAATACTCCAGTCACACTACTGCTTGCGACCACAAAAAAGGGTTAGTTGCAAAGTGGTCCCCAGTGGTCGTCGAGCTCCTTGAGACCATTTGAGTCGCAAGAGGTTGCAGCTACTACACTAAAATCCTTCTTCTGACCAAAATGGTCGCCATGAGGTCAGCAAACATTGCTTTGGTCGCAAGGAGGTCACCGGTGACTGTGGGTTTTTTGGTCCAAATGATTTGGTTTGTTTGTTGTTTTACATCCTAAGCAACAGCTAAGGTGATATCAGGACGGGAAACAAATGAAGAAAGAAGGTAGTATGCATTGTGTGGGTTTTCTCCCTCAGGACGTGGTAGGGCTAGATGGCGCTCACCGCCGTAAGCTGTGTGTGTGGGTGACGTCCACAGCTGACGGGAACAACACCAGCAACGACACCATCGGCAAGGCCACCGGCAACGGTGTCACACCAGAGGGCGCTCCGGAACCCGAAAGCAAGGCGGACCCCATCGAGCTGCTCGAGGCACCCACCCTACCAGAGGTCAGCTTTTCTTACATAATATTGTCACTTCCAGGTTGGTAATATATATAATGTGAGTATAAATGCGCAGAAGGGAATTATTTGTTATATATAAATTGCCCCGATTAGAATCCCACGATATACCACAACAGGAGTCGGACGCTCAACTCATTCGGCCATCCCGTTTGGTCTCAGCCCACATTAGATCTTGTCAGTGTCATCAGGGGCAAGTTAATAGTGGAAATCCTCTACAAGACCATTTCCACTGAGCATGCTGTATAATAAGCTGTTACCCACATTAGTTCTTGCCAGTGTCACCAGGGGACAACTTAATAAGTTTAGTGAAAATCCTGTACAAGACCATTTCCACAGAGCATGCTGCATAATAAGCTGCTACCCACATTAGTTCTTGCCAGTGTCACCAGGGGACAAGTTAATAAGTTTAGTGGAAATCCTGTACAAGACCATTTCCACAGAGCATGCTGCATAATAAGCTGCTACCCACATTAGTCCTTACCAGTCTCATCAGGAGACAAGTTAGTAGTGGAAATCCTCTATAAGACCTTTTCCACGCAGCATGCTGCACAATGAGCTGCCAGTCACAACAATAGTTCTGCCATTGGCATCAGAGAGCAGTTTCGCCATGGAAATTGTCTATCCGCTTAATCCATATTTTTTTGGCGCATCAGTTGATTAAGCGTGGGAAATTTCAATCGCGGACGATTGGTTTTCCCTCATTCCAGTGCTCCTTGTCCTATCCTAATAATGCCGAGCGCCTGGCTGGGAAGCGACAAGTATACATTTTTAAGTCATCCATAAAAGTGAAGTCGCTGTTAATGTATGTTGCTTCGTTTCAGCCGGTTGAGATTGTGGACATCAATGAACACAAAGGCAGCCACCCGCTGTTCCCCGTCGTACTCCCCTACATCCCCCTCACCATGCCAGCACCCTGCGAGGCAGCCTGCGACCCACAGCCCAAACTATGAAGGCCTGCGGTGGAGCCTGTCCTACATGAGGTGTTATGTCCAACTGAAGGCGTACAGTCAAGAGGCAGGGTGTGTGCTCAAATTGGGTGTGGCCAAGGGCATACTCGATGAGAGAATGTCCAAATAAGATGTGCTCAAGGCATACTCAATGAGGATGTGTCCAAATAAGGTGTGGCTAAATGCATACTCGATGAAGGCGTATTCAAATAAGATGTTCCCAAAGGCATACTCGATGAGGGCATGTCCAAATAAGATGTTCCCAAAGGCATACTCAATGAGGGCATGTCCAAATAAGGTGTGCCCAAAGGCATACTCAATGAGGGCATGTCCAAATAAGGTGTTCCCAAAGGCATACTCAATGAGGGCATGTTCAAATAAGGTGTGCCCAAAGGCATACTCGATGAGGGAATGTCCAAATAAGGTGTGCCCAAAGCCATACTCGATAAGGGCATGTCCAAATAAGGTGTGCCCAAAGGCATACTCAATGAGGGCATGTCCAAATAAGGTGTGCCCAAAGGCATACTCAATGACGGCGTGTCCAAATAAGGTGTGCCCAAAGGCATACTCGATGAGGGCATGTCCAAATAAGGTGTGCCCAAAGGCATACTCAATGAGGGCATGTCCAAATAAGGTGTGCCCAAAGGCATACTCAATGAGGGCTTGTCCAAATAAGGTGTGCACAAAGGCATACTCAATGAGGGCATGTCCAAATAAGGTGTGCCCAAAGGCATACTCAATGATGCTTGTCCAAATAAGGTGTGCCCAAAGGCATACTCAATGAGGGCATGTTCAAATAAGGTATTCGTAAAGGCATACTCAATGAGGTTGTGTCCAAATAAGGGTGTGCTCGAAGGCATACTCCATGAGGATGTGTCCAATTAAGGTATTCGTAAAGGCATACTCAATGAGGGTGTGTCCAAATGAGGTGTGCTCAAAGGCATACTCAATGAGGGCATGTCCTAATAAAGTATTCCTAAAGGCATACTCGATGAGAAAATGTCCAAATAAGGTGTGCCCAAGGCATACTTAATGAGGCCATGTCCAATCAAGGAGTTGTCCATAAAAAAAGGACATGGTTAATAATTTAATGACACTTAAGATGGTGTCTATGTTACGGTCTTATTGCGCAAACCATGTGGATTTGAATTATATCTGCGGTTTCATATTTAATACATTATTTTAATAATTAATTCTGACTAGAACTTTTACACGGGAATTCTGTTAAAATAGATAACTCTTGATAAGGGAAACGCCGTTCCCAGATTAGATGGTCTTGTTTCTAGTTCACCGCTGTATCCTCCAGATTTATTGATTGTTATAGCAACTCCTCGATCAGTGCAATTAATTACCGTAAAGTCTCTATTACACGACGCTTATAATACTGTTTGATCAGTGAAATTAATTGCAATAAAGTCTATATTACACGACACTTATAATACTGTTTGATCAGTAAAATGAATTACCATAAGTATCAACTACACGATGTTACTACACCAACCCCCCTTTTTCATGTCTTAAAATGGATCCCCGCCCCTACCAGCCAAATATCAATATCTCCATGGAAAATAAGCTTCAGCTTCAATAATATGCAATCAATGAAGGAGAGCTGTTGGTACATTAGGACCATAACTAAACTGTGCTAACTTAGTCTAAGTCTAATTTGAGCTGTCAATGATAATGGTATTACTAACAACCAAAATTGCAGAAGGCTGACCTGAGCAGTCACGGGTAAACACTCCTGGGCAAAGGAACAGATCAAGACGGCACCACAGCTGTCCAGCCTTGAGAACAAGCACCCTCACGGGAGCTTATACATTATGGGCAGATACCTCGTCAATAAAAAAAAAGGATCAATAGAATACAGAAATAATGGTTAAAAATGTATTTATTTAAAGTTTGCAATATGCAGGGGGAGTTGGCTTATGTAGAAACCCTCCCCCGCCCTCCCCCAACAATGGCAAATGGTGATTGACTAATTTAGATCACTGGGGACAGTTTATTGGAATTCAAGGCTTTTCAAGACCCCAAACAGGGCCTTGAAATGGGGGGAAGTGAAGTTATAGAGACTTTCAAAGACTTTCCAGGCCCTGTACGGACCCTGAATATCACTGTCCGCCTCACAGTGTGAGTGGGTTTGACTCCTCATGGAGGCGCGTCACATTCTGCAGCAGGGTGGTGAGCCATACTGAGGTGGCTAGATGTAGTGATATGCGGCTCGTTGGGTATTGGTTGATATATCAGGTACCACGTGACAGTCTGACTGCGTCAATCTTTTCCCTCATTGTTTCGATCCCATTTCCAGGCTCAAGGATCTTTGAAACTGGAATCTGCATTCCCACCCAGATGGTTAAAAATCCATTGTGTGTGTGGTTGTCACACATTTGAGCAAAGTGATTAAATAATGTTGGCGATTTAAGGATAGGGTTCCTATTATATTGTTTGTACCTCAAAATCCTTGTACCATATATGATAGGGTGCTAACATTATATTGCTTTAGAACGTTGAATTCAAAAATAAGAAATATTTGAAAGTGTTTAATATCGACAGATCATGAAAAAAAACCACTGTACCTGTGCAAATTTGGAATAATAACCGTGCTTGATCACAAACATATACAGTAAAACCTCTCTAACTGACCACCTCCACAGCTCGACCACTTCCCGATATCAATCCCTTTATTTGGGTCACAAACGATCAGCCATACAATACCATTGTACCGATTTTAAAAAACTCCCATAACTGACCACCTCCCTAAATGGACCATTTAAAGTCGGTCCCATGGTCGGTCGATTTAGAGAGGTTTTACTGTATACATCTCCAACTTCCGGAGCTCCCTACCCTGATATGACCTTAGATATTGCCAGGACATAAAACTCCAACAAACAACTTCTGGAAGTGTTCGAGAAGCATTAATTAGTATGTATTAAATTGCTAATGATTCAGCATAGTTAATTAAGAAAAGAACGTGGTCACTAATTATGTCGAAATAGTGTAAGGATGTGTGATACTTATTACAAATACTAATAATTAAATTATGTTTGGTTTCCGTGTGAACTGTCAAGTGTCCAGCATAATAAATGTGAAGTATTCTAGGAGAATTGGGTCCTAAGAATCAAGTCAGCAACAAAATGACCAATTATCCATTTTTGTTTTAAAGTAAAGAAATAAGATATACATATTGTATCTTTTTTTAAATCGTATTTTAAAACGATCTCATCATAATTTGATTGGGAATTCCCAATATCCGTTAGTTAGTTTAAAATAATTTGTAAAAATTGAAAACATGATATTTTTAATTGTGTCCAATGCATGTTATCTGACTGGGAAAGCACAGTTTTAATTGCACAGTGTATGCAAATATAGTTTAGCTAGTTTATTGAATGACACTTTGACAGGCCTAGTGCAACTATTCTGCACTTCATTTCGTGCGCACACATATAGTGTATAATATATATAAATTTTACCTCGGTACTATGCCTCTGTCTACTCGTAGCCCAGGGAGAAGGAAGCACACAGCAGGAGGACGTCTTGTGAGCAGCTCTAGCAGTTTTTCTACATTTACTACAAAACCATAGCCATACACCTGCCTTCACAAAGGAGTCAAACCGTTAAACCCTACAATAGCTCAAGTGTTACGATTTCTACGAATTTTAGAAGATGAAGGACTAGGATTCGGTGCTATTAATGCAGCGAGATGTGCACTATCCATTATTATACCAAGAATAGACGGACAAACCGTTGGGAAACATCAGTTGGTTCACTGGTTCATTAGATTGGTGTATGAAAGAAACCCCCCCCCCCCTCCCCCCCAAACCTAAATACAATAGGTTTTGGGATGTGTCAATAGTATTCAAGTTATTCAAGTCATGGCATAGCAACAGACATTTGTCAATGAAATACCTAGAATTTAAATTAGCAGTTTTATTACTGCTAGTTACAGGACACAGAGGCCAAAACATTGTGGCACTATCACTAGATGGACTAGAAATAGATAAGGATGCACCTATATTTGATTTATGGACATTACTTAAATCAAATCGTACATGGGACCCATTGTCCACAGTACATGTTACTAGTTTTCCGGAGGATAAGCGGATATGTGTAGTTTTGGCCATTGTGACATATATCCAAGTCACGCAAAATCAGAAATCCCAGACAACTACTAATCAGCTTTATACGGCCACATAAAGCTATCTTGTGAGACACTTTCGCAAGGTGGACTATCAAGGTGCTTAAACAAGCAGGAGTCAACACTGGATGCTATGCGTCTCACTCAATGCATGGAGCCATTGTCTCCAAGGCAAGACAATTAGGAATCTCAGTCAAGAGAATTCTTGCACACAGTGGGTGGAAGATGGCTAGATCGTTTGCAAAACATTACAACAAATGACTGGAAAAGTCAAGTGGTGTGGCAACACGCTTACTCACCAACTAAAAGCTGGTGAGAAACATTAAATTATGTACTCATATATACTTAGTATGGTTACAACATTAAAGGAGTAGCCAGAGGCGTAGTACCGAAGTAAAATAGTATAGTTATACAAATCTTACCTGGGTACAGATGATGGATAGGTGGTGTTTTCCCGAGGTACTAGCCTCGGATAGTCGTGGGTCAGTGCCCACCCACCCTACCCTACCATGACTATCAGTTTCGCTGGAACCAAATCAAAAACACAGTAAGTATCCACATAGAGTTAAATCATTTTTTATCCTAATAAGTACATAAAAGATTGCTGGACCCGGATGTACTTCCTTCTCCCTGACCCATGACTGGGAAAACACCAGGTATCCATCATCTGTACCCAGGTAAGATTTGTATAACTATACTATAAATAGATATATTACATGTGCGTAATATATATACACATATATATATAAATAATATATATACTTATATGGATGACTGATTACTATCACCAAACTTCCCAAGTCTTGTCGATATTAATCTAATTGTGAGTTTATATATATACTTTACTAATAGTCAAAACTCGATTGTGGTCATCTATATCCCAGACAGCACACAGTCGTCGGCCCGACGGCGGCCGCTCTGGCGGCCCGACGGTGGAAAACGCCGTCGGGCCGACGTTGTTTTGTCCAACCTCCCGCCGTCGGGGCGACGGTGGCTGCCGCCGTCGGGCCGACGGCGGCTGCCGCCGTTGGGCCGACGGCGACAAACGCCGTCGGGCCGACGTTGTTTTGTCCAACGTCCCACCGTCGACCCGACGGCGTTTGTCGCCGTCGGGGCGACGGCGACAAACGCCGTCGAGTCGACGGTGGGACGGTTAATACATTAGTTATTTGTTCAAATAGAACGCTGTGCAACGATCGCACGTGTTGTGCTGGCAACTCGAGCCGGCGACTCGAGTCAGGTGGCGATTCGAAGCAAAGAAACCGTATCGGATGATTCAAATCGTATTAACACGAATAATTCCACTAATACTTCTAATAAATTACAAAACTTTTACAGAATAATCTAAACATATTATTAAACAAACGTCTTAAATAATTCCTTTAAATTCCTCCGATTTCTGGCGTTATTTGTTCAAATAGAACGCTGTCCAACGATCGCACGTGTTGTGCTGGCAACTCGAAGTAAACAAACCGTATCGGATGATTCAAATCGTATTAACACGAATAATTCCACTAATACTTCGTAATAAATTACAAAACTTTTACAAAATAATCTAAACATATTAATAAACATACCTGTTAAATGATTCCTTAAAATTCCGGGTATTTCTGGAGTTATTGGTAGAAAAAGAACACTGATCAACAATCGCACGTGGTGCGCGGGCGACTCGAGCCGGAATCCAAATTTAAAGAACTGCGCATGCGCGGCGCACTTCCGTCGGCTCGACGGTGGCTCGACGGTGACAATGAAGGCAAACCTGCGGCGGCCCACCACCGTCGAGCCGACGATGGCCCGACGGTGAATCAAAAGTGGAAAGGGATTGAACCCTAACGTCGGAACACCACCGGCTGGCCCGACGGTGGCTCAAAAGTGGAAAAGGTTTAAAACCTAAGGTCGGGACACCACCGTCGGGGCGACGGTGGCCCGACGGTGTACCAGATGTGGAAAATGAATGCAAACCTGCGGCGGCCCACCACCGTCGGGCCGACGATGGCCCGACGGTGACTCAAAAGTGGAAAGGGATTGAACCCTAACGTCGGAATACCACCGGCGGCCCGACGGTGGCCCGACGGCTCAAAAGTGGAAATTTGGATTGAACCCAAACGTCGGAACACCGCCGTCGGGCCGACGAAGGCCCGACGGTGAATCAAAAGTGGAAAGGGATTGAACCCTAACGTCGGAAATCAACCGGCGGCCCGACGCGGCCCGACGGTGGCTCAAAAGTGGAAAGGGATTGATTCCCAACGTCGGAAATCCACCGGTGGCCCGACGGCGGCCCGACGGTGGAAAGTCGATCGCGACGGTGCGACCAACAGCCGACGTCAGCCCGACGGCTGTGTGCTATCTGGGATATACCTATTACAAATGTTAATAAGTAATTATGTTTGGTTTCTGCGTGAACTGTCTAAGTGTCCAGCACAATAAATGTTAAAGTGGTCTGTGAGAATTGGGTCCTAAGAAGGAAGTCAGTTTGGGAGGGGATGTTAGGTGTTAGAGTGGAAACGAATATTTTGTGGCCCAGTATGTTGTGAATTGTCTTAGATTTAAGGACTGCATTCTTGTATCGCATGCAATAGGAAATGATTATTGCACCGAATGTGATACTGTAGTATGAGTACTATTAATAATAATAAACTTACGGGATTCCCATTCTGTATTAGTTTGATGAAAACTCTGGTATATGTAAACAAAAAAATATATATATACAGTAAAACTTCTCTAACCGACCACCTCCACAGATCGACCACTCCATTATATTGATCACTTTATTTGGGTCCCAAACGATCACCCATACAATACCATTGTAACGATTAAAAAAAAAAAACCCTAAACCGACCACCTCCCTAAATGGACCATTTAAAATCGGTCCTATGGTCCGTCGATTTAGAGAGGTTTTACTGTGTAATCATTTTTAAAACCCATTTTACATTGGTGCAACTGAACGGGACCAAGCTGAAAGTGGGGAGTTTTGGTTTATTACTAGTCAGTTGAACACGTGACTAAATCTCATCCCACCAAATACTGTAAGAACCGACACTACCCCAGTCACCACGTGATGTTCAAAATGACAACAGGGATGGCTTCAAACGTAACAATTAATCAGCACTTCAGTCGAATCTCCAGCCAGGCAGGCCGCAAAGAGAATTCCAGGATTGCGAGATTATAATATTTCCAATTTCACAGCAATTCTCATTAGATTATCCGTATTCTCATTAGATTATCCGTATACAATGTGTACTAGTGTATCATAAATACCCGGCACATAAAACCCAAACTAGAAATATCTTCAACATTTCTTAGCACTGTGTTTGACATCAAATCCAAGCCAGGAAATATGTACATTTCTCAAGACTGTCGTTTATATCGAATCCAAGCCTGGAAATATGTACATTTCTTAGCACTGTGTTTTACATCAAATTCAAGCCTGGAAATGTGTACATTTCTTAGCACTGTGTTTTACATCAAATTCAAGCCTGGAAATATGTACATTTCTTAGCACTGTGTTTTACATCAAATCCAAACCTGGAAATATGTACATTTCTTAGCACTGTGTTTTACATCAAATCCAAGCTTGGAAATATGTACATTTCTTAACACCGTGTACACACCACCTCCCTTATCGTCGGTATTCGGCAAGCCCTGTTTGAAGCATGCATTGGGCCCTATATACATTGAATTGATCGCCATGCTTGGTTTGGTTTATTGAAGTATTGCCTGGCAACATCAATTGATTGATTGATTGATTGATGAGGGTTTAATGCAGTGTCGGCAGCAAATGCCACATTCATAGCAAAACGCTAGTGGTGGTATGTATTCTGTCAGTCTTGTCAATCGCATTCACATGTCTACATTGAAATTTACACACAATTCTAAACTTGTCAGATCTGGGTCAAATGATAGCAAAAACCATCTCTGATGCAATTTTGATGTGGTTAGACTTGTGTCAAGTGACATGGAAATCTAACTCACAGAAAAAATAGAAAATTTACAGGAGGTGATATCAGGCATGTGATTGGGTAGAGGAAAAAAAACCTGACATTTTTTTTTAGGTTATCGTGGGGACACACAGCATTCCCCTGAGTTGCGAGAGGGATGCAAATAGTGTATTTCAGAGATGTTTCAGCAGCCAGGAAAAAAAAGGAATTTAACAAAAGAAACGGAATTCCGGTTTCGTCAGCCAGAAAAAACCCTGGTTAATCCGGGGAAATCACATGCCTGCGATATGAACCTAGCGTTATCTCGGCAAGCCCTATTAGGACAGGGCAAGGGTTACTAATTAGGACAAGATGTGGGTGACCAGTCAGCACTCTTGGTGGGGGTGGGGGGAGGTGGTGAACACACATGAAGTAGTATTTTATCTCATGTAAAATATTTGCTAGGACAATTTAAGTGCAATGTACATTAGGTACAGATGTATGGCAAGAATCCTACCACGTTTGGTCATCAGGAGGCATGTTATTGTAGGTGCAAAGTGAGTTTAAAGTGTCGAGCCTACTCTAAACAAAATAACGGTGGGTCGGGTACAAACCCCATCTTCTGGTCTGAAAGCTGGAGCTGTGACCCGGCGTGCCAGGTCACAGCTTGTCCGTCCTGAGTCCATCGGAACTCAGAATAACCGTATGGTCAAATAGGCAGTTCCCTCTCCTCTAAAAGTATAGGGGTACGAGTGGCACCAACCCCAACCCCAACTTCTGGCTGAAGCTGTGAGTTGGCGTGTTTAGACGCCAGGCTCCCACAGCCTCATTCCTTCCTGAGGGACCAGCAGACAGTAACTTGGAATAGCTGTATAAGGCAACAACTTTCGGGTTTCATCTGTGTTAAGCTAAGATTCCATATACACGGTATGCAGCATGCCATTCACATTAGCATTCGCACTGATCGGTCCATTGAGCTATCCACTTTGCCACATTCGCATCCAGACATATGGAAGCACCACTGTGCGTTTACATGGTTTTTGTCCCATTCGCATACCGCATACATGGAATGTTAGCTTTATGCTACCATAGTCGGTATAAATTGATCAATTACTCCACAAATATGTAATAGGCGGCAGATGAGGTCCAACAGCCTGTGGATAGCTAACCCGTGAAATAAAAGAACCAGTAAACTTGCAATAGGTCGGCTGTCTCTTCAAGTAAAACCACGCACAACAATATTCACCAACTGCGCCTTCTTTAGCAGTGAGCTAACTAATTCAGAACTTGTCTCTTTTTTTTAAAGTCTTTGACAATCAGGAATTAGTATTAATAAAGGATTTTAAACTAGAAAATAAGCATGTCCAAATAAAGGTGTGCCCATGGCATACTCAATGAAGGTGTGTCCAAAGCCATACTCAATGAAGGCATGTCCAAATAGGGTGTCTCCAAAGCCATACTCGATGAGGGCATGTCCAAATAAGGTGTGCCCAAAGCCATACTCGATAAGGGCATCTCCAAATAAGGTGTGTGCAAAGGCATACTTGATAAGGGCATGTCCAAATAAGGTGTGCCCAAAAGCATACTCAATGAGGGCATGTCCAAATAAGGAGTTGTCCATAAAAGGACATGGTTAATAATTTAATGACACTTAAGCTGGTGTCTATGTTATGGTCTTATTGCGCAAACCATGTGGTTTTGAATTATATCTGCAGTTTCATTTTTAATACCGGTACTTTAACGTAAACTTCATTTGAAAAGTTGTCGGCTGTATTGACTAGAATGACTAGGTTTTGCCGTTGTTATTAAGAGTTATCGTTATATAGTGTATGTGTGTGACTAACTGTTTTGTGAGCTTTCTTCTCTTGTGCTAATAAGAACCTGGTTGTGTATATGGCAACTTGACACAATGTCCTTCCTCTCCCAAATTCACCAAATTAAAGCAATGTGTACTTTACCAGTTTAGTTAAATATTATATAGGCCCAAGAGATATAAGTAAACGCGCTTCAGATTGGGCAATAAGGGTATTTTCTTGTGGGTTATTTAAAGTTGCATAGTCCGATGGTTTTGAGTTTCTGAGATAAATATATTAAATTGATTGTTATAATCTACATTACTTTAGTTTGAAGTAACTTTTATTTTAAATGGCTATATTTTGATGCATCAGTATCTAAGTTAGATATGTAGAATCAATTCTAGATAATTGTTTTGGTTTTGAAAATGTGATGCTTCATCGGACTATGAAACTTTAAAGAGAGCAATTTATTGTTGTTAAACCCTTATTTTTCGTTACTCTGGCCCTTTACAAAATGAGAGAATTAAAGAAAACCGTGTAGAATTTCAGTGTGTCCTAAGGTTCATGAATACAGTCAACCCTAGTTAGTCCGAACTAGTTTGTTTCCAGCACTCAATCTCAGATTAGCAAGTGTCGGATAAATAATTTTGAAGATTAGAGGAACAAAATGAATGGCGGAAATCTGCTCAATGGATGTTTTGGTCAGATATAGGAAGGAACTTGCAGATTAAACGAGATCGGACTAACATGTGCTGACTGCAGTTTAAAATGTAAAGCTTTTTTTATATTTAATGACGCCTCTAGAGCACATATTGATTTTGGATGTCAAACATGCTCATTCTGACATATATCTTTGGAGGAAACCCAATGCCACCACATAGGCTACTCTTTCCGATAAGCAGCAAGGGATCTTTTATATGCACTTTCTCACAGAGAGGACAGCACATACAAGAGCCTTTGATGAACCAGTTGTAAACCACTGGTTGGAATGGAAAATAGCCCAAACTGCAAATGGGTCCACTGAGAAGGATCGATCAGACGATTGACAGCTTCACAGGTGGACACGCTACCGCCTGAGCGATGTTCCTCTCTGTTTAAAGTTGCATAGTCCGATGGTTTTGAGTTACTGAAATTTTCTGAGATAAATACATTAGGTTGATCATTATTATGTACCTTACTTTAGCTTGAAGTAACTTTTATTTTAAGTGGCTAACCTTTGAGATATTTGAAGTGGAACCATGCAAAATTAATGTTGGCAAGCACGCCAAAACTTTGACAACATAGGCTTCTGCAGTAACCGGTTACATTCAATTGCCTCAGTATCCCCTTCTGTGTGGTGGCAAATGTTTAATAAGGGCACCAGTATCTAGATATGTAGAATCACATTTGGATAGTTGTTTTGGTTTTGAAAATTTGATATTTTCATCGGACCTATGCAGTTTTAAATTGAAACACCATATCCACAAATAGATGGCGTACGTTGTGTGGTGGTGTAAATACGGTATACAAAGTGAGAGGTGGGCACCGTGTAGCCCTTTAGTGTTGCCATGTTTAGCCATTCATTTAAATCTATACAAATGTCTCTTAAAAACATATCAGAAGTTATACTTAAAGGGACCAGATATAGGTCGCTGAGACACTACCCGTACTCCGACAAATGCTCTCCAAGCATACGTTTGCCAGTTTTCAGTTTATGCAAATACATATGTGGGGGGAGAGTGCTGACATTGGTTGCTTCTGTTGTGTTTTATTTAGTCCAGCAGCACTGACACTTTTAGACAACCATATAGAAAAAGAAATGTTAGAAATTGCAATCTAAAATGATAAATATAAAGTTCAAATGTTTATTTATCATAACCAGCTACTTTTTGTGTGAATAATTGATTAAATCATGTAGATTAATAGACTTTAAAAGTTGAATTGAGAGCTTTCTGTAGCTGCCATCTTGGTGGTTGCCATGGCTTCCCCTGTGTGTGGGGAACCCCTCTAGGTCATGTGATGAGGGAATCCCACCTATGATGTCATTCATACATCACAGACCTCAACTCTCCTCCCACATGTTCAGTCGCATGAACTGAACAAACTAAGCCAAGGTATGTTTGGAGAGCTTTTGATGCTGGATTCGTTTGTATCTGGGTGAGGTATACCCGGCGACTTTAATCTGAAGGCGAATCAATTGAAGGAATGCAGTTACCATACAGTGTAGCAGCACCATGTGCTGGCTTGTCTCCCGCGGTGTGAATTAAATCTTAAATAATAATGATCCTTTGGTGGAAGTAAACAACCTTGACAAATCAAGCATGTGCATAAATGTTTTGTTATTTAAACTATGGTTGTGCAGTCCGCCTGGTATGCAGGTGTTGTAATACCTCAGGGAATTTGACGCCCCTGCCCTGCAGAGTTGTAAACCACTGCCTTGTGGTACAGGTTCTTGACAGAACCGAAGGCTAAGGGAGCAAACCCTGAACAGAAAACCATGTCAAGGGCGGTTGATGTATGGAACTCCCAACATCTCCCGACCAGCCACTGCAGGGACAAATAGTTTTGCGCCTGTCTGGACATCTTACCGGTGTGAAACCCCTATTTACTCCCCCAGAGAGTGCCGCTGGTAACTTGCAAAAGCCAGCAGCACTTCAACACTTTTGCAGGCAGCTTTCATGAAATGTCGACATTAAGACCGACTCATGGACATCACTCTCACAGCAGAGAGCTAAATGTAGTGCGGCAGTCAAGTAATGAAAGCAGTCTTTGTCGCATCGCGACCGACAGCGTGCGGGAGATTGGGAGTTCGGTTCCTGGTCGAGTCAAACCAATGACCTATCAAATATATACTTATCATTTTCTGGCCTGGCACTCAGCATTAATAGGATATGGCAAAGAATGGTTAGCTTGGTGTCAGGATAATGTGACTGGGTGCCGGCGGTCTGATTTCGAAGTGGGCAGCACTATAGAGTCACCATGAGTGTGCCTTGTCACAAGTCAGTACACGTCCTGATGACCTTAGATGTTGCCAGGACATAAAACAACGCACCATAGTCCAATGTTTTTCAGTTTCTGCAAGTTTTGTCACATGAATATATGAAGTTAATCATTGTAACATACTTTATTTTAGTTTGAATCAATTATTACAAATTTAAAGGGTTAGATTAGAGACGTTTGAGAAGTCATGCAAAATTGGTCGTAATGCTTGCATTGCGTTTGATGCGAGGCAAGGAAGGAGTGCCCCCCCCCCCCCCCTTGCTCCGACCGTTGCTCTTACATCATTTCCCGCGCTTCCTCCCCTTATAACCAGCCCCCTGCCTGCCTCCAGCCACTCGCCCTCCAGCCTCCCCTCATGCTGCTCCTCTCCAGTATTTTTCTATTTTGGCCTTTCTACACTACCCCTGGCCGACCTACACTACCCTGCACTGGCCGCTTCACACTGTCGCTGGCCTACCTGCGCTACCGCTGGCCGCCGTGCACTGTCCTGCGCGAGGCCCATCCTCACCGCCCTTGGCCGACCTGCACTGTCGTTGGCTCCCCCACACTACCAGAGGAGAAGCCCCTCTACACTACCCCTGGCCGACCTACACTACCCTGCACTGGCCACCTCACACTGTCATTGGCCTACCTGCGCTACCACTGGCTGGCCTGCACTACTCTGCGCGAGGCCCATCCTCGCCGCCCTTGGCTGATCTGCAGTCGTTGGCTCCCCCACACTACCAGAGGAGTAGCCCCTCTACACTACCCCTGGCCGACCTACAGTACCCTGCACTGGCCGCCTCATACTGTCGTTGGCCTACCTGCGCTACCGCTGGCCGACCTGCACTACTCTGCACGAGGCCCATCCTCACCGCCCTTGGCCAATCTGCACTGTCCTTGGCTCGCCCACACTACCGTGGCAGCTCTACACTGCCGATGGCCCATCTGCGTTATCCCTGGCCGACCTACACTATCCTGCACTGGGGCCTCTCTCACCACTATCGTGGCCGACCCACACCATGCCTGTACACGCCCCACACGCCTCCACAGGCGGTGCCTGCCCCCCTGGCATCGCCGCCCCTGGCCGACCTGCACTGTCGTTGGCTCGCCCACACTACCGGAGGAGTGGCCCCTCTACACTACCCCTGGCCGACCTACACTGCCCTGCACTTGCCGCCTCACACTGTCGTTGGCATACCTGCACTACCGCTGCCCGACCTGCACTATTCTGCATAGGCCTCACCGCCCTCGGCTGATCTGCACTGTCCTTGGCTGGCCCACACTACCGTGGCCGCTCTACACTGCCGATGGCCCATCTGCGTTATCGCTGGCCGACCTACACTATCCTGCACTGCAGCCTCTCCCACCACTACCCTGGCTGACCCACACCACGCCTCTACACGCCCCGCATGCCTCCACAGCGGTGGCTGCCTCCCGTGGCCTGCCCTCACCATCATTGGCCGATCTACACTGTCGTTGGCCCATATACACTACACGATCCCCCATAACACACCTCTCACCACGCGGTGCCTGCCTCCCAGTGCTATCTTCACCAACACTGGCCCATCTACACTATCGGTGGCCCGTCTGCACTACACTTGGCCCTCACACGGCCGCCGCGCACCAGACGGCATAACCATCACAGCACACGGCGGCGTCATCTGTGACGTCATCACAGCCACCGCCTTCCCGGGTACTCCCGCCATCCCTGTTGCGGTTTCCCAGGGACACCAGTTTGCTAGGGACACATCACTTCTGCGCATGCGTCAAAATCGAACAGCATGGTCACTAACCTTATAAATTTAATATAATGTTTTTGGTAAAGATGTTTTCTATATGTGTACCAGACGATTTGTTTCTAGATGGTGTAATTTGAGAGATATTTGACTTCTTCTGTATTTTCTGTATGAACATTGCTCACGACCATTGACAATGCCTTGAGTTTGACGGTACACGCAGTGCAAAACGTTAGTTTTATTCAAAATTAATAGAATTCAAGAACCCTAACCGTATAAATTTAATATAGTCTTTATGGTAAAGATGTTTTCTATATGTATACTAAGCGATTTGTTTCTAGATGGTGTAATTTGGGAGATATTTGACTTCTTCTGTATGAAGATTTGCTCACGGCCGTTAACAATGCATTTGAATGGAAATGTCCCTGGCAAACTGGTGTCCCTCGGAATCCGCATCACCGCCACCACAGCACACGGCGGGCCCAACGGCCCGCCACCAGCCACCGGATGTCACCTGCCCGCCACCGGAGGCCCCCCGGACCGGTCCCGTCGCCTGCGGCGGCACTGCCGCCTCCAAACCGTCCCACACACATGGCATTTCGCATCACAGCCTCATCAAAATGTTGAATGAGTGCACAAACTTAGATGTGTAAGATAAATCAAGTGTTTTAGTTGACAAAAATAATGTTAAAATTTGTATTCTACACTAATCCTCATGGCAGATATGGTCCACTGGATTACTCAACGGTTGTGCATCCTGCCACAGCCGTATTTATTGTCCAGTATGGGTAGGTATCTAGAGTGATCAGCCTTTCTGCATTCCGTTTGCACCTAAACAGAAACTAAGATCAAAGCTGCATAGTCCAATGAAATATCCAATTTTCAAAACCAAACTAATTATCTAGATTTGATTTTACATATCTAACTTAGATACTGATGCACTTATTAAGCATCTGTTTCTGCATAGAAGGCAATACTGAGTCAATTTAACATAACCTGTTACTGTTATGGTGTCAGACTAATTTTCCATGTTTGCATTCAAAATATCTCAAAAGTTTACAATTTAAAATAAAGTAACTTTGAACTAATGTGAAGTAGATACTTGTGCTCAATCTGATATATTTATTTCAGAAAAAAATACAAAATTAAAAACCATCGCGTCTGGTATTCTGCATGGTACGGTGTAATGTGTCAAGCAAAAAGGAAATTTTGTTTTATTTAACGACGCCTCTAGAGTGCATTAATTTTTACCATCGTCAAAGTAATGTGTCAAGCAAACGTAACTTCAACTCAAGGTGCCTTTTCACCATAAATACAATATTAAACTTTCAAGTCAATTGTCCCGTAGTTTTTTTATTAGTAGTATACACATATACATTATACCTTTCCAGAAGACCCACTAGCAGCGGACTTTAAGCTAGAAGCGTAATTGCACCCATAGCAGGTTCATGCCATTGGAAATATTTCAAACCCAATGTACATATGCACTGATTAACAAACGGTAATAGAAAATCTATTATCAGAGTAAATGACTAAAGTGAGGCTTTAAACATAAATTAACATTTAAACTACTGTATTAGTATTACTTTAGATTTAAAAGTGAAATATATTAAATGCTAGGCGCGTCTAATCCTAACGACACTGAACGACTTGAGAAAATCAAGTAAATAAATCAAATAGATTAAAATTTATAAATAGCATAGAAACAAATATATATAACGTCGATTCAGCTACTGTTGTCATAAGATGGTTATCATATTTATGGGACCCAAAGATCTAATAAAAATAATTTAAAGTGAGAGTTCCTGATTACCTGGTAGTGATGAAGATAAATCAAAAAGTGAAATAAAATCCTGAATAGATTGCTTGAAACAAGCCGAAGCATGCTGGTAATGAGTTTTAATCAAATAAATATCACGTGACTAATGAGCCAAGAAAAGCGCAGCATCCTTTGTTAGATCTTGTTGTGTGTCACTTGGTAATGTAGAAAGGCGCAGATGTCAGGATCGAAATTGAAGCTCTGAAAACACAATTCGAAGAATTACCTCCTCGTCACACTTGTGTTCACCAGGCGCAGTGACCGAATCGGTAGAGCGCGGGCCTCTCGTGTGGTAGGTCGGGAGTTCGGTTCCCGGTCGAGTCAAACCAATGACTTTAAAAATTGATACTTGTCGCTTCCTAGCCTGGCACTCGACATTAATAGGATAGGGCAAGGACTGGTTAGCTCAGTGTCAGAATAATGTGACAGTGGGATATCAGGTCATGGTGCCAGCAGCCTGATTTGCCAGTGGGGCAGCACTATAAAGTTGCCATCAGTGCATACTGTCACAAGTTGGTACCCATCCTGATATGACTTTAGATGTTGCTATGACGTAAAACAACAACAAACAAAGAAGAAAAACACTTGTGTTCACTGTGAATCGCCATCCCAGCATTGTCTACTGAAAGGAGCGGCTTTCTACCACAACTAGGCGGTTGATTATCTAGTGAAACTCCGAACCAACTAATCTAATGGGTTGATTATTTAGTGAATCGCCATCCCAAAGAAGTAATCTAATTGTGGTTTATTATTTTGTGAAATTCCGAACCAACCAATCTAATAGGATTGATTATTTAGTGAACCGCCATCTCTTAAAAAGTAATTTAATGTCGTTGATTATTTAATGAACCCCCTATCCCAAACAAATAATCTAATGTAGTTGATTATTTAGCAAACCTTGGCCCCAATCAAATAATCTAATACATATGATTATTTAGTGAAATCGCCTTGTTACGGGGACACACTCATGACAGCTTTATAGTGATGCCCCACTAAAGCACATACAGCATCACCAAAACTCCCAAGTCCCATTTTCTGGACTCAGCTAACCCTATGTTCGTAAAGATGAATACATGTAATGTCATTGTTTCCTGTCCCAACTCTAGAACCAGTTTATGGTGCATCAAACTAGTTCAACTAGAACCGGTCTAAATTGAAAGTAGTCTGTCTTGGCCCGGCCCCGTGTACTGCTAATGTTGACAATAGAACACCTCGCACGGTACCTAACCTGGCCCCATGTACACCTCATTCAGTACCTAACCTGGCCCTGTGTACGGCTAATGTTGAGAATAGACACCTCATTCAGTACCTAACCTGGCCCCCATGTACTGCTACTGTTGACAATAGAACACCTCATACAATACCTAATCTGGCCCTGTATACGGCTAATGTTGCCAATAGAACACCTCATACAGTACCTAACCTGGCCCTGTGTACGGCTAATGTTGACAATAGAACACCTTATACAGTACCTAACCTGGCCCCATGTACTGCTATTGTTGACAATAGAACACCTCATACAATACCTAATCTGGCCCTGTATATGGCTAATGTTGACAATAGAACACCTTATCCAGTACCTAACCTGGCCCTGTGTACGGCTAATGTTGAGAATAGACACCTCATTCAGTACCTAACCTGGCCCCCATGTACTGCTACTGTTGACAATAGAACACCTCATACAATACCTAATCTGGCTTGACAATAGAACACCTCATACAGTACCTAACCTGGACCTGTGTACTGCTATTGTTGACAATAGAACACCTCATACAATACCTAACCTGGCCATGTGTACGGCTAATGTTGCCAATAGAACACCTCATACAGTACCTAACCTGGCCCTGTGTATGGCTAATGTTGACAATAGAACACCTCATACAGTACCTAACCTGGTCATGTGTACGGCTAATGTTGAGAATAGACACCTCATACAGGACCTAACCTGGCCCCCATGTACTGGTACTGTTGACAATAGAACACCTCATACAATACCTAATCTGGCTTGACAATAGAACACCTTATACAGTACCTAACCTGGACCCGGGAACTGCTATTGTTGACAATAGAACACCTCATACAATACCTAATCTGGCCCTGTATATGGCTAATGTTGACAATAGAACACCTCATACAGTACCTAACCTGGCCATGTGTACGGCTAATGTTGACAATAGAACACCTCTGCCAGCATCTAACCTGGCCCCGTGTACTACTAATATTGACAATAGAACACATCATACGGTACCTAACCTGGCCCCATGTACTGCTATTGTTGACAATAGAACACCTCATACAATACCTAATCTGGCCCTGTATACGGCTAATGTTGCCAATAGAACACCTCATACAGTACCTAACCTGGCCATGTGTACGGCTAATGTTGACAATTGAACACCTCTGCCAGCATCTAACCTGGCCTCGTGTACTACTAATATTGACAATAGAACACATCATACGGTACCTAACCTGGGCCCATGTACTGCTATTGTTGACAATAGAACACCTCATACGATACCTAACCTGGCCATGTGTACGGCTAATGTTGACAATAGAACACATCATACGGTACCTAACCTGGGCCCATGTACTGCTATTGTTGACAATAGAACACCTCATACAATACCTAATCTGGCCCTGTATACGGCTAATGTTGACAATAGAACACCTCTACCAGACTAACTGGCCCGTGTACTGACTAATGTTGACAATAGAACACCTCATACGGTACCTAACCTGGCCCATGTACTGCTATTGTGACAATAGAACACCTCATACAATACCTAATCTGGCCCTGTGTATGGCTAATGTTGACAATAGAACACCTCATACAGTACCTAACCTGGCCATGTGTACGGCTAATGTTGACAATAGAACACCTCATACAGTACCTAACCTGGCCCTGTCTACGGCTAATGTTGACAATAGAACACCTCATACAGTACCTAACCTGGCCATGTGTACGGCTAATGTTGACAATAGAACACCTCTGCCAGCATCTAACCTGGCCCCGTGTACTACTAATATTGACAATAGAACACATCATACGGTACCTAACCTGGGCCCATGTACTGCTATTGTTGACAATAGAACACCTCATACAATACCTAATCTGGCCCTGTATACGGCTAATGTTGACAATAGAACACATCATACAGTACCTAACCTGGCCCCATGTACTGCTATTGTTGACAATAGAACACCTCATACATACCTAATCTGGCCCTGTATACGGCTAATGTTGACAATAGAACACATCATACAGTACCTAACCTGGCCCCATGTACTGCTATTGTTGACAATAGAACACCTCATACGATACCTAATCTGGCCCTGTATACGGCTAATGTTGACAATAGAACACATCATACAGTACCTAACCTGGCCCCATGTACTGCTATTGTTGACAATAGAACACCTCATACGATACCTAATCTGGCCCTGTATATGGCTAATGTTGACAATAGAACACATCATACGGTACCTAAACTGGCCATGTGTAGTGCTATGTTGATAATAGAACACCTCTCACAGCAACTAACCTGACCCAGTGTACTACTAATGTTGACAAAAGAACACCTCTCACGGCAACTAACCCGACCACGTGTAGGCCTACTGCTAATGTTGACAATAGAACACCTCATACAGTACCTAACCTGGCCCTGTATATGGCTAATGTTGACAATAGAATACCTCATACACTACCTAAGCTGGCCATGTGTAGTGCTATGTTGATAATAGAACACCTCTCACAGCAACTAACCTGACCCAGTGTACTACTAATGTTGACAAAAGAACACCTCTCACGGCAACTAACCCGACCACGTGTAGGCCTACTGCTAATGTTGACAATAGAACACCTCATATGGTAACTAACCCGACCCCGTGTACTGCATTTGTTCACAATAGAACACCTCATACAGTACCTAACCCGGCCCTGTGTACTACTAATGTTGACAATAGAACACCCCAAACGCTCCGTGTACTACTAGCATTAACAATACGCCTCTGGATGTGCTTACTCTGGAGAACATCCGGACGGCCTCAACGTCGTCCTTGAGCACCCCGACACCGAGCTGCAGACACCGCCCATAGTAGAAGCAGGCCAGGGCGATGCCTTTAGCCACGTAGGACGGCAGGCAGTCCGTCTCCAGACCGATCTGTTCGTGGTCTTCCAGCAGCGAAACCCTGCAGCACAGCAGATGCAGCTAAGTCCAGCGACTTACTCCACCAGGTGGAAATGCACCAATGCATGTGAAGTGAGGGGCAGGGGGTGCGATGGATTATTGTTCCACGCATTCATCGCAACATTAACCACAGTACCACAGTAGTATATATGAAGAGTTCAGGTGTAGAATCACGTAAACGCCAATCCAAAAATGTAGTTTAAATAAAAGATGTTACCTGAAAATAATTTAAATTCTCACTAATTCCACTTTTCATAGGATCATATGGTTATGGAGCAATGCACAAAAAAAGTAGGAATTTAATCTTTTTTAAAAGCTTTTTGAAGGTTTGATTACAATGTTTATCTCATTTTTGGATTGGCGTTCACGTGGTTTTGTACCTGAACTCTTGACACATTTATTTATATATATATATATATATATATATATATATGCATAAGAATTATATGAGTAAAAATTCAGGAAGGTTATTAACAACCATCTATTTCTTACAGGTTACGCCTGGTGGCACTGTGTATATAGGATCTATTACTGCCTTGATAATAACAGTGAAAAGCAGCCTAAAAGATGAGCTTGTTTATACTCACAAAATGCATTTAGCAACATATATATCTATATATATAATATATATTGTTCAGCCAGAACTTACATATAATTTAAAAACTGAACGTAAGCCTACTATATACAGGGAGGAAAGATTTTCGCGGATTTCCGCGATTATTTATATTTACCGATTAACTTTAAGCATTAACAAAAATTATATGTATATGACAACACTTGCGGGAGTTCGAATCCCATTTTTAAATGACCTTAGATGTTGCTAGAACATCAAACCCAAACAAGAGCGAGTCCGGTATGGGCGATAATACAGTCACAACAAGGTTAGTTGAAAACTGACTTCCGGTATTTTTCCACAAATCCCTGACAGTGCTAAGTCTATAGGAGAAGATCCGCGTTATCGCGGAAATTTTCCGTTGGCAGCCTGATTTCCGCGATTTTCCACTTACATCCCTGTATTTATGAGTCAGTCTCATGAAAATAGGCCAATTGGTGCATGGGGAAAGAAAAAAAGAATTGTCTTAATGGTATTTAGTTTCCTTTTTCCTCAAACTACATGTATTTGTGCCTGAACACCGAAAATTGGCCCATTATATCTTCATTCCTTGTCCTTCTGCTGATCCTCCAATGTGTGGGCCCCTCCTCAGAAGTTGTTGGCATCGCACACCTACTATAACTATATGTTGTAGATGTTTTGTGAAAAAGAAAAAGGATTTAATAGAAATGTAATATGGGATTGTGAATAGTCAATTTTCTATGTTCAGGCACAAATACATCTAGTTTGAGGGAAAAGGAAAATAAATACCATTAAGACAATTCTTTTTTTCTTTCCCCATGCACTAATTGGCCTATTTTCATGACATGAAAAAAAGTAAAAGACTTAAAGCCAACTACCAACCTTGCAGCAAGCTCGACTGTTTTTGTGAAAAGTTTACACTGGTAGTAGAAGGCGACCAAGTTTCCCATGGCGTAAACGTTGCCACGCTTGGCAGCTTCCCGCAAACAAATAAAGGCACTTTCCAAGTTCTTCTTCACGCAAAGCCCTTGTTGGTACATGGATCCCAGCGCACCTAGCAAAGAAACAAAGCAATGTCACTATACAGACGCACTATTAGTATCATTGTCACTGCATAGACACTACCAATATCAAAGTCACTATATACAACTGCAGTACCAGTATCAATCAATGTCACCATACACACACACTACTAGTATCTTTGTCACAGCATAGACACTACCGATATCAAAGTCACTATATACAACTGCAGTACCAGTATCAATCAATGTCACCATACAGACGCACTACTAGTATCATTGTCATGGCATAGACACTACCAATATCAAAGTCACTATATACAACTGCAGTACCAGTATCAATCAATGTCACCATACAGACGCACTACTAGTATCATTGTCACTGCATACACTACCAATATCAAAGTCACTATATACAAATGCAGTACCAGTATCAATCAATGTCACCATACAGACGCACTACTAGTATCATTGTCACTGCATACACTACCAATATCAAAGTCACTATATACAAATGCAGTACCAGTATCAATCAATGTCACCATACAGACGCACTACTAGTATCATTTTCACTGCATACACTACCAATATCAAAGTCACTATATACAAATGCAGTACCAGTATCAATCAATGTCACCATACAGACGCACTACTAGTATCATTGTCACGGCATACACTACCAATATCAAAGTCACTATATACAAATGCAGTACCAGTATCAATCAATGTCACCATACACACACACACTACTAGTATCATTGTCACTGCATACACTACCAATATCAAAGTCACTATATACAAATGCAGTACCAGTATCAATCAATGTCACCATACACACGCACTACTAGTATCATTGTCACTGCATACACTACCAATATCAAAGTCACTATATACAACTGCAGTACCAGTATCAATCAATGTCACCATACACACACACTACTAGTATCATTGTCACTGCATACACTACCAATATCAAAGTCACTATATACAAATGCAGTACCAGTATCAATCAATGTCACCATACAGACGCACTACTAGTATCATTGTCATGGCATAGACACTACCAATATCAAAGTCACTATATCCAAATGCAGTACCAGTATCAATCAATGTCACCATACACACACACTACTAGTATCATTGTCACTGCATACACTACCAATATCAAAGTCACTATATACAAATGCAGTACCAGTATCAATCAATGTCACCATACAGACGCACTACTAGTATCATTGTCATGGCATAGACACTACCAATATCAAAGTCACTATATACAAATGCAGTACCAGTATCAATCAATGTCACCATACACACGCACTACTAGTATCATTGTCATGGCATAGACACTACCAATATCAAAGTCACTATATCCAAATGCAGTACCAGTATCAATCAATGTCACCGTACACACACACTACTAGTATCATTGTCACTGCATAGACACTACCAATATCAAAGACACTATATACAAATGCAGTACCAGTATCAATCAATGTCACCATACAGACGCACTACTAGTATCATTGTCATGGCATAGACACTACCAATATCAAAGTCACTATATACAAATGCAGTACCAGTATCAATCAATGTCACCATACACACGCACTACTAGTATCATTGTCACTGCATAGACACTACCAATATCAAAGACACTATATACAAATGCAGTACCAGTATCAATCAATGTCACCATACAGACGCACTACTAGTATCATTGTCACTGCATAGACACTACCAATATCAAAGTCACTATATACAAATGCAGTACCAGTATCAATCAATGTCACCATACAGACGCACTACTAGTATCATTGTCACTGCATACACTACCAATATCAAAGTCACTATATACAAATGCAGTACCAGTATCAATCAATGTCACCATACAGACGCACTACTAGTATCATTGTCACTGCATACACTACCAATATCAAAGTCACTATATACAAATGCAGTACCAGTATCAATCAATGTCACCATACAGACACACTACTAGTATCATTGTCACTGCATACACTACCAATATCAAAGTCACTATATACAAATGCAGTACCAGTATCAATCAATGTCACCATACACACGCACTACTAGTATCATTGTCACTGCATACACTACCAATATCAAAGTCACTATATACAAATGCAGTACCAGTATCAATCAATGTCACCATACACACACACTACTAGTATCATTGTCACTGCATACACTACCAATATCAAAGTCACTATATACAAATGCAGTACCAGTATCAATCAATGTCACCATACAGACGCACTACTAGTATCATTGTCATGGCATAGACACTACCAATATCAAAGTCACTATATCCAAATGCAGTACCAGTATCAATCAATGTCACCATACACACACACTACTAGTATCATTGTCACTGCATAGACACTACCAATATCAAAGTCACTATATACAAATGCAGTACCAGTATCAATCAATGTCACCATACAGACGCACTACTAGTATCATTGTCATGGCATAGACACTACCAATATCAAAGTCACTATATACAAATGCAGTACCAGTATCAATCAATGTCACCATACACACGCACTACTAGTATCATTGTCATGCATAGACACTACCAATATCAAAGTCACTATATCCAAATGCAGTACCAGTATCAATCAATGTCACCGTACACACACACTACTAGTATCATTGTCACTGCATAGACACTACCAATATCAAAGACACTATATACAAATGCAGTACCAGTATCAATCAATGTCACCATACAGACGCACTACTAGTATCATTGTCACTGCATAGACACTACCAATATCAAAGTCACTATATACAAATGCAGTACCAGTATCAATCAATGTCACCATACACACGCACACTACTAGTATCATTGTCACTGCATAGACACTACCAATATCAAAGACACTATATACAAATGCAGTACCAGTATCAATCAATGTCACCATACAGACGCACTACTAGTATCATTGTCACTGCATACACTACCAATATCAAAGTCACTATATACAAATGCAGTACCAGTATCAATCAATGTCACCATACAGACGCACTACTAGTATCATTGTCACTGCATACACTACCAATATCAAAGTCACTATATACAAATGCAGTACCAGTATCAATCAATGTCACCATACAGACACACTACTAGTATCATTGTCACTGCATAGACACTACCAATATCAAAGTCACTATATACAAATGCAGTACCAGTATCAATCAATGTCACCATACAGACGCACTACTAGTATCATTGTCACTGCATACACTACCAATATCAAAGTCACTATATACAAATGCAGTACCAGTATCAATCAATGTCACCATACAGACGCACTACTAGTATCATTGTCACTGCATAGACACTACCAATATCAAAGTCACTATATCCAAATGCAGTACCAGTATCAATCAATGTCACCATACACACACACTACTAGTATCATTGTCACAGCATAGACACTACCAATATCAAAGTCACTATATACAAATGCAGTACCAGTATCAATCAATGTCACCATACAGACGCACTACTAGTATCATTGTCACTGCATAGACACTACCAATATCAAAGTCACTATATACAAATGCAGTACCAGTATCAATCAATGTCACCATACACACACACTACTAGTATCATTGTCACTGCATACACTACCAATATCAAAGTCACTATATACAAATGCAGTACCAGTATCAATCAATGTCACCATACACACACACTACTAGTATCATTGTCACTGCATACACTACCAATATCAAAGTCACTATATACAAATGCAGTACCAGTATCAATCAATGTCACTATACAGACGCACTACTAGTATCATTGTCACTGCATACACTACCAATATCAAAGTCACTATATACAAATGCAGTACCAGTATCAATCACCGTCACCATACAGACGCACTACTAGTATCATTGTCACTGCATACACTACCAATATCAAAGTCACTATATACAAATGCAGTACCAGTATCAATCAATGTCACCATACAGACGCACTACTAGTATCATTGTCACTGCATAGACACTACCAATATCAAAGTCACTACCCAGATAGCACACAGCCGTCGGCCCGACGGCGGCCTCTCCGTCGGGCCAACGGTGGAAACCGTCATCGGGCCAACGTTGTTTTGTCCAACCTTCCGACGTCGCCTCGACGGCGGCTGCCGCCGTAGGCCCGACACAATAATCGCTTGGTACACATATAGACAACATCGTTACCAAAAAGATTATATTAAATTTATAAGGTTAGGTTTCTTGATATCTATTAATTTTGAATAAAAGTAATATTTTGCACCTGTACGTATTGACACTATAGTGACAGTGTCTTCTCGGAAAAAATCCAAGATGGCGGTCATTCCGTACCGGTGTCGCAGTTTCAGCGCCCGGTCAGTTTCAACGCCTGGTCAGTTTCATGCGCATGCGTCAAAATCTAACATGATCGTCACTAACCATATAAATTTAATATAATGTTTTTGGTAAAGATATTTTCTACAAGTGTACAAAGCGATTTGTTTCTAGCTGGTGTGGTTTTAGAGATATTTCACTTTTCTGGATTTTCTGTATGAAGATTGCTCACCACCATTGACAATGCCTTGAGTTTGACGGTACGCGCAGTGCAAAACATTAGCTTTATTCAAAATTAATACAAATCAAGAACCCTAACCTTATAAACTTAATACAGTCTTTTTGGTAAAGATGTTTTCTATATGTGTACAAAGCGATTTGTTTCTAGGTGGTGTGAAATTACAAAACTTTTACAAAATAATCTAAACATATTAATAAACAAACCTGTTAAATAATTCCTTAAAATTCCTCCGATTTCTGGAGTTATTTGTTGAAAAAGAACGCTGCTCAACGATCGCACGTGTGCCGATGGCGACTCGAGCTGGAAAACATATTTAATGAACTGCGCATGCGCGGATCAACACCGTAGGCCCGACGGTGGCTCGAATGTGACAAATCAATCCAAACCAGCGGCGGGCTACCGCCGTCGGCCCGACGGTGGCTCAAAAGTGGAAAGGGATTGAAACCTACCATCGGAAAGCCACCGTAGGCCCGACGGTGGCTCGAATATGGAAAATGAATGCAAACCAGCGGCGGGCTACCGCCGTCAGCCCGACGGTGGCTCAAAAGTGGAAAGGGATTGAAACCTAACGTCGGAACGCCACCGCAGGCCCGACAGTGGAAAGTCGGTGGCGACGCTGCGACCAATAGCCGACGTCGGCCCGACGGCTGTGTGCTATCTGGGTATATACAAATGCAGTACCAGTATCAATCAATGTCACCATACACACACACTACTAGTATCATTGTCACAGCATAGACACTACCAATATCAAAGTCACTATATCCAAATGCAGTACCAGTATCAATCAATGTCACCATACACACACACTACTAGTATCATTGTCACAGCATAGACACTACCAATATCAAAGTCACTATATCCAAATGCAGTACCAGTATCAATCAATGTCACCATACAGACGCACTACTAGTATCATTGTCATGGCATAGACACTACCAATATCAAAGTCACTATATCCAAATGCAGTACCAGTATCAATCAATGTCACCATACAGATGCACTACTAGTATCATTGTCATGGCATAGACACTACCAATATCAAAGTCACTATATACAAATGCAGTACCAGTGTCAATCACCATCACCATACAGACACGCGACTAGTATCAACATCATAGTACGGGCACACTACCAGTATCGATCAATGTCACTATAGAGATACACTACTAGTATCAATCAATGTCACCAAACAGACACAATACCAGTATCAATCAATGTCACCATACAGATGCACTACTAGTATCAACATAAATGTAGACACACTACTAGTATCGATCACTGTCACCATATAGACACGTATAGGGGCCTACAGACACACTACCAGAATAAATATCACCACACACTACCAATTTCACTCTAGAGACACACTACCAGTGCCATCTCACAGTAAAGAAATAGTATCAATGTCACCATAGAAATACACTACTAGTTATCAATGTTAACGTAGAGGAATACTACCACTGCCAATGTCATCGTACAAATAGTGGTGTACCTAGGGTGTGGCAGTTATGACATGTGCTGTAGGTGTCACTTGAAAGGGGGCGCCACTATCCAGTTTCTATTGATGAAAGTGGTGTCGGAGGAAAAAAGCGGAAATCAGTGAGTAGTCATTTCTAATGGCAGTGAGATGGGTGATAATACAGTCACAACAATGACAGCTAAATGCTCTCCAAGATTGGTCATATAGAGGGAGTGCACGTGACGTCATTACTTAGCAATCAGCGGTCAGTGGGCTTCCATTTTGGATTACGAGCACCCTCCCTAGCCATGTTGTGAATGCATACAGATGCAGTAAAACAGAGTTTGCTTGTGTTATGGGAGGTTCTGGGCAGTTTACATCCAATGTGTTTACTTACAGCACTTTAGCAACAACTTCTGAGGCCAAACTGCTCAAAACAGTGACAAATAAACCAACAAATCAGTAAATAAGCACTGTAGGCAGTTGCAAGCCTTCTGTATGTCATCCAATATGGCCACCGAAACAACTATCGTCATATCAGAGAGTCCAGCCTTTGCATGAGAGATTCTGACGGACCAACTGCTGCCAACTGCTGTCATTTATTTCTGTCATTTTGTGACCGTTAATCTGCGATAATCAGAAACTGTGGAAATCTTTCATCTCTGATTAAAGCCAGACAATTTTCATGTAGTTGGACAGAGGCGCAATTCCAGTACTTGCCATAGGCACTATTTTTCATTGATACGCCACTGTGTAGAGAGACTACTAATATCACTTCAAATTGATCTAATTATCTGCTATTTTTAGTATCCCTTTTCCTAATGCTATTACCGTTTATAATATTACTGGATGCCCGGCTGTCTGAGCACCAGACTACTCTTTCCAGATGCGTTCTGACAACTGTCGGTCAGTTCACATCTGATGCCCCTCTCAAACAAACTCATAAGGAGGAAAGGGAAGACAAGTCACAAAAGATTGACAGTGAAGAAGTTGTGCTTTATTGGCATCAACTCCTGTTCACCTACTAGTGACCTATCACCCTGACCCCTTACCTTCTGCCCACACCAAGCCTCATTACTCTAGTTAGGATGTATCAGAATTAGTGCCTACAGCCCATTCAACCAGAGTCCCATGGCATGGTTGTTCCACACAGCTCAGTTTGTATATATGAAAGGTGGTAGCATCAGACAGAGTGTCTGGGTACCTGCCCAAGAGAGTGTGTCTCACTCAAGAGTCAGGAGTAGAGTGTTCTGCCCAGTGTGTCTGGAGCAGTGTCCAGAATAATCAATAACAAAGTGAGACTAGTGTGGTCAGGACCTCCCACAGCCAGCCAATCAGGCACCTTCCACAGCCTGGGAGGTGACGCCCCTCCCACCCCCCCACGGGCAGCGGTCACCCAACCCAGCTGCAGGTGGTGTACATAATGTATGCAGTATGGCTGGTACGTGTGCTGGCCCATTGGCCCTGTGGTAACAGGTAGTTGCAGACAGTTACAATAAATATATATATTAAAAATGTCCTTTTTCCTCCACTTGCATCCTTTCTGGTGCATAGAGGGAACACATCTCACCAAACATTAACTGTCTCTTATATAGGAACATCTCGTCATAATCTCGGGCACTATGTACTAACATATATCTCCCATAGTCTAGTATGTCACACAGCGAGTGGGGCACCCACTGCTCTTCTATTACATAACCTTGGTCCCCACTCCGTCGCCCGAGGATAATAATGCTCTCTGCCAATATATAATTCCGAACCGAAAATCTGTATATTTTTACACGTTGCTACTGTTAGTACTATTATTTTGATATTAATAGAGATAAAGAAAGCGATGACCAAATGAGTTGAGCATGCGCCTCCTGTTCTGGTAGAGTCATAGGATTCAAACCCTGGCCAAGTGAAACCAATGACTTAAAAGTTTGATACTTGTCGGTACCTGGCCTGGCGCTCAGCATTACTCAGATAGGGCAAGGAGTATTGGAACACAGAAGACCGATTGTTCGCGATTGAATTTTCCCCAGCTTAATCAACTAATGTACCAACATGAAACAAAACCAAAATACGCTGCTCCCATCACGGTCTGAAGAATTTGAACTGCTTCCAGTTAACAGACTCGCTGTACCATCCTCCATTTCTGACATAGTCAGGCGACTCTGCATAGGGGTGTAGTGGGTTTGGTTCTCGTCCTGACTCCTCTGTAAACAGTAGGACTAGTGACATTGATTGATTGGTGGTTTTTTTACACCGTGTCGGCAGCATAGGCCATATTCATGGCAACAATTTTTAAAATATTTTATTCAGCCATCACTTTTACATATAATGTAAAAGCATACAATCATTTATGTTTCAATAGAAACTAATGAGTTTAAAAAGATCAAAATCATATGATTTGTAGTCAAAGTAAATAATTCTTTTAGATAAAAATAAAAAGTGGTATTATTAATTGATAGAATTGATTTAGTAAACTATATGAGGTGGTACAGACCAACTGCAGCACGAGCGAGTCTTCGGATTAAATCCCGCTACCACCACTTAATCCACCTGACCTAATTCTTATGATAATCAATGGTACAGGATCGATCATGGAGCCTAAGCCTCCATGAGGATGGTTAGAATAGATGGCTCGATATATATATGGATAGTGATAAACCCATAGTCCTGCCCCTCCCCACCCCCCTTCCCTGGGGTGGCGGGGATTACCCAGCATGCTTCACTCATTTCCCCCTTGCACGGGGCATCACACTCCACTCGCCTGGAAGTTTATACTCGAACCCTGTCTACTGGTAAGCCGTATGATTTTCTCAAAAGTTGTGTGGCAACAGCCCAATGCCAAGGACACATAGATAGATAATATATATATATATATATATATATACATATATATATATATATAATAATATACAGACAGAAGATAAGGTATAAAGAGAAAGAGACAAGTATGCGATATGAGTTGGGAGTAACCTAGACCCCAACTCCTTTATTGAAAATAAATTCCTCCGAGCGAGTGGAGGCTAGGCCCCGCGCAGGAGGCGGCATGGTGCATGATGGGGGGTCCCACCCCCCAGCCAGACAGGGGGGGTGCAAGACACTAAAGGCATTATTACACGCAACAAAGGGTTTATCACTATCCAATAATTCTTACATTAACTATGTACAGATGGAAGATAAGGTATAGAGATAGAGACAATTATGCGATATGAGTTGGAGTAACCTAGACCCAAGCTAGAACCCAACTCAAAAGATGAGTGATGAGCGAATGGCAGGGCCATGAGCGGGCAGTGAGGGCTAGGAAGGGGAGGCGACCAAGGCAAGGAGGTTGGCTACCCGAAGATCATCGGCGATGCGCTCCTGCAGGGGTACACACAAATACAGGTACACACAATCACTCACCCAGTCGACCCCAGTCTTGATCTCCTGGATCGCCATGAGTAGATAGGTGCGCCCCCCCTCCTGAGCGAGTGGCTCGAGAAGAGGGTGGGGTCGAGTCCTGAGAGGCGACACAGCCTCTTTAGCACTGCGGAGTAGTGGGATACTCCATGGGCATCGAGCCTGAAGCACTCGGGGTGCGCATGCACCTGGGCGAATTTGTTTGTTTGTTGTTTTACATCCTAGCAACATCTAAGGTCATATCAGGATGGATACCGACTTGTGACAGTCGACACTCATGGCAACTTTATAGTGCTGTCCAACTGGGAAACCAGGCCGCTGGCACCATGACCTAGTATCCCACTCAGTCACATTATCCTAACACTGAGCACACCAGTCCTTGCCATGTCCTAATAATGCCGAGCGCCTGGCTAGGAAGCAACAAGTATAAATTTTTAAGTCATTGGTTTGACTCGACCGGAGTTCGAACCCACAATCTACCAGTACAGGAGAAATGCGAATTCCACCCCCCTAATCGCGCATAACAGCAGGTGATAGACCCTGGCTATTGGGATGTCCAATGTCCTCTCCGCAAATTGAATGGTTTTTTATTTTTTCACCCGGACCGAGATGCCTCAAGGATGAAAGCTGAAGTCCTCCCGGCTGAGGGAGGATTCCGAGGAGGTAATGTGGGCTTTCCTGAGCAGGCCCCTGAACAAAGTCAGTATGGCCGCCGCAAAGGAAGTGTGGCCCGGTGAGCTTGAGAGGTGGGCAAGCATGATGGCCAGCTGGAATGGCAGTATAGGGGCCGCCTGGCGTGGCGAATCACCCAGGGACCTGCGGGCCCCCGCAAGGCACCTGAGGATGTTGAAATTGTCATAGTCTATAGCTGGCCCGCCAGACGCTTTAAGGTGTAGGTTAAGTGAGCTGAGGTACGAACGTATCGAAGCATAGCACATTGTTTTTGCCAGCCATGTCACATAGAGGCACACTTGCCATGACTCGCTTGGCGATGGGTGACGGTCATAATGTTCGCAGAAGGTTAAGTACTTCCTAGGTCTTGAGCTGTCGCACAGCCGAGTCGAGGGCGCCAAGTGCTGGCCCATCAATTCATTACACTCCTTCTCGAGCTCGTGTGTATCTGAAATGGAGTTATTAGTGGAAGATGTGGCTACAGGACATGTTGCCTGGAGCTATGGCTGCGACCAGACGCGCTCTCGTGTCATGTTCATTGAGGAGGGGGAGGCTGTCACATATCGTGTTGTCGCTGCTTTTAATGTATACCGATGAAACATCCAAGTTGAATTTTACTGCGAGCCAAAACAACTCATACAACCAATTCATTATAAGGGCGTTTTTTGACCTGTCGGAATTTAAAGCGTGCATGACAGTGGTATTGTCGTGACCATCACTACATTCCTGTCCCCCCAGCGGTGGGCCCAGCGTTTAGCCGCACAGAGGATGGGCCAGAACTCAAGCGCATGTATGTGGGCTAGCTCCCCAGTGCTATCAATACATTCATCAAAGGGGGGTTCGGCATGGTGACCGAGGTCGGGCAGACCGCCGCCCCCCTGAACCACCCCACCCACCCACCTGCCAGCCAGTCTCCCGAATGGAAGGCCGCAAAGCCAAAGCCGCTGGCATCACTGTAAGTACACAGGGCCTGGGACCCTCCCCCTGTGTATTATTTTCACTCAGCCCCTCCTGATGGGGGTGACACTGCAATGAACACCGCCATTACCGCTCGCCGCCTCTACTGGCCGGCGGGTGGGTGGGGCGCCCCACTATTTTCTTCCGCTACTACCGTCTCATGGTGGGGAATGGGTAGGAACCTTTTTTACCTCTGGCACTGTCACTAACTGCCTGACCCAGTACATCACTTTACCCCCCGAGCTCCACTCCCTCCCCACAGCCCCTAGGGGCGACACCGGCATTACCACTATCAAGCCGTACGTCAAATTGGTGATACTGGGAACATAGACCATGGTAAGGTTGAGCAACCGGGGCGCCGATGACGTGTGAGGTTAGGCTTACCAATTCAATAGGGTTAACGTCAGTTATTACAGTGTTATCGAGGGCATTTGTATCGACACAAGTATTAACAGTTGTATTGGACTCCATGTGGCCAACAATTTTCTCGATGACAAACACTCATGCTGCAGTCAACATTTTTATCACGACAAACGGGCATGCCATGGCCATTGCCGGCATCAATACAATCAGTGTGTCCAGCAGTACTATCCTGAAACAAATTCCTGCCGCCGACAAAATTTGTTCCATGGTCAACGGTCATATCATGACAGTCATCAACACAAACAATCACAGTTTCATCGGGGTCGGGGTGCCTGCCCGTATTATCACAACCAATACAATTGGGGTAGTTGAAAGTGTTATCATGGCAAACGGGCATATCAAAACATGGATCAACACAGACATCAATGTTAGTACACGAGCCCGTGCTCTCAACGGCTGGATTGGCCGTGGGGATGGGGCAGCCAACAAGTTCAATGCAGGCTGCCCCCTCCATGTGACGACTGCCACCGCGGCCCGGCTTGGTTGAGCAAGGCGCTGACTGCTATCGCCTAGCTGGCTTGAATGCTCCTGAGCCCGGGTCCTTGCAGTCGGGACCCCGGTGTGACCGGTCCCAGCAGTAGCGGCAGTTGTGGTGATCCTCACAGCCGGCCCCATTGCCGCACCCGGCGACACTGTTCCACGCATCACAGGGGCCCTTGCGGCGTATCACTCTGTGCCTCACCAGGTGGCCCCCATTGCCATGAGCAGCAGTGGCGGTTATGGCGCGATGACTTCTTCCTCCTTGTTCTTGAGCGGTGCTTGGAGTCGTGGGCTATCCATGCCTCTAACTCATCCTCCTCCGAATGCGCTGACTCCCCCCGAGTCAGGTGATCTTGATCTTCGGTGCTGGGTCCCACTCCGGTCACTGCTACGCCGATGCGTCCCTCTCCTCTTGCGGCTGAGGTGGTGTGTCCCACTCTTCTCGTGGGTGGCCTTCCCACTGCCTCCTGACAGGCTCAGTGCCTTGACCTCTGCCTCTATCTCGTCCAGCCTCTTGCGCGCCATTGCTACTGCTACTTTTCTCCTCACTTCGCACTCCTTCCCGCTCTGGTCCTCCTGTGATGGCTCCTCCAGGAATGGGTCGAAGCTCTGAGTCGCCTCCAACCTATCGGACGCCATAGTCTGGTCCCGCTCCTTGCTGGAGGCATGTGTTTGGCGTTGGTCCGCCATGTCCGCCTCACTCCTGGTACTAGTACGCTTGCAGTCGTCCCCGACCGGCCCGGGGTGAGACTCCGTGAGGGAGGAGCAGAAATTTGATGCCGGCATAGGTGCGAGGAGGTGCGATGTGCGGCGCAGTGGCACGCACAGCACAGCTACGGGGTAGAGGGAAAGCGGGAAACACATCCATCACATCAAAATTCGTACGAGTGAGTGGAGGCTAGGCCCCGCGCAGGATGTGGCGCGGTGGATGATGGGGGGTCCCACCCCCCCAGCCAGACAGGGGTGTGGGGGTGTGGGTGGGTGGTGCAAGACACTACAGGCATTATTACACGCGGTAAAGGGTTTATCACTATATATGACTGGGGGGGGGGGGGAGAGACAATAGGCTGGGGAGAAGATGGACGCTTCCGGCCTTATTATACTCGTATAATGGCTTATACAGCATATATATATATATATATATATATATATATAACAGCCCAATGCCAAGGATACTTATATATATATATATATGGCAAATGTATCCTTGGCATTGGGTTGTTGCCACACAACTTCTGAGAAAATCACACGGCTTACCAGTAGACAGGGTTCAAGTAGATATTGCTAGGATATAAAACCCCAACAAAAAAACAATAAATAGCTGTGACATTTCAACCATTGTTGCTATTTGACATTTGTAGTTGTAGAATACATGCATTGTTCCTATATGACAATTGCATCGTTGTGGGATACATGCGTTGTTGCTATTTGACACTGGTGTAGTTTTGAACCCACCTTGTGACTCCAGACTGCCGTTGCCACAGGCCTCCGAATGCCAGAAGAAAGCGCACTTGAGGTTCAAAGACTCTGTTCGACAATAAAACAAGCCGAGCATCGTCTGGGCCTTGATACTTGCATTCGGATTGCCATCATCAGCAGCAAGCAGCCAGTACCTAGAAGCAACACCCGCATGGGTAAAGCAACAAAATACACATACAGCACCAAACATACTAGCTTGGCTCCCTGCCACAGTCGTGTAGACTTTAGGCTTGGCACAAAGCATTACGTCATAGGGACCAGTTTAGGTGTTCCTCTGCATGTGCACTATTCTGTGGAATAGTTGTCGAGGCATTTAGCCATCAATTTACGGTTATATTGCACAATAACTATGTACTGTCATCTCACTTTGAGAGTTTTATTTGAATCATGTTTAGCGAATGAAAATATTGATGCCGAAATAGATGCCGGTGTTGCGGTTTTGGGCCTCCGTCGGTTTACGCTCTACACATCGCTTCTGCGCATGCATCAAAATCGAACGGCATTGTCTGCGCATGTATCAGATTCGAAGGACATATCGCCAGATTCAAACCGTGGCCTAAGACAGTTGAGTTAAGTGACACTCATACTGTCAATGTCACATCCGAGTGAAACATCCTTACATGCGAATAAGAACACTACCATAGTGCAGAAAACATCTATTATCTAGAAAATCCACCGCTGTCCGTGGCTTCTTAGTAATTAATTATTGTTTTATATATATATCTCGGGAGGGGGGGGGGGTCACTTAATAATTTCCTATCTCGGGAGGGGGGGGGGTCTATTTAATTAATTAAGGCCCAATTTCAGAGATAGAAACGACATAACTTCCTTAATACTCCACCTATTCTCATATAATCTCGGTGTCATTTTAAAGGGCTTTTCAAGCTCTTTCCAGTGATCCCTTATCTTTTATTATTGAAGGAGTTTTAATTTTGTTGGCACATACCTACCTATGTACCACTATTCGCACAGCGGCTGCGCAAATACTGGTCCGTGGCTTCTAAGTAATTAATTATTGTTTTATATATCTCGGGAGAGCGGGGGTCACTTTACAATTTCTCCTGTGTTTCTTGTTTGTCCGAGTATGGTGAATTGTGTTACCGAGATAGTCAAAATATAAAAAAAGAAGTACCCCCCATCTCCGAGATATATGAAACAATAATTAAAATTTAAAATAATTAAATATTCCCCCCCGTCCTGCAGTAGGAAATAGCAGAGATACAAAAAGAAGGATTAAAATAATCCCCCCCCCCCCACAGCCAAGAAAAAATAAATAAAAGTATCCCCCCCCCCCTCAGACATAACAAAGAGAATTATTAAAATAATCCCCTCCCCCTCCCGAGATAGGAACAAAAATAAACAAGAATTACCCCCCCCCCCCACTCTCAAACATACAAAAAGAATTATTAAAATAATCCCCTCCCCCTCCCGAGATAGGAAAAAAAAAACAAGAATTACCTCTCACCCCCCCCCCCCTCTCAGATACAAAAAGAATTATTAAAAGTATCTCCTCCCCCTCCCGAGATAAGAAAAAAAAAAAAAAATTACCCCCCCTCCCCGAAATATATGAAAAATAATTAAAAGAATGTAAAAGCCCCCTCCAAAAAAACACCAAGCCAGCCGCTGTGTGAATAGAGGTAGGAAATAACCCTGCCCCCCAAACCAAGCCCTGAAAAGATAAATGAAAGTACCCCCCCTCCCCTCCCTGCGATATATGAAAAAATAATTAAAAGAATGTAAACCCCCCCCCCCCCAAAAAAAAACATGCCAGCCGATGTGTGAATAGAGGTAGGAAATACCCCCCCCCCCCCCCCCCACACACACACACACCCGGTCGATTTTGGCGCATGCGCAGCGCATCCGCGACAGCATAGAGCGTAAACCGACGGAGGCCCAAACCCGCAACACCGGTTATACGCTTAATGCCTTGATGGCTTAACACCTTGATGGCTCCACTGCAGAGTAGCACATGCCGGTCAGAGGAACACTGACACTGGCCCCTCCCTACATGGCATCTACACATGGTCCGATGACGTAATGCTTTGTGCCAAGCCTAAAGTCTACAAGATTGTGGTAGGGAACCAAGCTAGAAACATACACGCTCACCTTTAAAATAAATATTTCTGAAAACTGCTTCCAACATATCCTCAGTAATACGATAGGAAAGAAAGGGTATCGTGGAAGGGAGGAGTGTGGAGACTGGTCATAGGCTGACCGCTGACAGTCTATTATACAGCCTTGTTCTAGCATTAAGTATGCGATATAAATGGTCACAACATCGCTTTATGTTGCATAATAAAATTTAAAAAAAAAGATAAATACATTAGGTTGATTGTTATAATCTACCTTGCTCTAGTTTGAAATAACTTTGACTTAAATTGGTTATTTTAGTAGTCTTATTATTATTTTTAAACAAAAGAAATTAATTGATATCAAAATCTGATTTTAGCAGTTTCCTGAGTAGTTTCACTACTGAGCTATCAACATACTCAATAAAAGAGGGGTTTGGGGGGGGGGGGGGACACCGACACAGATAATTAGATTATTAATCACATGTAACACATACAAAATATCAATTCATACAGGATTTTAAGGGTTTATCCAAAGTTTTCAACATTTGCAGTTATTCAATGTGTATGATCAGGAGTTTGGGAGTATTAGTCACGTACAACCTTTATGGTTGAATAAAATGTTGCTAAAACATAAAAACAAGCATGTTCTCTGATGTCATTTTGATGTACTTTGTTGGAAAGAAGGTGGGGGGGGGGGGAGGATCTGGAAAAGTAGTACTCACTACTACTGGTAATACTCTTGGTCATTGATGAGAATGCGAAAACAAATCTGGAAAATATTTTATGAATCTTTTGGATTTTTAAAGTGACGGGTGGTTTGTGCAAAAGGAGGAATGGTCGCAAATTGTTATCATATCCGGAAAACTCGGACAGATTAAAAAAATCCGGAATTCCGGATTAATCTGGAAGATGCTTTGTACAACTGCGATAATAGAATGTCGAAAACTTTGGATTAGGCCCTGCCATTAAAACACAGCAAGACAACATTTAAAAACATCTTTTGAAGACGCACAATAAACCAAACCACTATTAAGTTTTATGACCACCGCCATTGTCATTCCAATGCCATTTGACCTCAGAGCATGACCTGCAGGTGTGGCAGGCCCGCTTCGACATACCTCACAGCCTCTTCATCAGAGTGGTTTACGCCGAAGCCTTGGAAGTAGGCGCGCCCAATGTTGTACTGCGACACTTTGACCAGGTTGTATGGTGTCAATCCTGAGTTGGACACCTGCATCATGTATTCCACGCCCTTCTTCTACAGAGATACAAGCGGAGATGGTTAGTTGTTGGGAGTTTTATGTCATGGCAACATCTAAGGTCATAACAGGATGGGTACCGACTTGTGATAGTACGCACTCATGGCGACGCTACAGTACTGCCCCACTGGGAAATCAGGCCGCCGATACCATGACCCGATATCCCATTCAGTCACATTATCCTGACACTGAGCCAACCAGTCATTGCCCTTTCCTATTAATGCTGAGTGCCAGGCTAGGATGCGACAAGTATCAATTTTATAAGTCATTGGTTTGATTACTTGACCGGGAACCGAACTCCCGCACGCGATGCAGGCAAGACACTGTGCATGGAGAAAGACACCTAACTCGCCCAAAGCCTGTGACAATAAGCACCACCACCACTAACTTCCGCCCCCACACACACAACAGGTAAGCTGCTGTTACTAGTCTTAGTAACAAAATAGACGTAAATAAAGAAAAACAAAGTGTTCGAAAACAATGGCTACCTTAGCAGGCAAACCCCAAAGTAATTGTTTTTTTGGGGGTACATTAGTTGATTAAGCAGGGGGAATTTCAATCGCGGACAAAGTCTTCTTCATTCCACTGAACCTTGCCCTATCCTAGTAATGCTGAGAGCCAGGCTAGGTAACGATTAGTATACATTTTTAAGTCATTGGTTTGAGTCGGACAGGGTTCGAATTATAAATTGACTTTGTATTCCATATATATGGAGCAATAAATGCTTTAATGTCCGATGGTATTGATTTTCTGGCTTTTTTTTTTTTAAGATTAAAATATTAGGTTGATCATTATAATCTACCTTACTTAGTTTGACCAGTGGCTGGGTGGACACCAGATAAAAGATTCACACCGTACTTGCAGTACAGGGGTGAACACCACCCTATGTAAAAGCTGGCAAAAACTACTTTAGTATGGAACAGGAAGTAGAAACTCTGACTCCAGTATCAAATAGCTATCCATATCGGCACGGAGTTGGTTAAATGGGAGAGAATGCAAAAAGACAAGATGGCAGTGATAAAACGCTGTCGGTTTTATTAGTAAAATTCCTTAAACATGTTTTATTATATATTTCAAATCAAAAGTAGCACGTAAATATGAAGATTTACGTGAAGAATATATTTTGCTTCTTAAATTAAAAATTTACCAGCTCAATTCATTTCCCCGCCATGTCGAAATTCTTCGCCAGTTTTTCTAATATGTTGGTTTTCACCCCCGTACTGGATGTACGGGGTGAATCCTTATTCTACTTGGACACCAATGCTTGCATCTCGGAATATTTTATACTGACAGTTTAAATGAGAAGTCAAAGGTGACAATCCAATGTTAGATGTTTGATTGACCAATGTCAGATCAGCTAGAAATCCCAAGTGTAATTCCCTGTTCAATACCCCACCCCCTAGTTTATATAATATTTTATAGTTTATACTGTAGACCTATTGTCAATGGAGAGGCGGGTACATGCACAAAATCCAAAGCAAAGCGCTTTGGGCTTGGCTTCGCAAATCTCGGATGTTGATGCTGATGATTTAACGCAACATTGGCAACAAGGGCCATATTCACGGTAAAAAGCCAGCAGTATTTATTCTGTCAGTTTTATCAATCGCATTCATATTTTCCACGAAAATATGAAATGGTCAGATTTGTGTCAAATGACAGTAAAACTGATTCCCCTGATGCAATTTTGCTGTCCACGCGAATCTTTTTGTGTGGCTCAGTAATCCTAACTGAGCACACTTCAGTATTATCAGTTCAGATTTCCCTGCATGGGAACTAAAGCGGAGTAAATTGTGGCGACTCACATGGTCGACGGAGCAGCCAAGGCCGTCGTAGTACATGACGCCGAGCTGAAAGATGGCCTGTATGTCGCCGTGGGTTGCCGCCTCGATGAAGTATTCCAGCGCCTTCTTGTAATTATCCTGCCACACAGACGAAGCACACACACACAATGAGGGCTGGTCAGCAAGGAAGTATACTAACACTTGTGACAGTGCTGTCTGTTGGTTGTGACTATACTAACACTTGTGACAGTGCTGTCTGTTGGTTGTGACTATACTAACACTTGTGACAGTGCTGTTTGTTGGTTGTGACTATACTAACACTTGTGAAACTGCTGTCTGTTGGTTGTGACTATACTAACACTTGTGACAGTGCTGTCTGATGGTTGTGACTATACTAACACTTGTGACAGTGCTATCTGTTGGTTGTGACTATACTAACACTTGTGACAGTGCTGTCAGTTGGTTGTGACTATACTAACACTTGTGACAGTGCTGTCTGTTGGTTGTGACTATACTAACACTTGTGACAGTGCTGTCTGTTGGTTGTGACTATACTAACACTTGTGACAGTGCTGTCAGTTGGTTGTGACTATACTAACACTTGTGACAGTGCTATCTGTTGGTTGTGACTATACTAACACTTGTGAAAGTGCTGTCTGTTGGTTGTGACTATACTAACACTTGTGACAGTGCTATCTGTAGTCTAAGACTGGGTCTAACATATCAGGTGATCTTTGTCATGAGATTCCTCCTTGAAAATAGGTATAGAGCATCAGAGGTGATATTTGTTATAAACTGGATTCATATTTGCTAGAGCTTGTCCTAAATCTCACCGTTTCGAAATACAGTTGTCCCAGCTGGAAGAGCGATTTCGTGTTGCCAGCCTGGATTCTCTCGTGAAGGATGATCTTGAGCTGCTCGGTGAGCTCATCACCATCACTCAGTTGAATGTCCATCATCTCATCCGGCCCTGAGAACTTCTTGCTGAGCTCAGGGATCGACTGGATCAGCGAAACCATGCTTCCATTCCGAGACTCGAGGGGCAGCGGTTCAGCCGTGATCTCCGACTTCATGGCCGTATCGTTCTGGTAGGAGTTAAGAATATAAATTACAATCCAATGAAATCAAAGCACTCACCTAAATGTTATCCTCCATATCTCGCTTAGATACAGGTGCACTGATTATTCAGTTGGTGGTGTATATAGGACTGTTATTAAATTAATTTAATAGAACATGCTCTGCACTAAAAAGAGGTAAACAAAGCGAAAGGTGGCAGTGTAGTTAACTTCTGATGTTATTGGAGTTGTAACGCATGTTTCATGTGACATGTAACGCATGTTTCATGTGACACTCAATAATAACTTGGCTCAGAAATTGCTAACAGTATGCCCACACAAAAAGTTTTTGTTAAGGGTATTATTTCTACACATTACATGTATGCAAGTATGTCTTTTGAGTGTTACAAGTTTTGCTTATAATGGGTTCTTCTTCAGTTTTGGTCCTAAAAAGGGGGAATCGGAGGTCAAAACTGAAATATGTTACAGCCTATCCCAATTAGGTTTGTTGTGTTCCATATACATCCAATTTTAAGACACAATTTAAAACAAAAACAATTTGAACCCAGACTACAAGTCAGGGTGGCTTCGAACATGACCAAGTGGAGAATGTTACGCGTGTTTCGGCCGTCACAAAAACCTTCATTATGTAATATTTAGAACAAGACCCTTATTATTTCCTAGTTAGGTTTTGAACAGCAGTCACTAGGAGTAACTAAGTGCAATTTTTGAAAATCATGGTGAGAAGAGATTTGATCCATTATTGGATTTTGTATCGCGAAATAATTTTCGCCGTTACGCGTGTTTCATCTTCATCGAAGTGTGACACGCCACACTAATAACATCATAGCGCAACATCCTGTTTATGACTTGACACCACATCATCAGTAGGTGTGTAGATGCCCGCGATATATTTGAAAATCATGGCGAGAAGAGATTTGATCCATTGTTGGATTTTGTATCGCAAAATAAATTTTCGCCGTTACGCGTGTTTCACCCGTGACACAAAGTTTTTATTTCACTTTTAATGCATTTTAGGAAATAATATTATAACTTTTGTGTTCAGAACTAGGCATCTATGATGCTATCCTATTTAAAGCAGCAGGGTTTTTCCTGGCTTGCATGGTTGGATATTGTGAAAATTGAAGGTGAACGCGTGTTTCATGACGTGACACCTCATGTAACACGCGTTATGCTCACTTTCGAGCATCGTTGTTTTACACACAGACACTCAATAGTCCTAAAATTAGTTTTCTGACATTTTTGCATGTTACAACTTTGCAAATAAACTAGCTATGTTTGAATATTTTGGTCTACAATGAAGTAGTTTCCAACACAAGTAGTACTGTTTCACCATTCCCATTTTTAGCTGTCATATTTGCGTGACAAATGAATCTATTTTTGCAATAAAAAATAAACCAAACATTTTTTTCTCACTGGATTGCTGTCATTGCTTCTTTGGGGTATAATAAAGGGAATTTTCTTCATTTGGTATGAAAAGGAGAATTAATTTAGACAAAAACAGTTACAATGTGAGGACCAACCAATTAGGACCAGCAGCAAAGAAGAACCCAGTTGCATGTGTGGTGCAGTCAATTCCAACATCAGTGCTGCTGTTGGTCATGACTAACACTTGTGACAGTACTGTCTGTTGGTTGTGACTAACACTTGTGACAGTTCTATCTGTTGGTTGTGACTAACACTTAATTGTGTCAGTGTTATGTGTTGGTTGTGACTATGCTGACAGTGTTGTCTGTTGGTTGTGACTAGGCTGATAGTGTTGTATGTTGGTTGTGACTAACACTTGTGACAGTGTTGTCTGTTTGTTGTGACGATGCTGACAGTGCTGTCTGCTGGTTGTGACTATGTTGACAATGCCATCTGTTGCTTGTGACTATGCTGACAGTGATTTCTGTTGGTTGTGACTAACACTTGTGACAGTATTGTCTGTTGGTTGTGGCTATGCTGATAGTGATGTCTGTTGGTTGTGACTAACACCTGTGACAGTGTTGTCTGTTTGTTGTGACTAAGCTGACAGTGATGTCTGTTGGTTGTGACTATGCTGACAGTGCCATCTGTTGGTTGTGACTATGCTGACAGTGATTTCTGTTGGTTGTGACTATGCTGACAGTGCCGTCTGCTGGTTGTGACTTTGCTGACAGTGCCATCTGTTGGTTGTGACTATGCTGACAGTGTTCTTTGTTGGTTATGACTATAGACAGTGTTCTGAAGCAACTAACTGACCATGCTGTGTGCTGGCTGTGACTCCTGATGCGTCGCACTACAGTAAACCTATACCTTCATGGGAAGCATATCCACTCGCCTCTGTATTGGCATAATTTTTAAAGGAGGCTGACCTGACTTCGCTGCATGATTGTTCACACCAGTCATGCATCAGTAACCAACAATAAATAATAGAATAGCAATAATTCAGAAATGCATACGAGAGACCTGCTCCCCTGCCTACCTTATTCGGTGACCACGTGTCCATCTTTCAGCTCACACTCTGGGTGTAGCGGACAGTCTCTGCGTTGCCTATAATATCCACAGAGTGAAAGGGTGTAAATCATTAGGTGATATCTTATCAGTCAGGGTCCATACACGTGTGAAGATATGGAATTCAAGGCTATTTCAAGGCTGTTTTTTAAATAGAATTCAAGACTATTTTCATTTGGATTTAAGGAAAAAAAAAACAATGGTGAATGGTAATTTCAGACTAATTTAGATCAGTGGGGACAGTTTAATGGAATTCAAGGCTTTTCAAGACTAATTACCCAAAATAGGTTAAATTCAAGGCTTTTCAAGGCATTGAAATGGGGCAAATGAAGTTCAAGACTTTTTAAGACTTTCCAGGCCCCATACGGACCCTGTTATTTGCAACAAAATAGTTTGGATTTTTTTTACAGTTATTTATCCTGCATAATTATGCTGATTTACTGTGGCTTGTTAAATATCAATTTGTCGCTTGTCTGGCCTGGCATTACTAGAAGTAGAAGTCGAATAGAGAAAGGAACAGTAGAATGAGGAAGATCAAATGTCTGTCATTGAAATTTCACCCGCTTAATCAACAAATATAAAATGCTTGAGGCATTTTTTTAAATATGAGGTATAACCATACTTTTTAAAGCACATCCATTCATGTATTCGTGTGCATGTGGAATTTCACGTAGGGAGTGAGTACACTTCACTACACTTGTGGCTCCTGAAATCATGTCTCATACTTAAGATTACAAATATCCAGGTAATGCATTTCCATTGCATATGCAGGGCGGGTTCAGCACCATACATCGTTCAGCACTGACAACATCCTGGTTATGACACCAGTGACATGAGGGTATTACACACAAATAGAAACTTGATTCTTACATAGTGGGACTTAAAACCAGATCTCTGCCATTCCAGGGTGAGCATCATAACCAAAGGTAGGAAATTCGGTTCTCGGTCGAGTCAAACCAATGACTTTAAAATTCACACTTCTCGCTTCCTAGCCTGGCACTGAGCATTAATAGGATAGGGCAAGGACTGGTTAGCTCAGTGTCAGGATAATGTGACTGAGTGGGAATTTGGGTCATGGTGCCGACAGCCTGATTTCCCAGTGGTGTAGCACTATAAAGTCACCATGAGTGTGCACTGTCACAAATCAGTACCTGTTCTGATATGACCTTAGATGTTGCCAGGATGTAAAACTCCAGAATAGCAGCAGCATACTGTATGGGCAGATGAGGGCATGGAGTACATCTTTTCAAACATTTATGAAGTTTTGCTTCAATGATTTAGACGACCTCTTAAAAGGATTACTTTCAGAAAACTGGCAATTGTCCAAACTAGTCATTGATCTGCAAGGTTGACAGTGCAACACACGTGCATATCAGCAATCGTGAGATATTGGCAGTGCAACATGTCGCTACTGCCTGTCACTAACAATGTAAACACTAGTGAACTGGTTGGTACTAATGCAGGGTTGCCATGTGTCGCTACTGCCTGTCACTAACAATGTGAACACTAGTGAACTGGTTGGTACTAATGCAGGGTTGCCATGTGTCGCTACTGCCTGTCACTAACAATGTGAACACTAGTGAACTGGTTGGTACTAATGCAGGGATGCCAACAGGGGGTTCTGGGGGTATTTCCCAGAAATAAAAGAAATCTTAGATGCTCTGACTCTGATGCATTTTGGACACAATAATCTGTAAGATTTGTATAATATTACTATATTAATGGTATTGCAGGGTTGCCAACATTTGAAAATTTAGCCTCCGTGCTGAGAAAAGATATTTTTCAACTGGATTTTTTAAATAATTGAATAACACCCCCTCCCCAAACAAAAACACCCCCAAGATCGGCGTAAGGTGATGATGGGGACATACAATATTGTACACCTAACGGCGAAACCGTAAGGGGTTGGCATTTGTTTACTTGTCAACCCTGCTAATGATAGTACATCTGGCTACTGCCTGTCACTAACATCGTGAACACTATAGTGACATGGTTGGTGTAGTGTCGTAGGATTCAATGTGGTGAGGTGCGTCTATCAACTGTCTCTAATTTATCTTGTGCCCGGTCCACGTTAACTCTCGTGACTACAGAATAAGTATAACTATATCACGTGACTAGATGGTCCATGGCTACAAGTACAATACAGCTGGTAATGAAACATGTGGCCATTGCCTGTCACAAACAATACCAGCACTAATAAGATGGTTGGCAATACTCAATAGGTGCCACATGTAGCTACTGCTTGTCAGTAACAATGTCAACACAAGTAATACGGTTGGAATTGTCCATATCACTAGCAATGTACAGAAAAACCTCTCTAAATCGACCGACATTGGGACCAATTTTAAAGTTGAATAGTCCGATGAAAAGATCAAATTTTCAAAACAAAAACACTTATAAAGATTTGATGCTACATATTCAACTTAGATACTGGTGCACTTAGTAAACATTTGTTACTGCATAGAAGGTTGTAAAAAGTCAATTTAATAGAGCCTGTTACTACTGAAGTCTATGGTGTCAGAGTTTTGGCATGCTTGCCAAAATTAATTTGGCATGTTTTGACGCCAAGTATCTCCAAAGTGAACCATTTAAAATAAAATTGGCTTCCAACTGAAATAAAATAGATTACAACGATCAGCATAATGTATTTATCTCAGAAAATGGCAGAAACTCAAAAGCATCGGACTATGCAACTTTAAGTGGTCCATTTAGGGAGGTAGTGGGTTTAGGGAGTTAGAATATGGAAACAATGGTATTGTTGGGACCCCAGTTTGCTATAGCTCCGTTTTAAAGCTTTATTCACTTTCTCAGTCAAGCACCCAACAGGAAGACAACAACCACCTTTTCCCACCCACCCACCACACATGGCGAGATTGAACCAAAGTAATACATAGGAATCAAGTCTGGGTTCTTTCAGCTTCAGCTGCTCTTGCCCATGCCCATGCTTTGGCCATCTAGCTATAAGTATAACACAATTGACCATTGCAGCCGATTTACATATTCATGCATTTTATTCACAATTCATTTAAAGCATTACAAAATTAAATACATTAGAGTAACTGTGTCATTCTGACAATAGCAGGCTATTATCCTATATTCTTTCGGATATTTTACAAAGGTCTATATCTCAGAGTTTGTATGGAATTAAAGGCTATTTCAAGGTTGTTTTTGATAGGAATTAAAAACTATTTTCATTTGGATTTCAGGGGGGGAAATGGCGAATGGTAATTTCGTACTAATTTAGATCAGTGGGGACAGTTTACTGGAATTCAAGGCTTTTCAACCCTTTCCAGGCCCCGTACGGACCCTGGTATCAATTTATGCTATTTTATAATGACCTCACATAATGCTGATTCGTTTAGTGCTGCATCTCTTTTTAGGAACATATCTAGAGCCCTAAACGAGGTCTTGCTGCTTATACCCAATTCTTCAATGATTAATGCTGAATATAATTACATAATTTAATCAAGATTCATGAAGTAGACTTCAACGCTTCAAACTAATAACGATTGATTGGTTGATCAATGCCTCTGACTAACCAAACAGAGACGCTGATTAAAAAAAACAAGTTAGTTTGTGCAAGCACACTGTCGAGCATTTGGTATGCACGTCACGCAATTCAGATATTAGATTGTATCCCGGTTTGAATAGATAAGGTTATAAATATAATATTCAACAAATTGGTTAGCATAAGTGTCAGCACAGAATGAGGGAGTTCAATGTGATAGTTTAGAGTCAGTTCAAGCTGGGAATTTGATACACCTGCAGAAGTTTACTCTTATAATTGGTATTTCTATTATATAAATAATTTGCCGCTACTTTTTGTGCTGGCTTCTGTGACTTGAATGTTATCTAATACATTGTACATCTTGCCGGTAAAATGCATAATTCAAAACCCTGACTAAGGGCTCCTTAGTGATGCATACCATTGATACCGTGTAGTGTAGCATTCCATAACCTTGGTCGAAGTTAACTTCTGGTAGTAGATTTGAAAGCTAGGCCATTTCTTACCTGACACTCGATCAGTACAGACCTGAGAGCTGTAATATCGTCAATCTTACAAGTTTTGGTCGAAGTACAAGAGACGATGCCGAGGTCGTCCAAATCGAGAACAGAAGGGGGGGGGGGGATACTCCAGGGCATTGTGGAGTCGGTCGACGAAAGAAGGAGAGACGGGTCAGAGCAGCAACGACAGAGGGAATCACGTCTGGGTTTTAAGGGTGTGGTAGGTGTGTTGGGTGTGTGGTGGGGGTGTAAATGTGTGGTGACGGTTTAGTGGTGTGGTGGGGGTGTAGGTGTGTGGTATGTGTCTGTGGTGAGGGTTGTAGGTGTGTGGTGAGGGCTTAGGGGTGTGGTGGGGGTGTAGGTGTGTGGTGTGTGTGTGGTGGTGTAAGTGTGTGGTGGTGGTGTGTGGTGTGTGTGTGTGATTGAGGTGTAGGTGTGTGTGGTGATGGTGTAGGTGTGTGTGTGGTAGTGTAGGTGTGTGTGTGGTGGTGTAGGTGTGGTGTGTGTGGTGAGGGTCTAGGTGTGTGGTGGGGGTGTAAGTGTGGTGTGTGCTTAGGTGTGTGGTGGGGGTGTAAGTGTGTGGTGGGTGCTTAGGTGTGTGGTTGGGATGTATGGGGTACTGGGGGTATAGGTGTGTGTGGTGGGGTGCGTGGTGGGGGTTTAGGGCTGTGGTGGGGGTGTAGGTGTGTGGTGGGTGTTTAGGGCTGCTAAAGATTGTGAGGTGCCGCCCTGCAAAACACCCCTACACCTCCACCCCCACCACACACACCGTCAACCCCAACCACACACACCTACACCCCCACCACATTCCTTCACCCCCACCACATCCCTAAACCCCCACCACACACTCCTAAATCCCCATACACCCCCACCACACACACCAACATCCTCACACTTGATAGTAGAAGGAACTGCTTCTATCCAACCAAAGCATTACAGAGACCAGCATGGTGTGCCATCTGACGAGAGACTCATGCAAACTGAAAGGTTCCCATTGGATTCCTGTATTGCCTCCCATTGTCCCAATCATAAAAAAACCTAAATCTCTCTCACCTGACTAAAATTTTGACATTCACATTCAAAATTCCACTTACACCCCCCCCCCCCCCCAAATAACATTGAGACCCACCTTTCCCTAAGTTAAAGACATATATATATATGAGGTAACGCTTTGCTTGTTGAGGTTATACGTCCTAGCAACATCTAAGGTCATATCAGTACGGGCACCGACTTGTGGCATTGTGCACTTATTGTGACTTTAGTGCTGCCCCACTGGGAGACCAGGCCGCCGATAACACTGAAAATACTCCCAATAGCCGATGTTTACTTTTTGTGCTGTGGGGTCGTTGAACAAACAAACAAACACTGAAAATAAGAACTGCATAAAATATCTATTCCTAACCCCCAACAAGTTTTAAAAATATAAAAAAAGAGGGCGGGGAGTGGGGAATCCTGAGTTTATAATGTGCAGTGTTCATTATGGGGCTTACGGTAGTCGCACTAACACCAGTAGACGAGGTGATTTGGTAACGGTGAATTTACATAAATAATATCAATCCACAATTGATTAATACAAATGTCCGACAACACTCTTTGCATCGTCCACACACGCGATACCTAAAAACCAAATTTGAACAACCATCGTGATTATTTCCCATGGCAACATAGACCTGCCACCCGCCCCAAACACACAAAAAAACTCATCTCATCCCACCGACGTGCTCACGACAACACAGGCACTGACTGATACAATGTACAGTAAACTGAAAGAGATACAAAGCTAGATCAATTCCTGTCCACTAATGTTATTCCCATCGACATTTTTTTAATTATTTTTAAACGGGTCACACTCCCACCGGGCACTGTGGGCGAATCAGTAGAGTGCTGGCCCTGCGTGCGGGAGATTGGGAGTTTGGTTCCCGGTCGAGTCAAACCAATGACTTATCAAATTGATACTTCTTGCTTCCTAGCCATGCGCTCATCATTAATAGATGGATAGGGCAAGGACTGGTTAGGATAATGTGACTGAGTGGGATATTGGGGCATGGTGCCGGTGGCCTGACTTCCCAGTGAGGCAGCAGTATAAAGTCGCCATAGGTGTGCACTGTCACAAGTCGGTACCCGTCCTGATATGACCGTAGATGTTGCCAGGACGTAAAACTCCAACAACTAACGAACCAGTAACACTCCCAGTTCTACACTGAGGTGCACTGTAACTTAGACCATGTGACGTAATTCAATTAATAATACAACCTAATTGTCATACCATAACCAGCTATAGCAAATATATTCAAAAGGGGGGGGGCGGGGGGGGGGGGGAAACAACTAATGTAAGGCAAGAAAATGCTTTTGACGAACATAAGAATTGCATACGAGTATTGGAAAAAAAGAATTAAAAAAAAAAGGGGAAAGATATCAAATGTATGCTTTAGCTTCTAGTTACAGCAGATTGCCAACATTTATATTGCACTCTTATCCGATTAAAAAAGTGTATTTATACTCAAAATAACTAAGTTAAGCAACCACTAATATGTATTCTTTAGCAGGTAATTTGACAATAGTCTTAACAACTTATGTGCAGCCGCAGGCTTCGTCAACACGACTGATGGCCATAATGTTTGTTTCAACAGGAATTAAGCCAGGCAAATTGAGTCATTGTGGGATATAATCAGCAATTGCCCTTTTGAGGTGTTGACTGTAAACAGAAGGTAATACTACTAATACAAATAAAATGTCAACAATCTAATAAATTAAATCATAAAGCTCTAAATATAATTACATTTTGAATATACCACTGTAGACGACGGAAATGGGAGAATATTGAATGAGTTCACCAAATATATACGTGGATCTTGAAAATACTGTTAATAGGGTTGCCAACGCCAATGCACAGTCAGCTGTGTGACATTATTCATCAGCAAATAAGTCTATAAATAAACTGGCATGATATCTGTAGCCTTTATTTATCTTTAGTGTGAGTATTCATACGTTTTTCACTACCTTTATTCTGAAATTTAAAAAAATCTGAATTCCGAAACCTCAATGGCCATATTAAAGGCTAAGGATTTCGGATAAGGGATTGTGGACCTGTGTGTGAGTGTGTAAGTGTGTGAGGACATATCTATGTATGTATGTATGTATGTATGTATGTATGTATGTATGTATGTATGTATGTATGTATGTATGTATGTATGCATGTATGTATGTATACATGTATGTATGTATACATTTATAAAAACATATTTAGGAGTATGGCTTAAATTAATCCTTTCGGCGTTAATGATCACCGCCCTTTGTTGTGGGAGAGTGATTTGGGTGAATTTGCAAGGCCAGTTTCAGATTAAGCTGCTTTAAGCTGAGTAGACCTACAGTGTGTGGAAAGCCAGATGTACTAACTTTGCTAAATACACTCCATTGTGAAACTCAACAGTGTATGTACACTGCACAGGCTCTATACTGTATACTGCAGCAGTATTTAGTGTCGGTTACCTGGTGGTGTGGCTGCCTATAGACTATGCTGAGTAATATCAAAGCGCCTTTACTAATCGAGAATATAGTGCATGCCAGCTAGTTATCCCATTCTTTCTGTGAGCATCTTTTTGGTCAAAAATAAAGAAAGATATAACTAAATAGTTTAAATAATGCATTCTGTATGATGATATCCATTACAATACATGGTTCCTTCCCAGGATAATAAAAACCGATATCAAACTGTTGAGTCAGATATCACTTTTTTGTAATCTGGTTATTTGCTTAAATAATTTACATTTCATTTTCTACCACTAAAAAAACCAGCTAAAATCACGTGATAAAATGTAGTAATATTCCCATAATATGTGGCTTGAGAAAAGCCGGCGTCAAACCAACTGCTCAGTATTGCTCATTTGTCCAAAGACGGCCTCTATATCTCTATGACTCTGGTATTGTTTCACTTTGCCTAGGTCAGGGGTAATTTGAAGTTGACAAGACTTGTATATTTCTAAGTGTTTCCAGACTGTTAAATGAAGAATATATTATAGGCCTACTAGCTGGTAGAGGCTATACAAAACTCTGAGATAATATATGGTCTAGCTTATAATATAGGGCACCCTCTGAGTGCTTTGTTAGGCTATCCTGATACTACTACTGGGCCTACTGGTGCCAGTACTATAATTAATGAGACTGACGATTAGAGGTCTCCTGCACACGGCCCATTTTGGTCGCTCACTTGACTAGTTATAGTAGTAGTACTAGTACGTCGTAGACGTAGTAGTAAAATGCACCCAATATGTGACATGAATACATTGTGGTGCATTCAGTACATGAGGAATTTGATCAGCACAGTTTCGTCGAAGTTTCGAAATGTGCTTAGACTTGATATTAGACACAGACTTTGCACTGCTGCTGTTGCGATAGAGAGTTGTTTTGGACCACAAACTGTTTTCATTGCCCCACAGTTACTATTAAGTTGACTTAAAGGGAATCGGTATACCTCTCCGGGAAAACAAACAAACTCGGAATAGTTTTAATTTGTGCCACAGGGTGGTGCATGCTTATATTGAACTTTTCCACTTGGTGGTGTAGAGTGACCTAGATTGGTCATGTGACAGCTGTTTTGAAAATGGCTGGGTGAGTGGAGAGAAGGGAGAGTATAGACCTATTTCATATGATGTCAGCATAGGTATTTAGGACAGTGCGCACACTGCTTGGCTGCAGGACGACACACTGTCACACTGCAAACTCAATGGCTATGAGCAATCTTCATAGAGAAAAGGTGAAATATCTCTCAAACCACACCACGTAGACAAAATCCGATTCACACACAAACAGAAAGCATATTCAACGAAAAGATTATATTAAATTTATAAGGTTAGGGTTCTGTATTTCTATTAATTTTGAATAAAATCAACGTGTTGCACTGCACGTATCGGCAAACTCAATGCATTGTCAATGGCCGTGCGCAATCTTCATACAGAAAAAGTGAAATATCTATAAAACTACATCACCTAGAAACAAACGCTTGGCACACATACAGAAAACATATTCAACGAAAAGATTATATTAATTTATACAGTTGGGTTCTTCTTTGCTGCTGGTCCTATTTTGGTTGGTCCCTCACATTGTAACTGTTTTCGTCGAAATTAATTCTCCTTTTCATACCAAATGAAGAAAATTCCTTTTAGTATACCCCAAAGAAGCAATGACAGCAATCCAGTGAGAAAAAAATGTTTGGTTTATTTTTTATTGCAAAAATAGATTCATTTGTCACGCAAAAATTCATTTGTCACGCTAAAAATGGGAATGGTGAAACTGTACTACTTGTGTTGGAAACTACTTCATTGTAGACCAAAATATTCAAACATAGCTAGTTTATTTGCAAAGTTGTAACATGCAAAAATGTCAGAAAACTAATTTTAGGACTGTTGAGTGTCTGTGTGTAAAACAACGATGCTTGAAAGTGAGCATAACGCGTGTTTCATGAGATGTCATGTCATGAAACACACGTTCACCTTCAATTTTCACAATATCCAACCATGCAAGCAGGAAAAACCCTGCTGCTTTAAATAGGATAGCATCATAGATGCCTAGTCCTGAACACAAAAGTTATAATATTATTTCCTAAAATGCATTAAAAGTGAAATAAAAACTTTGTGTCACGGGTGAAACACGCGTAACGGCGAAAATTTATTTTGCGATACAAAATCCAACAATGGATCAAATCTCTTCTCACCATGATTTTCAAATATATCGTGGGCATCTACACACTTACTGATGATGTGGTGTCAAGTCATAAACAGGATATTGCGCTATGATGCTATTAGTATGGCGTGTCACACATCGATGAAGAAGAAACACGCGTAATGGCGAACATTTATTTCGCGATACAAAATCCAATAATGGATCAAATCTCTTCTCACCATGATTTTCAAATATACTGTGGGCATCTACACACCTACTGATGATGTGTGGTCAAGTTATAAACAGGATGTTGCACTATGATGCTATGATGCGTTCACCTGTTGTCATCTTCATCCTCTAAGTCATCACAATATCTTTTTCTACATAAGAAAACTTATAACACTCAAAAGAAATATTTGCATACATGTAATGTGTACAAATAATGCCCTGAACAAATACATTTTTTGCATGCTATTAGCAGTGTCTAACCTAATTCATTATTGAGTGTCACATGAAACATGCGTTACATGTTACATGTGTTACAATTCCAAGAACATCAGAAGTTAGGGAAGTGTTCCAAGATTACTTTGAAATATGTCCACAGCATCAACAACTAATAAGCATAAATATTTTCATCATCTGTGGTGTTTGTTTCATCATGAAGGAACAACTTTTCCTTTCCATGTAACGCATGTTTCAGTGTCACAATTTTATATCTTCTCTGTTCTACTCTCAAGTGGACGAACACTCATAAAATTGCACTTAGTTACTCCTAGTGACTGCTGTTCAAAACCTAACTAGGAAATAATAAGGGTCTTGTTCTAAATATTACATAATGAAGGTTTTTGTGTCGGCTGAAACACGCGTAACATTCTCCACTTGGTCATGTTCGAAGCCACCCTGACTTGTAGTCTGGGTCCAAATTGTTTTTGTTTTAAATTGTGTCTTAAAATTGGATGTATGTGGAACACAACAAGCCTAATTGGGATAGGCTGTAACATATTTCAGTTTTGACCTCCGGTTCCCCCTTTTTAGACCAAAACTGAAGAAGAATCCATTATAAGCAAAACTTGTAACACTCAAAAGACATACTTGCATACATGTAATGTGTAGAAATAATACCCTTAACAAAAAGCCAAGTTATTATTGAGTGTCACATGAAACATGCGTTACATGTCACATGAAACATGCGTTACAACTCCAATAACATCAGAAGTTATGGAAGTATTACAAAATTACTTTGAAATATGTCCACAGCGTCAAAAACTAATAAGCATAAATACCTTTTCATGCTCTGTGGTGTTTGTTTGATCTTGAAGAAAAGACTTTTCCTTTCCATGTCACACATGTTTCAGTGTCACAATTTTATAAGTCCTCTGTTCTACTCTCAAGTGGACGGACCCTCATAAAATTGCACTTAGTTACTCCTGGTGAGTGCAGTTCAAAACCGTACTAGGAAAAAAAAAAAGGTTTTGTTCTAAATGTGACACTATGCGGCTTTTTGTGTCACACCGAAACACGCGTAACGTTCTCCACTGATTCAAGTTCAAAGCCACCCTGACGTGCAATCGGGGTGCAAACTGCTTTTCTTTTAATTGTGCCTTAAAATAGGATATATGTGGAACACAACAAGCCTAACTAGGATAAGCTGTGACGTGTTTAAGTTTTTACCCCCGATTCCCCCTTTTTAGGACCAGCAGCAAAGAACCCAGTTAGGATTCTGCATTTCTATTAATTTTGAATAAAATCAACGTGTTGCACTGCACGAATCGGCAAACTCAATGCATTGTCAATGGCCGTGAGCAATCTTCATACAGAAAAAGTGAAATATCTCTAAAACTGCACAAATTAATAACAAACCGCTTGGCACACAAACAGAAAACATATTCAACGAAAAGATGATATTAAATTTATAAGGTTAGGGTTCTCCATTTCTATTAATTTTGAATAAAACTGACGTGTTGTACTGCGCATGTTGGCAAACTCAATGCATTGTCAATGGCCGTGAGCAATCTTCCTACGGAAAAAGTTAAATATCTCTCAAACTACACCACCTAAAAACAAACCGCTGGGCACATATACAGAAAACTTATTCAACGAAAAGATTATATTCAAATTATAAGGTATGGGTTCTGCATTTCTATTAATTTTGAATAGAATCGACGTGTTGCACTGCACGTATTGGCAAACTCAATGGCAGTGTGCCTTCGTTCTGCAGCCAACGTGAGCGTGCATACACAATGTTTATAAACATTGAAAGGGGTCTATAGCTTGGTCCCCCGCCATGAACAAGCAGTCCTTAGGCTTGGCACAAACCATTACCACATCGGGCCATATATGGAAGTCCTGTAGGGAGGGACCAGTGTAGTTGTTCTTCCGCACATCATGCACTACTCTGTGGTGGGTCATCGTCAAGGCATTAAGCCCATAGGCCATCAATTTATTAAGCCTATAACATATACCAATACCGGTTATCTACTTTTGGATCGATATTTACATTCCCTAAATTTATATAATTCAAATAAAACTCTAAAAGTGAGATGCCAGTACACAGTTATTGCACAATATAACCGTAAATCGTGTCTATGAGCTTATCGGCTTGACTGCCCCATCACAGAGTAGCGCACATGCGGAAGAACACCTACACTGGTCCCGATGATGCCAGGCTTTACACCAAGCCTAAGAACTAACTTATTCTTGGTGGGGTACCAAGCTAAGGGAGAGTACAACAGGTATTTTCAATTTTCTTTAGAGTAGTTCAAACAGGAAATATATTTGCTTTCATGTAAAATATATGTTAGTACAATTACATTGCATAATTCAATCAGAAACAAATATACTATATATATACTATACTAAGTCTATAGAAGGAAAACGTTTTTTTGTTGTTGAATGTAAAAAGGTTTTGGACTGTATGTAGGTACGTGCATGTCTGCGCGCTGTGCGACGGCCGTTTTCTGCCAAATATCTGTTCCCGGAAAAATCGTTCTGTTAACACAGGGGTCCCCCAAAATGCTAGCTTTTCAGTGCCTCTTAGGGGGTATCTCCATGGATTTCAGTCTATGATGTAGATAAAATGTCCATCTACAACCTCATGTTTACAATTTGCAAATCCGTTCACATTTTCTGTGTCTGTGCACATTCAGAAGATTTGACTTGATTTCAACACTCAAACTCCACCTTCTATATATCTTGGGTAGCTTTAAAAGGTATATGGACATTTAAATCTGTTATTAATTGACCATTGTGTGAAGTTTCATGATGCTGTAAGGTCGAAAAGGTACTTTGCTAGGTCCCCAAAGTTTCAGTGTTATAAGATCAATCATATCAATGACAACCAAAAATCCATAAATATGTCACTAATGTGTGCATTTATTCTAACAGGTGGAATCGACAGAGGAGATAGACATCTACATACACTGAACATTTCATTTAAATATCTTGATTATTTAGGAAGTTAGAACAAAAAATGACTAAATTATATATGTTTTGGGTCACACACTTGTAATGCTAAAACATTAAAACAAAGGAAGAAAACTTAACGTTTCATGGATATATAGATTAGTTAGACGAATCTTACCTTGGTATAGATGATGGATAACTATTGTTTTCCCGAGGTATAAGCCTCGGCTAGACGTGGGTGAGGGAGAGGTAAGCACATCCGGGTCCAGCAATCTTTACCTACTAATTCAGGATAAAATGATCTCTAATAAAAAATTCTAAATACTAATGTTTCCTCGGTACAAGCAACAGTCTAGACGTGGTAGGGTGTGGAGGGTGGGCCCTCACCCACGTCTAGCCAAGGCTTATACCTCGGGAAAACAATAGTTATCCATCATCTATACCAAGGTAAGATTCGTCTAACTAATCTATTTTACCTCGGTATATAGCCTCTGGCTAGCCGCAGGCTAGGGAGACTTTACGTAATATCATTTTATCCTGATATTTAATTGTTATTGTCAGTGTTATGTTATTTTCTGTTTATGTTTGTGATATTGAACATTATTATTATAATCACGGTTTTTGTGACTAGGCTTATGTTCTCACCTTTTGACGTTTAATGCTGTAGCAGTCGTCGAGCGACCCCACTGGGCTTCTCCAAACGTTTGTTATAATGTCTGGCAAACGATCGTTCGGTCTTCCATCCTGCATGCAATAGTATGCGTTTGACCGAAATACCTAGCAGACGTGCTTTTGACACCATGGCTCCTCTTGTTGAGTGTGACGCATATTTGTCCGTATTCACTCCTGCCATTTTTAGCACATTAATTGTCCAACGGGCGAGTGTGTCCCTTGAAATGCCCTTGTGTGGCTTGATAAAGCTTATCAATAATTGTCTTGAGTTACGAACTCCTTGTGTCTTGGATATATATGTTCTAATCGCCGATACTACACACAGTATCGGATTATCCTTAAATTGTGTTACATTAATTGACGACAAAGGGTCGCCTATGCGATTACATTTTAACAATGTTGCTAAATCGAAAGTCGCTTGCTTTCTGTCTATTTCCAGTCCATCGAGTGAAAGTGCCACTATAGTTTGGCCTCGATGACCTGTGACTAACAGTAACAGAAGTGCTAACTTAAACCCTAATTGCTTAATATCTAGAAAAGTGTTATGTGGCCAATCCTTAAACATTTTGAACACTAGTGACACATCCCAAAATCGGTCATATTTTGGTTTCGGTGGGTTTCGTTCATAAATCCCCTTTAGTACCCAGTGTATTACATGATGTTTACCTATTGTTTCTCCCCCTAATCTGGGGAGAATGATCGAGAGAGCACACCTAGCAGCATTAATTGCGCCGTAACCTAGCCCTTCTTCTTCTAAGAATCTAAAGAATCTGCACACCTGGGCTATCGTTGGGTTCATAGGTTTAACCTTATTTATAAGACAGTATACGCCCCATTTCTTCAAATATGTGGTATACATTTTTACTGTTCCTTTTCTCCACGCATGCGACACCAACCGTTCTTGTGTAATTTTGTCTAATCCAAATTGTTCTAGGTATTTATTCAGAAAAGGAATGCAAGGAGTGGTGTTGTTGCCACGTTTCTGTGATGTTCCAGAGGGCCTTGGTGAGTTAGATTTCCTCGGAATTTTGGGAATCTGAGGCAGTCTTTGGCTGTCGAGAATAGTCCCGCTAGCCACGGTTGTGTGTCCCATTCGGGGACGATCAGGATGGCGTGGGACCGGTCCATCTTTATCTTTCGTGCCACTCTGGTAATGATGTTAAAGGGGGGGAAAATGTAATAAAATTCAGTTTCCCAGATCAGTGAGAAAGCATCTATGTGCCAAGCATATGGTTCTGGGTGCCATGAGACATACTTGTTAATTTTAAAATTATTTCTTGATGCAAATAAGTCTACTGTAGGTGACCCCCAATGTTGACAAATTTCTTTGAAAATTTTTGTGTTTAATTTCCATTCTAAGTGATCGTGAAAGACTCTGCTCTTTTTGTCAGCCAGGACGTTTTGCGTGCCTGGGATATGAGCTAAGGTTAACCATATTTGGTGTTGTTGCGCCCAGTTCCAAATACTCTGTGCCAAGTTATTGCATTCTTTTGACTTTGTACCTCCCATATTCCATGACTGCAAAAACAGGTTTTAATAACTTTGTAAAAAGTCGGGGTGCGCAAGCTAGTCCATTAGGCATGCATGTAAATTGGAAGAGGGTACCGTTCCAAATAAACCTCAGAAATTTTCTGTGTTGTTCACAAATGGAGACTGTGTAATATGCATCTCTTAAGTCTACGCTGGCGAGCCAGGCTTCCGGCGTAATTAAATCTCTGGCCGTTTCTAATGAGAACATTTTAAAATGTTTGTATGTAACCGATTTATTCAATTCTGTTAAATCCAAAATCATGCGAATTTCGCCATTTGGTTTTGGTCTAGAAAACACATTAGAAATAAACTGTCCTTCCGTGTTTTGTACTCGTTCAATAATTCTTTTTGTTTCAAAAAGAGAAACCTGAGCATCAATTTGACTCTTTTCTACTGTATTGAATTTATATGGGAACGGAACTCTTTTCTGTTTTGGTATGTTTGTGAACGGTATTTGAACCCCTTTAACAATGTCCAAAATTTCGCTATCAGTTGTAATTTGACACCAGTTTTGTAAACAGTTCAGGATATTGCCTGCCTTAAACATGCTTACATATGTTTGCGTCTCTTCAGACACCATGTTAAGTGTAGATGTCTGTGTGGTCGACTCTACTTGGCTGCTGGCCGTGGGAACTGGGGTCTGGGTGTAAACTCCCTTTTGTACCCGCGGTTGTCGTTCCACCCCGTGTTCTGTCGTTCTCCTCTGCCTCGTCCTCTGGGACTGAACCCGAAGGAGGGACCTCCTCGTGCCGGCCTGCCGCCTCGGCGGAAGCGAAAATCCGAGCGGGCACGTCGGAATTTGCTGGGGTTGTCAAACTTCTTACTTCTGTCAGTGTTCTTAGCACTTTTAGTGTCTACCTCCACTGCTTTGAAGAGGTGCGCTAGGTGTCCCCCAAACATTTTGGTTTTGTCCAGTGGCTTGCCTTGCACTGGCTTTGGGGGAAGGTAAAGTGTGTACTCTTTACCATCATTGTCTGTTACCTTCTTAGACCTAGCCACTTCTTTGCCAGCATCTGTGGTCACTGACTTATAGACGTTTTCAAAGCGTCGGAAAGTCATAAAGTTCGACGCTGCGGTAAGCAGCGCAATGCCTCTGTCCATGACTCGGGCAAGCGACGAGAATTTATTCTCGGCTTGCATTCTGTTCGCTACCGGAGTTATTGATGTTAGAGCTCCGAGTACTGCTTTATGGATGGTACACAATGCGTTCTCGTAACGCCGTCGTTCATCTGAGAGATGGATGCCTGCATCCATCTCCTTACTGATGGACTCGGGAATGCCTTTGATTCCCGAAATTTGTTCGGTTAGTTTGTTTATAACCTCGGCGGGTTTAAACGTGTGGAAATGTCCCTTTAGCGTTTCCCTCATCATACTTGTAGTGCGCAATCTCTTTGCCTTTCCCAAAGGGCATTTTTTCTTAAGTTTTGCGCTGATTCTCGCATAGACACCCGCTCTTTCTGTCCCTGAGTCGGACTCAGTTGAGGACGAGTCATCTGAATCATCAGATGATGAGCTCTTCTTCTTCTTCTTCTTGTTTTTCTTTGTCTTTTTAACCAACTTCTTGTTGATCTTGGTGAATTCATCACCTGAGCTGCTTGCGAGTCTTTTTCGCTTCTTCACTTTCGGTTTCGGAACCTCAAATGCCGATTCTGTTTCCTCCTCCGACAGGTCTTCCCAATCGTCTGGGAAGGGAGGGGAGGAAGGCCGTGTCATGGGCTGACTGAATTTCTCCATAATTTTCATGATCTTTTGCTCCAAATCATCCTCCCCACTATCCTTGTCCGAAGGACCAGCTCCTGGCTGCGGTGACGGTGGGCCCGTCTGTGGAGGCGACGAATCGTACCCTGAGGGCACGCGACCCTCTGCCGCTGCCGGCGAAACCTTGCTTCGCTTGGTGGCCATCGGTTTCTGTAACAAAAAGTTACTTAATACCGGTATCATCTCAACATGGTCACAATGTGAACCCCAGAGTCTGGGTTGAGGTATTATTATTATTATTATGGTATATAGTAACGTGTTTACACCGTTCTGTATACAGGCGTTAAGCTAATGGTATGCCGTAGGTTTTATCGGTAGTGAAACCAACCATACGGAGGGGCGGCCAGTGGCCCGCCCGCTCTCTCTGTTTCGTACACTTCTCCCACCCGCGGCATTCTGCGCCAGCAAGTTGAAGAAAATATTACGAAACTCGGAGGCTCGCCTCAAAAAACCGGTCTGGGGAGTCTATAAAAGAAACCCAGGATCATCCCCAACATAACCCTCTTTAGGGTTCGGAGGAATTTCCTTAGGAGATGCAACTCGGGTTAACATCTCTGCCTGTCTGGATACAGGTTTCGCTATGTCAAGCGGTATCGGTTTCGGTTCTCAACATGAGCGTTTTTCTAGCCTTGTGTTTTTTATAAACACGAAAACATGTCCAATTTGGACCTGAGAAAGTTCTAAACTTTCATAATGGGATGCTATAAACCATCCTTAAGAAGTTTCTCGAGAATTCTCAATACTTACAGTTTGTTAAAGTGTTGTAGTAACTAAATCCTGCTGGAGCAGCTCAGCGAACGTCCTCCCGCTGTGAGCTGCTTATGCTAATTGCTGGACCCGGATGTGCTTACCTCTCCCTAGCCTGCGGCTAGCCAGAGGCTATATACCGAGGTAAAATGATAGTTATACTAGACTTACTTGTAAGTTGACGTATTAATGAGATTCTTATGAATCTACCAATACACAGGTAAGGATGAAAGTAGTTACAATGGGCCCATGGATATACTCATTAAACAATGAGAAATTTCTATAACCTCCTCCTAAATCACTAATAATGTATTCATTTAGTTTTATTTTAATGGCGTATATCCTCCAAGTGACGTTTATTTTAATGGGTGAAATCAACAGAGCAGCTAGGGATCTACTTACACCAAAAATCTCAGTGAGATATATCGATTATTAAGCGAGTTAAAACAAATATTGACTAAATATCTAGATTTTGGGTCACACACTTGTAATGCTAAAGCATTAAAATAATGGCAGGAAATTACTCATTACCAAAATTGAAATAGTTCTAGCACGACGCTTAATAATCAACCGATTGACACAATTGTTTGATTTTCTTGTATGGTTTTCAAAGCTCTTTCCAACAATGGCATTCATTTTCAGATAGGTTTGGTTTGAAAATGTTGTCCACATTGCTACTGTATGTATGGGGTTTGAACCCACAACACCAAACAACTTCAGATTACAAGTTCAACACCCTAACCAGTAGACCACAGAGGCCACTTGTAGTTGGTTGTCTCAGTTCAGGCTATTTGAACGACGTCATAACTTACAAGGTTGAAGGTTTGTTTATACCACTGGCACTGATACTAGTGATAGTATCACTATCAGTTATACTGACCGGTGTGGCGGTCTCCGATGCCACAAGGCTGATATGCCAATCACCCGAGCCACTTTTTGGCGCATGCGCACATCCTGCAGACTCGGGTCGAATAATCGAATACGGTTCTCCGCGTAATTATTTATTTTAATAACAAATATACGTACAGCAAAATAGGATTTGAGTTTTATGTCCTGGCACCATCTAAGGTCATATTAGGACGGGTACCGATTTGTAACTGCGCGCACTCATGACGACTCCACTCGCGGTGTTCGATTTGAAATTCTGACGACTCGGATGACCCGAGTCGCCCGGGTCGTGTTAATCGATTACGGCCTTTGAGTTTTGACGCATGCGCAGACGACGCTGTTGGATTCTGACGCATGCGCAGAAGCGACATTTGGCATATCAGCCTTGTGGCATCGGAGACCGCCACACCGGGTAACGAACGCTCTAACGTTTTACTCACTCAGACAGTTCCTGAGACAGACTCAGGTCTTGTGGAACGCACCCACAGACGTACACAAACCATTATCAGTTGTTTTCCCGAGTACTTACCGATTAGATTTAGAGGTGGCTGTCCACTAAATATGACAACACAGATGATTATCCGCCAACACGCCCAGACAAACTGATTTCAAACTTGCCTCTGTTAGTTTGCTGCCACTACTACCATGACAATCAGGTCATGACCCATGAAGTAGTTTCGTAATTCATAACTTTTTAGTTACATGAAATCTCGGTGAAAATGGAATCTTAATGTAGTAATAAGTCCGGTTGATTCATCAGCAATTGGAAATATGAGCGAGTGCTAAGCACTATAGAGGAATTCAATATAATTTACAATGTTATATATACACGTTTACTACTTTCACGTTAGGTGGCAGCACATCTTATATTGGTTAATTCTCCTACTTTACACGTGGAGGCGCCAACGTCTAATACCATAAAGAAGTTTGCACTTTGAATGTCTTTTACCGAAATAACAAGGTTTTGATAGTTGTTGGGGTGTGGGCATTTCAACAATATCATCGTAATTGTAAGATTCAAATGGAATATAAATTGGTGTCATTTTGTGTGTACGTGTAATATCTTTATCATTGATATGCACTGATAAAGGAGGTTAATATGACATCTGCTTGGAGAATGTGACCTGGAGCGTGTAACGTCAAGGAGACAAAAGTGACGTCACTTACGTATGTATGTGCAGTATGGAAAAATCCAACGAAATTCAACTAATGCAACTTCAGGATTTTCCTTTACCGGGTAAGACAGCGAGCTTTGATTACAATGCAGGCACGTGCATGCACGTATACACTTAACTAATTGGTTCGCACAACAACGCGGTTCAATATTTAATAAGAATACCTTTAGTTATAAATAGTGTTTAAGCAGTTATTACCCGGTAGGGGATTTGATCCCCAAGATCAAGGCCAGGGGCCTCTGGAATGCACATGTAGCCAACCGCGGCATAGCCGAGGTCGATATGCACTCAAGAAGCTCGGGGGCTTAACAGACCTTACCATGGCAATAAGGTGTATATTAAATAACCCTTTCTTGCAAACTTCGTCCATTTTAATCAGTAAAAACTGAAATTTAAATTAATTTAGCAAATAAGTTAACCAGGATACCACAAAATGATATAGAACTGCCTGGTCCGATATCAGTCAAAGACCCTATAATACTAAGACGGCTCACTCAGTATGTACTGTGTAATCAAAATGATCAAACCCACCACTCGGTGTGCTGGCTGTTCTCTTGGTTAAACAGGTGCTATATTATACATGTATAAATGTATATATGAATGTGAAAGATGTGTGATGATGGCGATGCTGATGATGCTGTGTATTTGTTCATAACAATTTCATATTGATGTGTATTCATACTTACCTATCTCATGTATAATATAATTGTATGTGTTTACATGTGAAACACCAACCAGCAGCTGGCCTGATCAAACCCACCACAAGGTGGCACTGCGAAATTTACATTACCATCGGAGAGATAGGGAGTGAGCCGTCTTAGTATTATAGGGTCTTTGTATCAGTTTAGGCCCTAATCCTGCCTCGCAGTCTACCATGGCCATGCAGTCTAGTAATAATAAATATCAACACAGAGAAAGTGTTATTAAACCCAATTTAGGCATTTAATTAAATCAAACCGGAGCACATTACATGATTACTCATGCCACGATAACGGCATTTATTGCAAATTGCGAGTTGTATATGGGTCACTCTCCTGAAAACTGGTCAGCATGGGATGGGATTTTAAAACATCAATAAAAAAAAATCCTACTTACTTTTTTACTTACATTTTTCATATTCATGTTCAGATTTGATGAAAGAAATAAAGGAAATAAAATAAACTGTGTGCAATTTTGGTCCTTTTAGATATGAAGTGTTTTCGTAGCCAGAAAACACATTTTACAGTCAGCCATTTGTAACATGACATATGGGACATGGTTGAATTCTTATTAACATGTTGTATTGCATTGATATATCAAACCAAACAGTTCCCAAATCAAAAAGGAAGTATTTATTAACATGTATGCATGCTTAAATTTAAAAAAAGAAGTGATGTCTTCAAAAATAATATTACAAATTTCCGTGACACCAGTGGTGTCTGGATGCCACACAAATATTGTACACTAATTATTCAGTGAATAAAACATGGCTGGGAATTACTTTAAAAAAATCAATATAAGCACTACATATTTCTGTATATTATGCCATGATTAATATGCTTCTAAGTATGAAATTATTTAATTCTGCTTAGATCTTTATTAAGCAGACTGTGGTGTCCTAAACATGTGTTACACGTGAGCAACACATGTTATACTGCCACAAGACATAGATTAATCATGGACTACACCTTTATTTTTTATCTCATCAATTTATATTTTACATAGATGTAAAGGGGAGATTTCTAGCTTTCATTTGCAACCAAAAAATGTAAAGAAATTCAAATATTAGGTTTTAACTCTCCATGTGACACTTCTGGGCAGTTTTCAGGAGAGTGACACATATATCAAAGAAATAAACAACATTGTGAAATGTACTGTAGATAACAGAATGTCATTATTACAAAGAAAATCTAAGCATTTTATGAGTAATTTATTTTTAATTTGTTATATAGTCTACTATTAACTTACAATAATATAAGGTATAGCTCGTTATGGTGCTTGAGACTGTGTGTGCAGGATTGAGTATTGATGGAGGTATATGCACTTTTCAAATTGCCAATGAATGTAAGCCATAGGGCCTACATAGGGAAATATTGTCTTCATTACTTATTCAGTTATTGGACCATTGCTAGGACGTAAAACCAAAACAAGCAAGCAAATAAACAATTAAACAGACAAACAAGAACATAGGAATGCTATAATAGACGATTTCCACGGGGCATGCGGACTCAGCTAAATTTTAGTTTTCGAGTTAACTCTGGAAGTGAGCACTTGAGTAGAGGCCCTACTGTTTTTATGGTGCTACCCCTTCGATGTACCCAGCACGCTATTAGTGACCAGGAATACCCCATTAATATCACCATGTGTATCAACAATGACAACGATTTAATAGCTACAATTTATTATGTGCCTGACATTTGTTTAATTCGGTCACAATATATATTATTAGTATTACAGCGTCGTATGTTTTAACATGGCATATGACAAATTCTCAAAATATTGTTCATTGCCAACATATCTTCATATGTCACACATCTTAATTTAAAAACAAATATATACTTCTTTTCTAGAGCAGTGATCAGTTTAACTGAACTCGCTAAGATATCCAAAGGCCATGGACAATTTGACATCCTCGGAATTGTCAGTTGATCTCACTAATGATGAGCTTTCATCAAACCTCTGTGAACCCACCTTCCCAGCTACTAACCCCTCTGACGTTATCAACGATGGAGACAACACCACGTCACTTGTGCTTCCCAAAAAGCCAATACCCAAAAAGGAATTGGCCAAAAGAACAGAATTCACAGACCAGTCTGTTGACGTTGTAGAACTGTTTGCAAAATCGCCGTTGTTACATCATTGTGCAGGTTCACTGACAAAACTACAAGAAAAGAGTTTACAGGCTGGGCAACATCCTCCTGAGTACTCAGGTCATACTAAGCCATTTCAGGATCCTTCCAACATGGTGAAAAAGAACCAACAGACCCAAGCAACAGAGCGTGAGAAGCATATCAGTGATGTCATTCAAGAGTTATCAAAATCACCATTGATAGCGAAGAATACAAATTTGCTGACTGACCCACGAGGTGTCAACTCTGTAAGTAATATGCAAAACACAGGTCTGCAAGTTGAACTGCAGCCTCCTGACAACAGAAGTAATGTTAATTCAACTGAGGATTGTACCAAGTCGATACCTGAGGTCCACCTGAACGACAGAACAGAGCAGTGTGGTGATTCGGTCACAGAGTCTCCATCGGTTATTGAAGCTACAAGCTTGCTGACAAAATCTCAAATTGTTAATTCCCCAGCCAATATACAGAATACAAATCTGCAAGCTGAAATACAGTATGCCGCCTGCAGAGGTAGTGCTAAGTCACATAATGATCTCACAAAGCCGGTGCCAGAGAACAAGCTGACTGAAAAGACAAAGCCCAACGAGCGGTGCAATGACATCATCAAAAGGTTATCAAAGATTATAGGAAGTAAAGGTTTGGTTAGACAAATGAAAAATTCAAGTCCCCCCAGCACAATCGCAAGTTCAAGCCTGCTACCTGACATATACATTTTGAATTCTGGAGGTTCAAGTGTTCAAGGGAAATTGCAAAGTGAAAATTGGCCATCTGGAAGAGAAAGTACAAGTCTTCCACCCAATGAGGAAAGTGTAAATATTGAAAGAGATGCAGAAAGTACAACAGTGCAAGCTGTACAGCAAACTACACATGAGAGCATTGAAGTGCAGTGTATTTCAAAAGAAGATCAAAGCAAAATCCGAAAAGCTGGAAAGCAAATCTATACCCGAGTGCAAAGTGATAATGACCCAAAGCATGTTAAATGCAAAATGGCGCAGATGCCTACTGGTATGTCACGTGTCTCCACCGAACAGAAAGGGCTTGCTGGAAAAGCTCAGAACATGACGGTTATACTGCGGAGACAATCATCACGACATGCGGAAAACGCAACTGAAACAACTGCAACAGCGACTTCTTCCCCACCGGCTGTGTTTCGCATTTCCACAATCAATAACACGGTCGTTCTGATCCCAGACAAGGCGCAGAGCAGTGTCAGCAGTCCACAGAAGAGGCCGCATGATGGGTTCATTGCGAGATGCCGGCGGGTACCCACTCCTAAGTCCAGCCCTTTGCCAGCATGCAGCACTGCTTCGACAATTCATGCATCTCAAAGCATTCCAACCAGTCCATCAGGTTTGTTGCAAGTATGCATAGTTAAAGTTGCATAGTCTGATAATTTTCATTTTCTGTCATTTTCTGAGATAAACATGTTAGGTTGATCATTATAATCTGCGTTACTTAGTTTGAAGTAACTTTTATTTTAAAAGGCTATTTTCCTATATCTTTTGGATCCAGTACCTCACTTGACGCCCTGAATATAATACAAGATGTAATCTAATACACTTTAAAAGTAAAATCAAGAGCATTCTGTGATCGCCATCTTGTCTTTTTGCATTCTCTCCCATTTCACCAACTCTGTGCCAATATAGATAAACACTACACACTGGAACCACCTCCGATACAGTTAAAGGCCCTGTCACATTAGGTTTTTTTGCGGGAGCGTATGGCGGCGTAGGCGCGTTACGTCATATACGTCGGCATACGCTGTATACACTACTCATACGCTATGCATACGCTACTCATACGCTACTCATACGCCGCCAGATGCCGGCTTATGTGAAGCGTATGAGGCATACGCCGCCATACGCTTTCATAAATCTGTCCGTCCAAATTTTTTTGTGCATGCTAAAAAAATCTCGACCTATGAGGGCGTATGGCCCATACTGTCAAAAAATGTCACAGCACGCTCCCATACGCTCCTCATACGGTCCTCGTACGCTCCTCGTAGGTTCCACATACGCTCAAAACCACCCGAAAGTTCACCGAAGGTCATCATAGGCCAGCACCAGCACGGCGTACGTAGGTTTTCAATACGCTCCCGCCATACGCCGTAATGTGACAGGGCCTTAATTCCTACAGATGCGGTTTTTGTTTGAATTTAAAGTTGCATAGTCCGATGGTTTTGAGTTTCTCTCAATTTCTGAGATAAACATATTAGGTTGTTCATTATAATCTACCTTAGTTTAGTTTGAAGTAACTTTATTTTTAAATCGCTAACTTTTGAGATATTTGAAATGGAAACATGCTAAATTAATTTTGGCAAGCCTGCCAAAACTCTATCACCATAGGCTTCTGCAGTAACAGGTTCTATTAATTGACTCAGCATCCCCTTATATGTGACGACAAATGTTTAATAAGTGCAGTAACATCTAAATTAGATATGTAGAATCAAATCTAAATAATTGTTTTGGTTTTGAAAATGTTATGTTTTCATCGGATTGTGCAGCTTTAAGCAGGGTTGTCATTCACCCCTACTCTGGGTAGCGGTGAATCTTTTATCTAGTCTAAATGCAACAAGCGTTGATCCTTATGTGCAAGCACCAGTCGGAACAAACCTAAGGAGATAAAACAACCAATGAATGCCTTCCTAATATGGGCACGTGACATGTGACCAGTCCTAGCACAAGACTTGAACACTTGATCTACCGAAGCAATTTTTGTTAGATTTGAAGCAGGGTTGTCATTCATCCCTACTCTGGGTAGCGGTGAATCTTTTATCTAGTCTAAATGCAACAAGCGTTGATCCTTATGTGCAGGCACCAGTCGGAACAAATCTAAGGAGATAAAGCAACCAATGAACACCTTAATATGGGCACGTGACATGTGACCAGTCCTAGCACAAGACTTGAACACTTGATCTACTGAAGCAATTTTTGTTCGATTTGAAGCAGGGTTGTCATTCATCCCTACTCTGGGTAGCGGTGAATCTTTTATCTAGTCTAAATGCAACAAGCGTTGATCCTTATGTGTAGGCACCAGCCGGAACAAACCTAAGGAGATGAAGCCCCTACTCTGGGTCGGGGTGAATCTTTTATCTAGCCTTAATGCAACAAGTGTTGATCCTCCTGTGCAGGCACCAGCCGGAACAAACCTAAGGAGATGAAGCGACCAATGAATGCCTTCCTAATATGGGCACGTGACATGCGCCCAGTCCTAGCACAAGACTTGAACACCGACAATGCGTCTGTTTCCAAAAGACTAGGAGAGGTAAGCCACTTCTGGGAAGTAAAGCAATTCAAAGCCAACCCAAAAGAATTCAGCAACACTAAACCCTATTGCATAAATGTTAAAGTTGCATAATCTTATGCTTTTGAGTTTTTGCCAGATTAAAAAAGAAAGAAAAAGAAGGGGAAAAAAGGGAGAAGAATATAGTAGGTTGGGTGTTGTAATCTAATTTACTTTAGTTAGCAGGAACTCAATTAAAAATGGCTAACTTTGGAGATATTTGAAGTGAAAACAGACAAGATAATTTTAGTGTACACGCTAAAATGCTTATCAACATATCTTTATAAAAACGTTGCCTTTATCACTAAGTTAAGCAGAGTTGGAGAATATTTATTTTTGGAAATGGCTTATCCACTGAAATAATGTTCACAGCAGATTGGTACTGATATTTTAACCATTGCATGTACAGATTACATATGTACTTTTTTATTCTTTCTGTTTATTTTAGCATTTGTTATCTACACGCACATGTAGTTTTGAGCAAAGAAGTAGATAAGATGCACTTTGAGTTTTGTGATTAGCAAATACCTGACTATTCAGATAGCAAGATGGAACACCGCAACATGTAAAGTCTGTAAATAATTATAAATACATACAATTATCATATTGTCTCAACAAATTCTTTTTTACTACTCGAGAATTTGGTAATTCTCGGTAAAAAGAAGAGAAAATCTGCAATATTCTCAATACATTGCTATGTAATTTATTCTGTGAATATAATTAATAGTAACAACCACATATACGTATCGCCTAGGCTTTACTAGCCTTACGATAAATGTATCACAGTCACCACCAATATATCGTGCTCTGGTTCACTGACCTCGAGTCCATGTGTGTGTGTGTATATATCAGGGATGAAAGATCTCCGCGATTTCGCGGATTTCCGGTGTCGCGGTTTAGATTCTACGCTCGGAGTTATATACATGCGCATATTCGATTAACACGACCCAGGTGACTCGGGTCACCCGAGTTGCTAGAAATTCAAATAGAACAGCGTGAGTGAAGTTGACAAAAACATGTGCCTTGTGCAAAAAGTTTAACCCACCTCTTGGCTGGGGTTGGCTAGGAACAATCACGTCACATTTGTGCATCAAAAAGTCACTTAGGGTCACCAGGATTTGTTAATCCTGCAGCACGATCAATGTATAGGCCCTACCAATACGTTGTTTTACGCTACAGCACCATCAGCATATACTACTAATGCATACTTCAAACTGCGCAGCACTATCAGCGTATAGCAATATATATGAAACCAGATTTCTGGAAATGTTCCGCGATTCCTTGACAATGCTAAACCTATGGGAGAATATCAGCATTTCCGCTTTTTTCCCCAGAGACCACTCTCATCCCTGATATATACAACATAATATATAATTATATATATTACCGTGTTGTCTATTTTAAAATGCCAATATTATTACCAATGAAGTGGTAGTGTCTGGTTAGTTCTATGAGTCACCACTTACCTGAACTGGCGCTCTGCTTGGTTCCGCCATCACTGTAGTAGACCAGGGGGGCCCCACCACCGAACTCCAGCGGCTGTCTCCCCATACACCTCACCATTTGTTATATTTTAGTGCATTTCTTAAGGGGCCATTCAAATATTATGTAACACTACTTTTGTCAAAATTAGACCCCTTCATGTAACGCCCCGTAATGCTAGACCATATACTCCACATATATATTGCTTGGACCTACACCCCCACCCCCGAGACGCACTTGCTATCCGGACCGCACTCTGTCCACACCCCTCTCTATCTCCTCTCCACTGGGCTTGCTCCTCCTTGATATATCTGAAAAGAATTCCAGGAGGGGGAGCCCGCCGGCATTTCACTTTCTACTCTTACTCTGTCCGTGTCTATGGTTCGCTGGTTGGTCACCATAGAGCAAATAGACACAGTCCTTTGACTCAACTCTCCTCAACTACCGCCAGACCGAAGAGATTCGGGGCCGCCTCAACGCTTCGCCGTTACAACGTTGTAAAGCTGTCCCCAGCTTCTACAACACTCCTTACTGAAGATTAATCTTCAACCAAAGATTGGGCAGATTTATCGGAGCCTCTCTATAAATGTTGCAGTTCTGCAACCAGTAACCGTCGTAAGGTTACAAACCTCCCCCCAAAGTCAAGCCCCCACCCCCTAAGCACTATGCAATATTTTACTGGCCCATTAGAGACATACATGTTTGAAAAAAGGAATATTAGTCCAACTGCTATAACTTGTGACATGCAGATGTGGAGAGAGATGAGTCCGGAGAAACAGAAGCCATTCTTTGAGAAGGCGCAAAAGCTCAAAGCGCAACAGGAAAAGGTAAACTCAGGTAGGTGCCATATCGACCAGACTGTTGAAATATTAATACAACTTACAAGCTAAGTCTATGTATCATCAGCATATTTTTCACATAACATGTTTGCAAGTACTGCTACTAACGTCTTATGTATTAATTTAGGTGCACATTGAGACACTAAAATGGAAAACAACCTATCACAGTGTTCGCACAATCTTGAAAAGCCTTTGAATTTGAAGGGTGTCTCTTGAAAAGGCCTTAAATAAGAAAATACCCTGAAAAGGGCCTTGAAAATTGACCAAATGCTGAAAACAATTTTGGGTTTGGAGAGAGGGCAAATTTGATTGACAACAGTGTTTTGAATGGCTAGGTGTGTGTCTTATTAACTAATCTAGGACAATTGTTAAGTATAATAAAGATTCTTATTCCCTAGTTGCTTATTCTGCAGGTCAGAAAAACTGGTGAAGTGCGACCATAACGAGTTGACATGTATATAATCATTGTCATATTCTTTCGGCCTTAACAAATGAATTTCTTACCTGAAAAGGTCCTACAAAGGGCTTAATTTTTGTTGCTGAATAGCTGTATGAAACCCTGTATCAGTTAAAGGCTTTCGAGAGGGTTGTTCCGCATTCTGATATGATCTGAGATGTCACGACGTAAAACTCCCAACAACCAACCAATCAGGAGCGAGAACCAGGGTTGCCAACCATTACAATTTCTGCAGAACCATTACGATTTTTCTGTCTCTCATTACGCCATTACTCCTGTAGTCTGTAATATTACAATAAATCGTCAATTTTCCTACTAAAAACTTGAAGATAAATAAACATTAATAATATAAATGACTTTAATGATACAGAACTGAAATATAATGTGTTATTTTGAATATATGCTGAAAATGTTGATTGTGTTGCAATATTATTATTATATATCTGAAATAAAATTTATTTGGAAAGTATAGTCGTGAAACTTTCATGATGTACATAATAATATACTTGAAATTTTTTTTACTATCTTTAAGTTTTTTTTTAACAGTTTGGGAACACAATATATAATTATATCACATTCCTATGATGTTTTTTTTTTGTTTTTTGTTTTTTTGTACATTAGTTGTTTAAGCAGGGGAAATTTCATTCGCAGGCGATTGGTCTTCCTCATTCCACTGCTCCTTGCCCTATCCTAATAATGCCGAGCGCCTGGCTAGGAAGCGAAAAGTATCAATATTTAAGTCATTGGTTTGACTCGACCAGGATTCGAACCCACAATCTACCACACGGGAGACGGCGCTCTAACTCATTTGGCCATCCCGTCTGGTTGAGTATTATTAAACATAAAAGTTAAACCTATTGAAATATATATATATGGCCATAGTCCGTGATTCATGTGAAAATCATTACTCTTTCCCATTTTCAAATGTTGGTAGCTATGGAGAACACATGGAGAACAAGAGTTCATCGGACACCGTGAAAGTGGAATAAATATATATTTACATTCTTTTCAGATTGGGCATACAGACATCAAAGACCCACTAAGCGGACTTTTCCACAAACACATAATGCAGGAATGTGTTCATTGGTTGGCAATAACCTGACTGGCCTTCCGCATAATACCGAGAAAACCAAACACTCATCAATTCTAAAAGCCTCATCATCTCCTGTGTGTATTGCCCCAGCACTATCGACTGCTTCCAATTGGATCACTTCATCAATGTCAGACAGAGCATGTCAATCAGGTCAAGTCGATGTCATGTTGGGTCTATCAGAACAGTGCACTGGTACGCCGGTGAGTGTTCAACCTATGGGTAACTCACAGTTCAGTGTAATGGATACACCAGCGCAGCACACTGCAGAACCAGTTGTTATTCAGCCTGCGATCAACCCGCAGTTCAGTGTACAAGATACATCAGGGCACCCCACTGTGAACCCTGTTAATATTCAGCCTGCGATCAACCCACAGTTCAACATACAGGATACACCAGGGCACCACACTCTAAAACCAGTTAATATTCAGCCTGCGATCAACCCGCAGTTCAACATACAGGATACATCAGGGCACCACACTCTAAAACCAGTTAATATTCAGCCTGCAATCAACCCACAGTTCAACGTACAAGATACATCAGGGCACCCCACTGTGAACCCTGTTAATATTCAGCCTGCGATCAACCGGCAGTTCAACATACAGGATACATCAGGGCACCACACTCTAAAACCAGTTAATATTCAGCCTGCAATCAACCCACAGTTCAACATACAGGATACATCAGGGCACCCCACTGTGAACCCTGTTAATATTCAGCCTGCGATCAACCCGCAGTTCAACATACAGGATACATCAGGGCACCCCACTGTGAACCCTGTTAATATTCAGCCTGCGATCAACCCACAGTTCAACATACTGGATACATCAGGGCACCCCACTGTGAACCCTGTTAATATTCAGCCTGCGATCAACCCACAGTTCAAAGTACAGGATACACCAGGGCACCACACTCTAAAACCAGTTAATATTCAGCCTGCGATCAACCCACAGTTCAAAGTACAGGATACATCAGGGCACCACACTCTAAAACCAGTTAATATTCAGCCTGCGATCAACCCACAGTTCAAAGTACAGGATACATCAGGGCACCACACTCTAAAACCAGTTAATATTCAGCCTGCAATCAACCCACAGTTCAAAGTACATGATACATCAGGGCATCACACTCTAAAACCAGTTAATATTCAGCCTGCGATCAACCCACATTTCAACATACATGATACATCAGGGCATCACACTCTAAAACCAGTTAATATTCAGCCTGCGATCAACCCACAGTTCAACATACAGGATACACCAGGGCACCACACTCTAAAACCAGTTAATATTCAGCCTGCGATCAACCCACAGTTCAACATACAGGATACACCAGGGCATCACACTCTAAAACCAGTTAATATTCAGCCTGCGATCAACCCACATTTCAACATACAGGATACACCAGGGCATCACACTCTAAAACCAGTTAATATTCAGCCTGCGATCAACCCAGAGTTCAGCGTACAAGATACATTAGGGCAGTACACTGTGAAACCAGTTAATATTCAGCCTGCAATCAACCCACAGTTCATTGTACAAGATACATCAGGGCACCCCACTGTGAACCCTGTTAATATTCAGCCTGTAATCAACCCACGGTTCAGTGTGCAAGATACACCAGGGCACCACACTCTAAAACCAGTTAATATTCAGCCTGCGATCAACCCACAGTTCAACGTACTGGATACATCAGGGCAGCAGACCATGGAACAAGTGAGTACTCAGGCTGCCCTGGCTTCAAGAGTTTACAAAGCAGGTCCTTCGGGGCAGCATCCGCTGTCACCACGCAGTGTTCAGAGTTCACCCTACACTGTGCCACTCCGAATGCAGTCAAGTCTCAGGGTGAAGATGGCTGATGGCAGCACGCGCACCATCCCAATCAAGGTGAGTCGTTCGACAACGACATCAACTGCAGTGTCATCTACATCAACTGCCAAGCCAGTTACTACCAGCGCCTCTATTAGACCAACATGGTTGCTCCCAACCTCCATGCCAAATCTCATAGGTAGGTAAACCAATTAGCATTACGTTGATTTTAAGCCATTATATAATGATGCAATTAATCTTCAAAAAGCAAAGTTATTCTAACCAAATATATGTATCAACGGTCTTAAAAAGGTAATTAATTGGAGTTGACCACTGTAATTCAATACGGCGAAGACAAGAGTTCATATAATTTTTTTTTTTTATTAGTTGATCAGTTGAGGGGTCAGTTACAGGTTCAATGGGGTTACATAAGGTCACATCGGTTCAATCAAATCAGGTGGGGTCAAATCATGTTACATCAGATCAAATCAGGTCAATTCATTTCACCATTCGTTCGTAAATTGCTCATTTATCTGTTCAGTCCATTAGTTACCAGCCGGACTCGAACCCTCAACCCTACCCGTTAAATCTTTTCTCTGCGGTGCGGGTCGGTGAGCAAATCAATCGTGCGGGGTGTTGTTCCGATGGTGGCGGCTTTGACCGTTGTGATTCCAAGCCGTAATGGCGGGAATTCGAAGCGTCTCTGGCGAAAGGAGGATTAGCGTTAGTTCTCAGAATTCCGCCAGGTGGCGCCACCGTACCATTGTGGCCGCTGAGTTAGTTCATGTGTATCCCGGGTGGTGGCGAGACACGTTATGTAGCCAGCCGTTACGGCTATCATGCACAATATCTTTTGAAGATGTTTTACCAGCCATCTTGACAGCACAAATGCCGTCGAGCTGAAATGTCTCGAAGTTGACGCTAATGTACTGGTCACAAGTGCATACTTTGACAGCTGCCGCGTTTGTTCATGATGAAACATGTGGTTATCGGTTCAAAGCCATCTTAAGGTAGAGGCTTTATAGTGAAGACTCGTGGCTGGGAGAGACACACACCCTATTTCCAGCACTCGCCATGTCGCAACTCCAGGGCCGCGTTCAGGGTCCGTCTCAGAGGCGCCTCGGCGACATCTCAGCGATGCTTTTTGGCCTATTTGCATTCAGGGTGTGTCATGGCGACGTCTCGACGATGCCTCCCTTTTCAGTTAGGAGACAAAAAGCGCCTCGAAAATGGCCGCCGTGTCCAGTGGTTTCAGCTAATCAGAGCGCAGCTTTTCCATTGCAAATGGCCGCCGCCTGTGGGGGCGGCCATTTTCGAGACAACAAACTGCCTTTGCCGTTCAGACTAGCGTGACGTCAGGCCCGTTGCCGAGGCGCCTCTGAGACGGAGCCTGAACGTGGCCCAGGTCTGCGTCAGGGACCAGCAAAACGCAAACTCGGAACAGAGAGCGGCATCCGTTAGTGCTGCCATGAAAAGAATAGTACAGTAAAACCTTTATAACCGACCACCTCCACATATCCACCACTCGCCTATATCGATCACTTTATTTGGGTCCCAAATGATCACCCATACAATACCATTGTAACGAAATGAAAAACTTCCTAAACCGACCACCTCCCTACATGGACCATTTAAAAGTCGGTCCCATGGTCAGTCGATTTAGAGAGGTTTTACTGTAATTACCTCAGTACCTTTTTTTTTTATCAGAATGTTGTTTTCTCTTGCAGCCAAACCGATAGGTTACAATTTAATTAGAGTGACAACAGCGTCTGAATCGACAGCCAGTAGCGTTCAAATTAACACCACATCTCACGTCGATCGGTCTTCAACTAACACCACACGCGCATTGAGTAAGCAGATTTGTTAAATGTGTAGAATGCCTAGAACCAAACAGCAATAGATACAATGAAACTCAGGGTAACACTACACAATAGACTACATCACGGTTCCGACTGCGCATCTGCTGAAAACGGCCTTGGGAGCAAAGCAAAAGTGTACGGCCATTGAGTTTGCCGATATGCGCAGTGAAAAACATCAGTTTTATTCAAAATTAATAGAAATCCAAAACCCTAACCTTATCAATTTAATATAATCTTTTTGTTAAACATGTTTTCTATATGTGTTCCAAGCGGTTTGTGCCTAGGTGGTGTGGTTTTATCAATATTTTACTTTTTCTGTATGGAGATTGCTCACTGCCATTGACAATGCATTGAGTACGGTGTACGGCCATTAAGTTTGCCGATACGCGAAGGGCAAAACTGGCATATTATTCAAAATAAATAGAAATACATAACGATTTGGCACAAAAATGGATGGAAAGATGCAATATAATAATATAATGAATATGATTAAGAAACAACTCTCCATAATTAAGCATTTTGATCTAAGAAACATACAATTTCAGTCACTTTACAGGCTGATGTTTACATCACCATTGATCAGCCAGAAGTAATTCTTGTTCTAAATATTAAAATGTCAAATGTGTCAACAAAAACTTGTTTCAAAGAAATATATGACCAATATCTGATTAACCCTACTCATTTTCTATTTCTACATATGTCATTAACCATAGGATATAAATAAAAACATGAATAAAATAAGTAAAACTGACTCTGGCTATGGCTCTACCACTAGTCTGAGTGCCTAGATTTGTCTAAATCTAAATGCACATGGCATAAGATGTCCTGATTATATTGATGTAAATGCAATGCTGGATAAAAGATTAATATCTTAATTCATTATATATATTTTTTTAGTTGGTATGCTATGTTTCAAACAAGCGCTGAGATGAGCTGAAACTAGCACATTTCATAGCTGCACCCAGTGTATTAGCATGTGCCATGTACTTCTGGGGGGGTTGTTTTGCTCTGACGCATCCCACAATGCACCGCGCCGCTGGAACCGTGATGTAGTCTATCCGTTGGCTGGTTTTGAGTTTCTGCCTTTTTTCCCCATATCAATATACTAAGTTTGGTCATTTATAATCTTTGTTTTTTGTGTGAAGTGATTTATTTTAATGGGTTTAATTTTAGAGAAATTTTAAAGAAAACAATTAACAAGCTTGACAAGGTGCTAACAGAAATACGAGTTGAATCTCAGATTCCAGGATACACCCAGGTGCAAATTCTTTGCCGCGCATGACAAAACTGAACAGGGCATCCTCACTGCATGTAGTGGGCCCTGATGGTGGAGTCTCCGACTTGCCCTGAGCATACAGCTCAAACTCTTTTATCTCATGTAATCTAATCTAATAATTAATCTTGCACACAACAATATCTGGTTGAACATTTATGATATTTAGTTTAGTTTGAAGACACTTTTATTTTAAAGGGGTTAGTTAACATTGAAGATATTTGAAGTGAAAAGATATAAAATTAATGCGTTTTGATCTCTGAAATCGTAGACACCATAGGCTTATTTGATTTTAAAATAAAATATATTTTAGAGCATAGCAGCATATTACAGGAACACTAAAAGTCAGAACAATGCTCGTACTTGTAGGCCATAATTCCACTTTTCTTATACTACTCATCTATTCGGTAATCTATCCTTTTACTATAAATTAACCAACACTTTCCACAGAAAAATAGTTGGAACATTTTCCCTGCCATACACCATCGATGGCAAATATCCAATACATGTGCTTAGATATTATTTAGACTAATTAGAGCCAGTGTTTTTTTGTTTGTTTGTTGGTAAATATGTTTATTTTGCCGAATAAGTCTTTTGTCAGCGCCGAAGCACTGGTCTTTCATCATTTTTCAATTCCGGATTATTTACTCAAAAATGGTATATAGAGTAAGGTATACAATAACTTGAATACACAATTTGCAGCATAAATCATAATGGAATTCTGTAAGCCACGAGTTCAACAGCAATATGGCAACAGTATGGTCATATAACTACATCAATATTAGTCAGATCAATATGAATATTTACATGGTATTTAGAATGTAAGCAGAAGTTATCTTTGTATTCATTTGGTAAAGTTGTAGGAAGTTTTAATGTGGGGTCTGATCAGTTGTAGTTATACAAGCAGTATATAAATGTCTGTTTGCTAGAAATATTCTAGTGTTACCCTATCATAGTTAGTCATGTGAGTTTGTTGTTTTAGTGTTGATAGCCACCTGACAGCAATATGAATTCTGCTGTTGGGGTGTGGTTAGTAACACACTGGATGAGCCATGCAATTATTATATACATAATTCTATTCTACTAATACAGTCACCCTACCAACGACTCACGCTCCCATACCGACACTAAAGCACATCACAGATGTATCCTCCACATTCACGCACCCTCGACCAGTCCGCCATCTTGAAAACAGCGCCATGGCATTTTCCCCGGCGTCTTCACCATTTCCGGCAGTGAAGAAGGCTTCAGTTACTTCCGCCTTGAAAAGGACAATGCCAGGTCCACTCCAGGCCACCGGCATTCTGGACGACAGGCCCCACCACTGCCACTTCCGGTTCCATGAAACCATGCCCATTTGCTCCACTCAGCATAATTGCGCAGGCTTGCAGTCATCCCAGGTCAATGTCACGGCTGAGGTCAACCGTGAAATGGAACTGTCGAAGGACGCTCAGGGCGGAAGTGAACTACTTTCCGTGGTGGTGAATCGCACTCCTGGTCAAATGCTTAGCACATGTGAAGCCAAGTCGCGAACTGGGATGGGAGTGACCAGTGTGCTGCTCGATCTGCGCAAGTCAGCTGCCGAAGACATAGCGCAATATCCACCGGCTGAACATCGTAGGTAAGCAGACATCTTCATTGGAACATAACAGGAATGCCCTTTATTCTTGCACAAGCGATGGCTTTCGGCTGGATAGGCTATCAATATTATTGATCTAAGTCAGATAGGCCATAGCCTCTGCCAAAAACAAATGAAAAAGATTTGTTTATTGCTGAGCGTTTTCTTTCCTAGTGACATCTGATTTGTGACTGTGCCCCCATAGTGACATTATAGTGCTGCCCCACTGGTAGACCGGGATGCCAGCACCATGAGCTAATTTTCCATTTTATAGTTCATTGATTTGACTCGATCAGGGTTAGAGCCCATGACATGCCACAGGATAAAGGGGAAGTCAGCTAGTGCTCTTATTGATTCGGCGATCCCACCTGCTTCCAAAGACACTAAAATAATCCTCCTAGTGAAATATATATGTAGCATTGCAGGAGGATATATGTTTATATTTCTGTAGCCTTTGAATATATATATATAAGATATAACACATGTATATATATATATGTTATTTATACCATGTATATATAACATGTATATATATAACATGTATATATATATATATATATTTAGTGCTAATTACTGTCCTTAGTGATGTAGACTAAGCTCTATTACAGACTTGGAAAGTAGTTGAAAATCATTAGAAGTAAAATTGAAGGTTTTTGAGTAAGCTTCATGACCTATATTAGTTTACCCTTCCTTGTGTGATATTCCAGAGCTACCAATATGGTACCTGGATTTAAGCTGAAATAACCCATTCTAAGTTTGATCTATCGTTAAGATACACAGAATATTCATCTGAGTAATACATGGTAAAATCACATGACCAGATTTTTAAAGTTGCATAGTCCGATAGTTTTGAGCTTCTATCATTTTTCTGAGATAAATATATTAAGCTGATTATTATAATCTACCTTACATTAGCTTCAAATACTGTTTATTTAAAATGGCTAAGCTTTGAGATATTTGAAGTGCAAACATGTAAAATGAGTTTTGGCAAGGATGCCAAAACTTTGAAACCATAGGCTTTAGCATTAACAGGTTCTATTAAATCGCCTCACTATTCCCTTATATGTATTAACACATGCTTAATAAATGTATCAGTATCTAAACCTCTATTTGCTCCCCGAGAGAGTGCCGCTGGTAACTTGCAAAAGCCAGCAGCACTTCAACACTTTTGCAGGCAGCTTTCATGAAATGTTGCATGCCTTCATGATTCGACATCTGCATTCAATCATGAGGTTAACCTGGAAGGACAAAGTGACAAATAAGGAAATACTCGAACGGACGGGGCTGCCCTCTATGGATGATCTTCTGATCAAAAAGAATCTCCGGTGGACTGGACACCTCATGAGGATGTCATCAGACAGGCTACCAAAGCAGATCCTCTATTCTCAACTGTCTTCTGTGGTGGGTGCTTGATTGGCTGGCTGTGGGAGGTCCAGTCCCCCTGCACCCCCGTGCCACTCCTGACCACACTAGCCTCACTTTGATATTAATTATTAAAAACCACTGCTCCAGACACACTGGACAGCAATACTCTACTCCTGGCTCTTGAGTGAGACACACCTATTTTAGAGCAGGACCCCAGACACTCTGTCTGATGCTACCAACATTCATATATCTAAATTGAGTTGACTGCAACAACCACAGGACTCCGGTTCAATGGGCTGTAGGCACTGATTCATAGACAGGCTACAGAGGCAATCAGATTCTGTGTGGACAGACGGTAAGGGGTCAGGGTGATAGGTCACTAGGAGGTGAACAGGAGTTGATGCCAATAAAGCACACCATCTTCACTGTCCATCTTTGTGACTTGTCTTCCCTTTCTTCCTTATGGGGTTGTTTAAGGGTCATCAGATGTGAAATGAATGGGGCGAGTTTATGGTATTCTCTGGTGTTCATGACGCCCGAGCATACCGAAATATTATAAGGAGATTGGCCTCTCATGATCGGTTTCGTCGTTTTTCTTTTAAATGTCTTATTTTTTTTACATTAATGTTACTTTTAATTCAAAATTAGGGTTTATTTTTTATTCATGGATATATATATATGTATATATATATATATATATATATATATATATATATATATATATATATAATATACATTATACATATATCATATATATATATATATATATATATATATATATATATATATTAACACAATAGTGGTTTCATGGTAAATGGGGCCAAGGTGTGACATGAGGGTCAAAAAGGAATATTGTGTAATTTCCTAACTTTTTCACTGAGTAGCCATCTCTTGTCCATATATATACTGGTAATGTGAAGGAAAAGATAGTTGAGGTGACCATTTCATCAGACAAATAAGAACTAACTGAGTAGCCAGCCCCAAGTGTGGACTTATTAATCAACAAGTGTGGATTTATTAATCAAACAATTATTTAAGAAAGTTTATTGCATGAAACCATTCATTTTTATGTTGTGATCCCCTAAGTATTGTAATGCACTGTGAAGAAATCTGCAAAGGATGATTATCTTCTTCCCAATTTTGAGTTGTTGATGTAACAGAGTGGAAGGGGACACCAACAATAATATATGACTTCAATTAAATCTTTTCCCCATATACCCTAGGAGGAGAATTATATTACTAGTCATGGTACTCCAAAATATGCTTGCACATGCAGCAGTACCAAGGGTTTGCTTGTTGAAGTTCTGGTATTCACAGAACTGACTGTCACATTAGGCCATAATCTTTTCACATCTATCCCTCCAAAGTGTAAGAAAACCAATTCTATAAAGAAAATACGTCCTCTACTCTTTCGATAATTGTTTTTGACCATTACATACTGAAAAATACACAGGCCCCATTTACCATGAAATGACCCTCTAACATTGTCCCATCTCAGTTGGAAATATGAGATCAAATGTAAGTATGTGATTTAATTTTGAAAAAAAAATGCTTCATCAAAACATGCAGCTCTAAAACATGGTTCAAACTCATGGGTTCAAATCCCATGACCTACACCGACTTGCATCAGTAGGTCAGCCCACAGCACATCACATCACATGCCAACAAACAAATGATGGTGCAATGGCGCCATAACTAGAAAATACTAGGTGACCAGGCTATTTTTTATTTAGGTCATTCCACATCACGTGGTCATCGCAAGATGTCAATACTGGTCATAGCGAGAGGACTTTTGGAAAGCTTGTCAGAAGTATTTTGGGTTCTTTCAGCTCAAATTGCTTTAAAACTAGCCATTTTCCATTACATTGACTCCAGACTAATGATCTGTAGGTCATAGCGATCAATTTGATATATTTATCTAAAAAATAAGATAACGATCGGACTATGCAACTTTAAGTAAGCAGAGATTTCAATCGAGGACAATTGATCTCCTTCGTTCCCTTTCTCCTGTCCCTATCCTCATAACGCTGAGTACCAGTCTATGTAGTGACAAGTATACATTTGTTTAAAGTCATTGCTTTGATCTGGCCATGGTTACCATCCCAAGACTTGTCACATGGGAAATGGGCGCTCAACTCATTCGGCAATCCATCCCATCTGACAAGATTTGGATTTTGTCTTACAGAAACGCGATAAGAGCCATCTACATGAGCCCCGCCATGAAAGCCGAATGCCGTCAGCTTGTGCCACTAACAGCGTCAACACCAGGCTCATCACCGACACCAGCCCCAATCATTCTGCCACCATGCCTGTACCGGCAGCCGTCTATTATCCCGCCCATCACCACCACCACAAGCCTGGTGCTTGCCGCCTGCCAGTGTCCAGCAGGCCTCGGCCAGTGTGAGCAGAAACAGCCCCCGCCGCAGCGCAAGGTCTACACATGCATGGCCTCCTTACTCAGCGACCACACAAAGCTGCTTCAAAGGCAGGCGCCCAGCAGTAGTGTGGTCAGCGCACTGCCGAAGGACCATTCCCAGGTTTTGTTCACGCCAGTGTCCTCCGTCAAGAAGGTGGACCGCCAGTGGTGGTACCTTCCCTTCAGCCCGTATCCACTGAGTGATTTGCAGGCAGCACAGGAGGCCAATGAGGCGGGTCTCCGCTTTCCGCTCAATGTGGGTAATGATGCGATGGACGACAAAGAGGATACTCAGCCTTTTGGTGAGTTTCCTGATAAGGGTAAGATTCCAAATACATGGTATGTGGCATGCCATTTGCATTCGCATTTGCACTGATAGGTCCATTGAGTGATACAGTTTTCCGTCCATGCATTCGCATTCGTATTCGCAACCAGATATATGGATGCACCGCCTTATGTTTACATGCTTCTCCATTTTTTGTTGGATTCGCATTCGCATACCGCATATGGAATCCTAGCTTTACCCGTTTAATCTTTTTATCGCAACGGCTATTACAGTTGTGCAATCCAATGGCTTTTGAGTTTCAGTTATATATTTTGGTTTAAATTAATATATTAGGTGAATCATTATAATCTAGTTTACATTAGTTTGAAGTAACTTTCACTGAGACCAGCAAATGTAGTGACAATAATACAGGTACACCACCCCAGTTTAAGACATTGATGGGTATTGTAGGAAAACATGTCTGAATTAAGCACCATAAGACTTTAACGATACATTAGATATGTATGAATATATACATCCTTTTCTCACTGTAGATGGCTATTTCATTTGTACTAGGCCCTTACTACCTTTGATAACATATAATGGTTAATATGTCTTTTTTTTCAGGCGAGGAAACCAACTTAATGAACTACTGTAACCCTTATAACCCTGCCTATTACAACTCAACGCCAAACCATTGGAGTGCAGTTACTGATAACACACCACCCCTCATACTGCAAAGGTGGGCCACCCCTTCAACTATCTCTTTTATTCTAGTGAAAGAAACACTATCTTTTTTCCAAAGTGACCTCAGGAGTCATTAGATTAGATTAGAGTGTTTGAGCTGTACGCTCAGATCAAGTCGGAGACTCCACCATCAGGGCCCACTGCACATGGAGAGGATGCTTTGTTCAGTTTTATCATGTGCAGCAACGAATTGGAATCTACTGGTGTTAGCTGGGTGTATCCTGGAATCTGAGGTTCATCTGGTTTTGCTGTTAATGTCATGTCAAGCTGCCTATTGAATGATTGTACACTGCAATTTGATTGATTTATGAAAGCTGGTATTGTATTGAAGAACTCCAAAGTTGTCAGCATTTTCAGTTGTGCAAAGTATATGATGGGTGAAGACGACTGTTTAAACGTGTACAACTTTTACGGTTGTATAAAACTAAAAAAAAGAAGAAAAATGATAGTATTTCCATCGATCATTTCTCTCACATTCTACTTCTTTCAGATGGGTGCAATACATGAATTGCTCGGCCATCAGCCAAAGGCCACCAGAATCAAACCAGCTTTGCAGTGGAGAGGTGTCAAGCAGTGTCCCCAATCAACAGTCAATGCCTGGCCAACCCTCTACCCTGCTGGAGGTTACCGGTGGGAACCCATTGCAAACAAGCCCCTATGCATCACCAGAACACCAGCAGGGCTTACCTGGGCAACATGGTTCACCGGTATCCCTTTTCACCTCATATACGAAGCAGGACAGTGCGCCTTCTCCAATAACACCCACTACCGCGTTCCGGACATGCCATCACAATACACACAGCAGCAGTCAGGCAATGCTGTTTTCAAACCAGAACCATCCCACTTTGCTGGTGGACCCAAGTGGCTTGTCGCAAACCAATCTGTCGCACACCAATCACGCCCTCAATCAGTCAATGGCAGACTCCGAAATGATGGGGTCTCTTCCCAGGCCTGTGTTTGTGCCACCACACTTTCATAACGACGCAGCACATATCGGCCAGCAGCCTGCGAACAATCCAACCAGCATGTTCCCACTGGCAGGCATCCAGCAAGTCTTCTCCGAACGCAGTCCCCAATTACCAAGCGCACATTCCGTGTATGCCAACCAGGACCCCAGCTGCTCGCCCCTCCAATGTCAGACCCACCACTGCAACTTGCACAGCGTCGACCAGGAAAACCCGCTCGCAGACAGTCGTACATGGCCAGCTGGTCCATTTGCGCAGCCGCTGAGTCCCGAGCAGCTCGGGCAGTTACCTGCTGCACAATCTATACATGCGCTGCAAGAGAACAAATGCTCTCCGCTCAAATGCCTGCCCATCTTCATACCATTCCACTGCAGGACACTGGACAGTCAGTCGAATGACGATCCCACTCTGGTGCAAAATGAGTCCACCATACAAGGTCAACAACAACTGCTCTCCGAGCACCTCGGCCAATTCGCCATCCCTCATTCTGCTTACATGAAGCAGGACAGCGTCTATTCCCCAATGCCTTCGCAGCCGGGGTCGGTGCAGGTGAGCGACTGCTTGCAAACTGGTCAACCAGCGACCCCGCTTGCCAGCCACTACCTACAAACATTCTCCCCATACCAGCTCTCAGCAGCCCAGGGCATTGTTCAGAACCCTGGGTCTCCAGGTGTCCAGCCCTGCAATGATTCCTCCCTGGTAGGAGTCCCCCTCGTAACAGATGTTCGCCCTGGATGCGCCTATCAGGTCACCCAGGTCATCACTGAGTCAGCAGCAGCAGCGCCATCAGCAGCGGCAGCGGTCCAGCAGCCATTATCATCCCAGGCCAGAGGGGAAGGAAATGCCGGCTGTCCGGAAGGAGCTGCCGCGAGTGAGGTAGTCGTAGTTCCAGCAAGCTGGACAGATGGCGTCACTGCACCCATCTTGATCAGGGATAGTGAGCTGAACCCGCTCAGTAGTTCCTGCCTGCTTCCTTGTAAGCGAAAAAGGGAGCACTAGACAAGGGGCACTATGAATACAGCCACAGGTACCGTGTGGAGACATCATAACATGTGTGTCTGTTGTGTGTCTGGATGCAAAAGTGGATCAAGTAGTAGTGAAAGTCTTCTTCCAACATGTTTTTATGTATTTCTGGACAAGGAGTAAAGAGAAAGAAATGTTCCTGATATAGATGGCGAAAATTAGAGCAATTACATATTTCTGATTACCATGTGAGTGCCTCTGTACCTCGAGGTAGAGCCTAGAGTTGACAAAGTAGAACATCAGACTAGACAGCACCACCAGAGGGCAGTGGTATAACATCTTCAATGAGAGGCCCAGTCTTGAGGTCAGGAAACACTCATTTTTCTTTTCAGTGACAGATCCATGGAATCGTCTTCCAGACCTTGTGGTTGAAGCATCAATGGTCGACACATTTGATAGGTTAGATATACATTGGAGAGGACACCCACAATTATATGACTTTAGGGCTCCATCCACCTCCATATATGTGGAAAAATAATAGTTCTTATTTTTGCTATGCCAAACTAGCATTCGGGGCACAATAGGGTCTAGATCAGCCAGAAGTGGATCTGTAAGTTAATTTGTGAGTTAGTGTAATCTCAGATCTCTCAGTACTGTCCTCGGTTGCATTCGTAAGCGAAGTCACCTGCACTCTATCTATGGAGGTGTTCTGCAAGTGTAAGATCGATCAATTATGGCATTATTACTACTATTACTGTTGCTGTTCCTACTAATACTGCAACTACTATTAGTACTAGTAATAATACTACAATTATTATTAATAATATATTCGTTGCATGTCTTTAATGAATATAATATGTAAGACTGTTTAGCGACGAGCCAAATACTGCATTTCAATCGAGTATTGCTGAAATGTTCATCTTTATATCTGTTTTTATGTAGCTGTAAAGCACAACCGCACACTTCCTTGTCTTTCCTGACCTGTATTACATACATATGAGTATTCTGAGTTCTGTTGGTCCCTCAGGAAGAAATGAAGGTACGACCGACCATGCTAGGTCACAGCTTCAGCTTACACACTTAGGGGAGGTGGTGAATGCGCATCAATCAATCAATAGTTCCGTCCTCTAGTCTTGGGTTGGATGCAATGGTTCTCCACTTGTCCCGATGGTGTGCTGTTCTGATAGACTGAATAATTCAAGCCTGTCCTCTGTGAAATATTTGTAAACCATGATGTTCTTGGTCTCCCTCTCCCTCTGCTGCCATTCACCTTACCTTCCAACAATGTATGGTATATTGAACTCTGACGAATGATGTGGCCAAAATAAATAAGTTTCTTTGTCTGTATAGTGGCAAACAAGCTTTTCATATTTTTAATTCTTCTGAGAACTTCTTTGTTGGTGATCTTTGTCCATGATATTTTCATCATCCTTCGATAAGTCCACATCTCAAATGCTGCTAAACGTTTGTACATTTTCTTAGAGATTGTCCATGTCTCAGCCCCATACATTAGAGTAGACCAATGAATGCGCATAACAAAATGTTATTTGATCTAATGCAAAATATATGTGAGGACCATTTCACTGCAATCTACATTAGAAACAAGAGGCATGTGATTGTAGTTGTATAGTTCTATTGCCCAAAACCACAATACTGCCCATCATTGATTATAATGACATAATATATAATATATTAATTTTGTTTTCTGTCATTTTTCTGAGATAAATATATTATGTTGATTGTTATAACCTACCTTTCTTTAGTTTAAAGTAACTTTTATTTTACATGGCTAACCTTTGAGATATTTGAAGTGCGAATATGTCAAATTAGTTTTTGCAAGCTTGCCAAAACCCTGACACCATTGGCTCCCAGCAGTAACAAGTTCTATTAAATTGACTCAGTATTCCCTTCTATGTGGCAACAAATGTTTAATAAGTGCATCATTATCTATGTTAGATATGTAGAATCAATTGGAGATAATCGTTTTGGTTTTGAAATTGTGATGCTTCATCGGACTATGCAACTTTAACTAAAAAAACAACAAACAAAGCTCCAAGCTATACAAAATGTGCACATTATATAAAGGAAAAACACTACATACCATTGAGATGCACAATAAAGCTAAACTAGATACCTTAAATATTTGCAGAGACAAGCACCTATTAGGCATAATGTACCACCGCGCGAAAGACCCATATTACATAGACATCTACGCAAGCCACATGTGCAGCACAAGCCACCCTCCTGAAAGTACCACATGTTAAAACTAGTAAAATGAAAAAGTCACCGGTTGTTCTGGGGGGAGTGCTCTGGAACCAACTACCAGCACATGTCAGGAACAGTGATTGTTACAAAACTTTTAAGATAAACTTCCATGCACATTTAAATCAACCAGCCTAGGCCAAAGCAGATCAATGCCACACTGTGGTCGGTGTTGCTGTTCCTTTCCATGTCCCCTCACTCTCGCCCCCCAAAAGACACCCAAAACAAGAGGTCATCAAGCAAGGTGCAGTGCCACCCTCATGTCCCTCGCCAGATGCTCCTCAACTGACAATGCTAGATACTGGAACACCGCATCCAACTTCCAGTCCCCCCTTTCCATAATATCCTGAATTGACGTCCCACACATGCGTAAAAAAGTGGTGCCCCCCCGGCACAGGCTATGCATTGAAAATTCAGATGCATCCAACCCTATTACAGAACAAGCATTCTTAATTACCTCCTGATAATATTTATACGATAATGAGACACCGTGACCCAACTGCGGCATCTCAAACGCAACTGCATCTACATGTGCAGGACACTGCTGCACATGCGCCTCATACCAATCCACTGCATATAATTTTACATTTTTAATCCTAGCGATAGGGATCAGGTGCACCCGTTGCCTGAACTGATTGGTCTTGGATTTCTTGATGTGCACCATCATCCCCCACACACGCACCACAACATCACTCCGAAGCAAGGAGACATCCGAATTAGTAACGTGTCCCTTCCGGAGTAACCCCCTAAAGGACATCAACATCGCCGCTCACTGCCATGTGTGCTTCAGTATCACACAGTTGATAAAAAATTTGCGTCAAAATGTGTGGCAAGATTGATGCAGCCTGCTTCACCACATCACCACTCAACCTCCTAATACCCTCCATGCATTTCTTAAAACAATGATTCTCATAATCTACACGCTCAAAACCGAGATCCTTCAAATGATGATTGAGGGCACTCACATAGTTGCGGATTGAAGAATAACACAGGCTCCTTGCCAAATAGGTAACACAAGCATATCTTGTCCACATCGCAAGGATATGGGTTTATCCTGTCAGCAAAAACCTCACAGAAATCTAAATAACTTTTAACCTGGTCGATACCACATACTGACTGTCTTCAAAGGTCCTACGCTTCTCCACAACCGTGTCCCAATCTGCAGAATTAACGGTTGAATATTTCATGGCAATACAGACACTGGGCAACATCAGCATCTCTAATACAGCAGCAACTTTTTTAACTATCCAATCTACTTAAGCTGTCACATGTTACATTTTGTATTAATATAAACTGACTGTAGGTCAAAGCAGAGAGCGTGTATATAAACAGATGAGAGGGACAACTATCATACTAGACCCTGTAACAGCTGCCGACTGTGGCGCTCCAAGTGGTGGTTGTTGAACAAATGGGCAAACTCAAGGCATTGTCAATGGCAGCAGAGAGCGTGTATACAGATGAGAGGGACAACTCCCATACTACACCATGTAACAGATGCCGACTGTGGCGCTCCAAGTGGTGGTTGTTGAACAGTATATGACACAGCTGTCAAACTCAAGGCATTGTCAATGGTTGTGTGCAATCTTCCTACAGAAAACGTTAAATATCTCTAAAACTACAACACCTAGAAACAAACTGATTGGAATACACATAGGAAACATGTTTACCAACAAGATTATATTAAAGAGATATGGTTAGGGTTCTGGATTTCTATTAATTTGGAATAAAACTGACGTTTTTCACTACGCGTACGGCAAACTCAAGGCATTGTCAATGGTCGTGTGCAATCTTCCTACAGAAAAAGTGAAATATCTCTAAAACTACACCAAATGGAAACAAGCCGCTTAGTACACATATAGAAAACATGTTTACCAAAAGGATTATATTAAATCGATAAGGTTAGGCTTCTGCATTTCTATTAATTTTGAATAAAAACAAATGTTTTGCACTACACGTATGGCAAACTCAAAGCTTGTTCAACACTAACCGCCAGGAACGCCACTGTAGCCTGTGTTACCGATTTTCGCGGGAGTTGTCTCTCTCATCTGTATACACGCTCTCTGATGGCAGTGAGCAATCTTCATACAGAAAACGTTAAATATCTCTAAAACTACAACACCTAGAAACAAACTGATTGGAATACACATAGAAAACATGTTTACCAACAAGATTATATTAAATTGATATGGTTAGGGTTCTGGATTTCTATTAATTTGGAATAAAACTGATGTTTTTCACTACGCGTACGGCAAACTCAAGGCATTGTCAATGGTCGTGTGCAATCTTCCTACAGAAAACGTTAAATATCTCTAAAACTACAACACCTACCCAGATAGCACACAGACGTCGGCTATTGGTCGCACCGTCGCGATCGACTTTCCACCGTCGGGCCACCGGTGGATTTCCGACGTTGGGAATCAATCCCTTTCCACTTTTGAGCCACCGTCGGGCCGCCGGTTGATTTCCGATGTTGGGTATCAATCCCTTTCCACTTTTGAGCCACCGTCGGGCCACCGTCGGGCCGCCGGTGGTGTTCCGACGTTAGGGTTCAATCCCTTTCCACTTTTGATTCACCGTCGGGCCTCCGTCGGCCCGACGGTGGTGTCCCGACATTAGGGTTCAATCCCTTTCCACTTTTGATTCACCGTCGGGCCTTCGTCGGCTCGACGGTGGTGGGCCGCCGCAGGTTTGCATTCATTTTCCACGTCTGGTACACCGTCGAGCCACCGTCGAGCCGACGGTGGTGGGCCGCGCTTGCGCAGTTCTTTAAATTTGCATTCCGGCTCGAGTCGCCTGCGGAACACGTGCGATTGTTGATCAGTGTTCTTTTTCTACCAGTAACTCCAGAAATACCAGGAATTTTAAGGAATTATTCAACCGGTATGTTTATTAATATGTTTAGATTATTTTGTAAAAGTTTTGTAATTTATTACGAAGTATTAGTGGAATTATTCGTGTTAATACGATTTGAATCATCCGATACAGTTTGTTTACTTCGAATCGCCACCTGACTCGAGTCGCCGGCTCGAGTGGCTAGCACAACACGTGCGATCGTTGGACAGCGTTCTATTTGAACAAATAACGCCAGAAATCGGAGGAATTTAAAGGAATTATTTAACAGGTTTGTTTATTAATATGTTTAGATTATTTTGTAAAAGTTTTGTAATTTATTACGATGTATTAATGGAATTATTCGTGTTAATACGATTTGAACTACCCGGTACGGAATGTTGACGAAGGACCGCCATCTTGGTTTTTCCGAGAAGACACTGTCACTATAGTGTCAATACGTACAGGTGCAAAATATTAGTTTTATTCAAAATTAATAGATATCAAGAACCCTAACCTTATAAATTTAATATAATCTTTTTGGTAACTATGTTGTCTATATGTGTACCAAGCGATTTGTTTCTACGTGGAGTGGTTGTAGAGATATTTCACTTTTTCTGTATTTAGGGATAACTATATTATTAGTATATACTAATATAGACTACATTAAATTAATTTTTATAAGGTTAGGGTTCCGTCGAGTCGACGGTGGGAGGTTGGACAAAACAACGTCGGCCCGACGGCGTTTGTCGCCGTCGGGGTGACGGCGGCAGCCGCCGTCGAGTCGATGGTGGGAGATTGGACAAAACAACGTCGGCCCGACGGCGTTTGTCGCCGTCGGGGCGACGGCGTTTGTCGCCGTCGGGGCGACGGCGGCAGCCGCCGTCGCCCCGACGGCGGGAGGTTGGACAAAACAACGTCGGCCCGACGGCGGTTTCCACCGTCGGGCCGCCAGAGCGGCCGCCGTCGGGCCGACGGCTGTGTGCTATCTGGGTAGAAACAAACTGATTGGAATACACATAGAAAACATGTTTACCAACAAGATTATATTAAATTGATATGGTTAGGGTTCTGGATTTCTATTAATTTGGAATAAAACTGACGTTTTTCACTACGCGTACGGCAAACTCAAGGCATTGTCAATGGTCGTGTGCAATCTTCCTACAGAAAAAGTGAAATATCTCTAAAACTACACCAAATAGAAACAAGCCGCTTAGTACACATATAGAAAACATGTTTACCAACAAGATTATATTGAATTTATAAGGTTAGGGTTCTGGATTTCTATTAATCTTTTAAGAAAATTAATGTTTTGCACTGAGCGTACCGGTGTTGCGGATTCCGAGGGACACCAGTTTGTGAGGGACACATCGCTTCTGCACATGCGTCAAAATAGAACAGCATCATCACTAATCTTATAAATTTAATATAATGTTTTTGGTAAAGATGTTTTCTATATGTGTACCAAACGATTTTTTTCTAGATGGTGTAATTTGAGAGATATTTGACTTCTTGTGTATTTTCTGTATGAAGATTGCTCACGGCCATTGACAATGCCTTGAGTTTGACGGTACACGCAGTGCAAAACGTTAGTTTTATTCAAAATTAATAGAAATAAAGAACCCTAACCATATAAATTTAATATAGTCTTTATGGTAAAGATGTTTTCTATATGTGTACCAAGCGATTTGTTTCTAAATGGTGTAATTTGGGAGATATTTGACTTCTTCTGTATGAAGATTTGCTCACGGCCGTTAACAATGCATTTGAATGGAAGTGTCCCTGGCAAACTCGTGTCCCTCGGAATCCGCATCACCGGCAAACTCAAGGCTTGTTCAACAATAACCGCCAGGATCGCCACTGCAGCCTGTGTTACATATTTTCGCGGGAGTTGTCCCTCTCATCTGTTTATATACACGCTCTCTGGTCAAAGTTAGACGTAATAGATTTCCAAAATATCCTCCTCAACCATCTCATCGTTGTGACATTCTTACTATGGCCTGTGTTAATTGCTGCCCTCACCTGCATATTATCTGTTACCATTACGACTGTTCTATTTGCCCTATTACCTGACCATCTCTCCATTGGCACTACGATGGGCCACATTTCTAATACGTTTATATTTTCGGTCTCACACCCTTCATCATCTGCCTCAGCAAAATGATGCCACAGCCATTTCCTATCCAGGTTCCCGCCATTACTCGGAAATGGTCCTGCCACCCAATCATTCTCAAACAAGGCACCAAAGCCCAATAAGTAAGCATCACTATAAATACAAATCCAAAGATCTAACAAGGGAAAAATCTTTGCCTTTCCATTAAAGTCAGCTGAAAAATGTAGCCACTAATTTACTTCCAGACAAAATTCCTCATTGAGCCTAGCCATATGGCAGGATCTATCATCTGATGTTATTAAATTGTACACACATCTGGAGAAAGTCCTCCCACCATGGACAACCTTACAACAGTGAGCTAATATACCCCCTAGTATTTCTAATTCCCTCTTTGTAGCTTTCTTTCTCAACAAACAATTTTTCAACTGATCCTGCAATTTGGTTAGTTTATCTGTGGTTAATCATAATTTCATCTCTACTGCGTCAATTTCTATTCCTAAGAACCTAGTCACTTGGGCCGGAGGGGTGAGTTTTTAAAAACTAATATAGAAACCAATCCGTCTCAATATAGTGATAAGTCTCAACTGAGCAGACCCACAGCTAACCTTATTCCTAAAAAAACCCCACAAAAGTCATCTAGGTAATTTACACAACTATCAAAACCTTCACGCCATAGACAGCGAACAATATAATCGTTTATCTTTGAAAACACGTAGGGCTACTGCTTAGACCCATGTATAACCGATTGTCTCGCAAATACACCAAGCCTGAACCCAAATCCCATGCTAGCCCTTGACATTTCCTATGCGTGTGTGTTCACTGCTCGATAAGTGTTTGATATGTCAATAGTCGACAGAAAACCCCCTTGTTGTAAAGACACCGTGATACATTCAACTGAATTATATCCAAACTTGGCTGTACATTGATCAGTGTATTGATTCACACATATATACCCCATGGTTTAGGGCAATCAACGATGGCCCTAAAGTCATCATGGCCCCTTTGGCACCCCGCCCAATGCATGTATACATGTACACGGCTGGTCGACAACAGTAAAAAAACCTTCATTAATCTCTTTAATTAGCCAGCTAGTCATAACCAGACCAGTTTCCGGATTGGTAATAGAGGAGTAATTTTCTGCCATATAGCAACTCTCACACCCCTCATTTATAATATTGAAGCCGAACAGTGCTCCTCTCATCAGGTACTCCCAATCTGGGTCACAATCCCCCCAACAAACATTCTACAAGGTTTCAATTGAACAGGAGCACCACCTACAAAATGAACACAGTTACACAATCCCTGCAAGCAATCATGATAAATGTCAACAACGTGCACAAAGCCGTCATCAAATACATCTTTAGCACAAATGGTGTAAATAGCATCATTGTCTCTTATCACATTGTCCACATTTTTCACCACTTCAAACCAATTGTCTGATCCACTATTAAGTCTGTAGTCGCCACATTTGCGGCCACAATCCTCAGTTGCTGCACCGTTGCCTCCTGCTGTTGACACATGGTCCACCGTATCACGACACACTCCCGACTGTCCCACTCACCACGCTGTCCACACCGTTGCCTTCGCCCAGTCAGCTTGGCCCGGTCACGCCACAATGGTCAGAACAATTGCTATTTATATTGCTGTTGTTTACACCCGCATGAGTGCTGTGAGTGCTGCACCACCCACTATCGTGCATACCAGTGGTGCGCGATGAATCAACTATCCCGCTCGCCTGGTGGTCCAATATACCAACACGCTCCTTCCCAGCCACATGTGACATACAGCATTCTACACCACTATCCACTCGTCAATGCTGCACTTTGCATCGATTGCTCACGTGATCCTTGCTTTTACAAGCAATGCACTTGTGCTCCCACTCACATGATTTAGCCACACACCCGTTCTTGCTATAATTAAACGCATAGCACGCTCACCTTGAGCGGTTCACACTGTCAGTAGTCTTAGTAGGTTGACTGGCAGACATAAAATTCCTCTTCACATCACCCATGGATTTTGAATTGTCCAGATTAAAATGTAGTAGGGAAAACTCCTGGTCACCGTGCTTAAAATAGTGTAGGCCTCTCTCTCTTACTTTGTCCCAAATGGCCGTCTCATATCCCCGATAGGCCTCGTCAGTGTAGTTCCCCATGATGGCATGCATTGCCATGTAAGCAAGGTGGCCCATATAACTGCGCATTTCCCGCATCGTCATCCTCACCTTCTCAGAGCACTTCATTCCCCAGATTAAGCAGGCATAGATTAATTTAATAAAATTCAGCTTCTTTATGCTCTTATCACCTTTAGTATATTTCCGAATGGAGAACTTACTTTGCTCTTTCTTCTTTTTCTTCCACTTGCTTTTCTTTGTGCTGCGGCTGTCACTTGACAACAAACTAGACAAACTTGAACTAGTGTCAAGTGGTCTCCAGACTCGGAAGACAATATGTCCTGCTTCTTACCCCTTGTCTTCTTTCCACGCCCCCTCACGTGACGGCCCCGCCCACCATGGGCGCGGTCGTCTTCTTCACTCGATGAATTTTCTAATTCTGCCCGAAATGCACATTTCCGCCACTTGCGTGTTCTCTCCTAAAACTGCTTCCTCAAGGTCCTCTCCTTCTCGTCCTCCACGGCTGCGACAGGCAGTTCTCTCTTTGACTGCCTTGTTCTCCCTTTTTGTTGGTCGTGGGTGGCACCGCCGGCAGTTCCTCCTCACACAAACTATCCGACACTTCACATTCCGCTTTACACTCAGTTTTCACACACTTCCACAGTAGTTTAGCCCGCTTACACTTGCTACCATGGGGGTGCTCCTCGCTGCAAGTAGCAAATAGGTCCAGTCCCATGATAATTTGAGGTGACAAACCGTAGGTGAAGAGGCAAAACCAAGTCCACAGTTGGAGGAGGACGGAGTAAGCATGTCCTATGAAATCCCGTATTTGCGGGTCCCCGCATACTATATATGCGGGCGTTTAAATGCTATTGAGGGCCGATCCCGTTAGGCGGTACGCGTAGGTTGTGGTTACTTTCATTATGTTTACTCATGTTATTAGCTGTACTGCTCAACAAGGCTAGACTGCCCTAATATCCTGTATAAGGCGTAATATCCTGCATAAGGCTTAATATCCTGCATAAGGCATAATATCCTGCATAAGGCATACGATTCACTTTCCCCCTTTTCATATCTGTATTAGATAAATCACATGCTAGAGCTTACCCCATAGTAGATATGACACACGACACAACACGCGATCTGAGTTCAGCACCAGCAGAAGTGTAGATAGATAATGGGCTGATAGCTTATTTTGATTCAGTTTGCATATGTTTTTAGATACATGCAACAGTGGATGTAAGAGACCTTTTCATTGGCTATTACACTCATGCACACCAGTCACTCCTCTCCCTCATGATCTCTCCCTAACATAGTTCACCATTGGCTGTTTTAAGGACTCACCCCCTCCCACCCAGCTCTGGCCACCACCTAGTTATCTGGAATTAGATAACCTGTGGTGACCGTGTGGCTGGGCGAGCTAAGGGGGAGGGATTGTGCTTAAAGGGGCATTGCTTCCCTCCCCTGGTGTGAGCATTATAAAGGGAGTACTGTTTTTTATTTAGCCATCTCGATATTCAATATACACTTAATCGGAGAATTTTACAGTCTGACTCAAGAAGAAATCAGGTAAAAGTGACCAACTGTTATTAGGACAGGAAGCACCTGCTGACCAGCTGCCTTTGCTTACCTGTCCCCACAAGCAATAGGGCTCCAAGCCGCTCTAGCTGTACCCCATAGAACCTTCCAGAATCAGCACACAATAGATTCACCTGCACCGCTTATATAATATTTGCATAAAGGTAAACATTTATACATACACATAAATGCCTCTATTGGACCTTGTTGTACCTAATACATTTAGATAAAAAAAAGAATTATGACCTAAACTAAAACAACTTTAATCATGTTAGCTCAATATCTTAGAAGGCAAGACATTCATTTTCTTGTTTATATCCTGCTCCCTAGTTGAAATGCATGCGCTTCATCAAATAAGTAGGTCTTTTTTTATCCAATGGCAAACTCTCTAAATACAATAATATATAATGTGGCAGTTCTTACACTTACATGCATCCTTTAGAAATAACGATGTATGTATATATACATGTCTAAAGATGAATAAATGAATAAATAATTAAATTAAGTTATATATCTATATATATAAACTTGTTAAAATGGGGATTTCACTCTCTTCCTTTCTAAATACTAAACTCCACACCACTCTCCACTCTCACTTTCGCATATCCAACGCCACTTCATTTAAGTTTTTCCAATCCTCTATATTAGGAAGTGAATATTGCAAATATTCTTATTTATAGCATGTAAATTGAAGATAAATAAATAACGATATAGATATATATATATATATATATATATAGCAAAGCATATACTAAGTATATGCCGATGTAAGAAACCGCATGGTGCTGCCCCCTCGCGGCGAGTCTTGGAGCCGCGCAGGGCTGCTGGGTACTTCCGCTAGTCGGCGCTGCTGAGCGACATATACACCGCTGAGCGTGCGCCCGCCACGTCAATTCGCCTTTCTACACATTGCCATATTATTCGCTGTACTTTTATCGCCAGTGAATCAGCGCCATATGCCGATTACTTATTATGGGCCCTGCGGCTGTGAACATGCTGGCCCAGTGAACGACGCTTGTAGCCGAGCTTCAATGCAAACAAAGCAGGCTGTTCGTTCAGCCGGGAAACAAAGCAGTATGGCGGAAGAACTAAAATTGACGAAAAAAGAAGACTCGTCGTCATCTTCATCGGACGAGCGGGAAGCGCCAGGGGAGAACGACTTGGAGGAACAGGAGCATGCAGTGACAGGACGTATCCGTGCGCTGGAACGCAGGAAGCAGCTGGCAGAGCTGGAGAGGCAGGAGAGGGAGCTGCAGGGCGACATGAAACATCTGGCGATGAAGCGGAAGAGGGGGCATTGTAGGAGCCGAAAGCGCAGCTCATCAGGCGACCGCCGACACCACCGGCACCATAGGCGCCATAGACACTCTCCAACTTCAAGCTCTTCAACCGGAAGGTCGGCAAGCCGTGAGAGAAAGCTAAGAAGTAAGTATGTCCAAATATCGACAGATAGACATCTGTCGATATTTGGAAGACCGTAAGGACTTGAAAAAACTCTCCCCCTTTGAATTAATTGAGTCATCATGTGGGTGGGTTCTAGATAAAAAAGACCTTGACCTGCAAGACTTGAGACGCTTTGTTAAGCACATTAAATATATTGCGGGTAGAGCTAAGTCGGGTCAGTTCCAGGACCAGGCACACGCAAGCTATGACCTGGCAATCAGAAAGTTAGCGACAACCGATGGTTACGAGGCCTTTGGCGCGGGGAACGCTGAAGTGGCACTTCAGTATTACGCATTCGAATATATGCGGGGGCACTCATCCAAGGGGTGCTCTGGCGGGGCCAAGAATTCCCAGGGGAACACTAAGCAATTGTTTTCTAAAGATGGGAAAAAACCGTGTTTTGCATATAATAAGGGTTGCAGCAGAGATGACAAAACATGTAATTTCAGCCCCTGGTGCTCTCGGTGTGGAAGTAGGTCCCACATTAGGGCCAAGTGCCACAAGGAGCGAATTACCAGGGGCCAGGGCAGGGCTGGGGGGGGCCGTCACTTAAATTGTGTTGCGAATTCTGTGGAACCCCCCCTGGATTGTGTGACTCCTGTCGAGATAACGGCTAAATTGCCAGTAAAGTCTGGCTGTAGTTAGGTTAGCAATAACAATGTTGCGTCAGATTGCAATGATCCCGGAGTGGGTATGTGTCCCAGCGCGCTAATTGCGTGTCGCCATGAAGGTGCCCTTGAATTGGAGTGTTTTGACACCCTTGAAACTGTTTGTACTAATCGGCTTAACTGCCACCGGAACAGGGACCCGTTTACTAACAATTACTGCGCACCTACAAGGCATACCGGTGCAGAGGCTTAGGCGGCCGGTGAGGCCCAAGGGTGGTGGGGAACGACGTCACAAGCTCTTTGGGGCATGACATAGCCTCCGACATATGTCCTGGCTGGAATGTCATTGATCATGATTGGTTAACTATTACCAGCTGCGAGAGCGGCCTAATTGTTAGTGCCACTGATAAACTAGTTGACTGTTGATGTGTTTTTCCCATCACTATGCGTGTTTGAGCACGACCTGTACCTGCACCCACCTGATTAGAGGGCATGCTGCCCAATTTAAACCCTGCCGCGTCTTTTGTGATTGCTTTGCCAAGGGCCAAATGTACCCAGATGCCGAATATATTTTGTATGGGGTATTGTCAATCGTACCATACGTGCCATAAGCGCTACACGAGCTAGCCGGGTGAACCGGCCGGCTTGGCATAGTGCATACGACTGTTATGCCGTCCACCACGATCATTACATCCTCTGGCCCGCACGGCGACTGACCTATAAAAGGCAAACAAAATCTCACTTGCTACCCGGACCACACTCTGTCCACACCTCTCTGCCAGCCATGCTCCTCCTTGATATGTCTGAAAAGAGTTCCAGGAGGGGGAGCCCGCCGGCATTTCACTTTCTACTCTTTCTCTGTCCGTGTCTATGGCTCGCTGGCCGGTCACCATAGAGCAAATGGACACGGTCCTTTGACTCAACTCTCCTCATTTCTCTTTCCTAGACTCTGCCCTTTTGATTTCTCCCAGGCACCCTTCTTCCCCTGACCAGGGTAGTTGTGTTCTTGGGTGGGGCCCTTCACCTTTATGATTTCTCTGTCTTGTTCTTGTTGCTGGAACCACTGCTGCTCCCACCTTTGCCCGCCTTCCTCAAACTCCTGCTGCTGACCGGATTCAAGTGCTACACTACACCTACAGCTCAACTACTGCCAGACCGAAGAGATTCGCTGCCACCCCAACGCCTCGCCGTTACAACGTTGTGAAGATGTCCCCAGCTTCTACAACACTCCCTACTGAAGTTAAGTCTTCAACCACAGATTGGGCCGATTTATCGGAGCCTCTCTACCAATGTTCCAACGTCGTAAGGTTACAAACACCCCCAATCATCGTCATTACAAACTTCCAGCGGGCCACCAACTCCGACTCAAGCGCACAGGAAATATCCTCCAGCGTCGCAGCCTGAATTGAACAAGATGGCACACCGGGAAGAAAATTTGAAAACATCAAATTTACGTATTGAATGCCAACGATCCAGCATCGTCGATGGCCAGGTAGGGAATGGATTTAGCCTTGAATCTACTACCGGAAGTCAACTTAGATCGTAGTGACGCGTGCTACGACGGTATCTATGGTATTCGTAATATCAAGCCTGTAGTCAGGGTTTTGAATTATGCATGGTACCTGCAACATGTACAATGAGAATGATAGTTTGTTATCAGATGTCGAAATTATGATGGTGAATCCGGGAGATATTTCCTCTCCTCTGCTTCCAGCTCCTTCACATTTTTCCTCATCCCCTCTTTCTTTGAGAGATATTCTGGAGCCAGAGGATGAGGAGAACTCAAAATTGACGGAGTTACATACCCCTCCTCTTCATTTCACTTCTCCCATTTCAATAGCTATATTACATCAAGAAAATAGTGATCTCTCTAGTAGCGACTCAGCTCTAGAGTGCGCTAGAAAGCTGGTGGAGAGAATGGATATGCAGCAACATCATCATCAGCAACATCATCATCAGCAACTTCATCAGCAAGATCAACATCAACAACCACATCTGCAACATCAGCATATACATCAAGATAAATATGTTGATGTTGAAGATGAAGTAATTATTGGAGATGGAGAAGATGCTGTTGTTGATGGAAAATATGATGATGTTGTTGAATTTGTTACTGGAGGAGATGTTGTTACTGGAGGAGGTTTTGTTGTTGCTGCTCTTGAAGATGGGGATGAAGATGTTGATGATGCTGTTGTAGATGTTGATGATGTTGATGTAGATGATGAGGCTGTTGCTGTCACTGTTGATGTTACTGTTGATGTTATTGATGCTATTGATGTTGATGTTATTGATGTTGATGATACATGTGGAGGGGGAAAAAGCTAGTGCTTGAGGAAGAAGAAGAGGAGGAGGATTAAATATGGAAGACTCCTCATCTTATTCATGCTTTTCGACAAAAAAACCCGAGAAGAACATCAGAAGCGACGTCAGCAAATTGAAAATCAGACTGCAATGAGAGAATCTGCTATTTCCTATCCTCTTCCTCCCAAGAAAAGGGTCTTTCCCTCCAAATCAAAGGATGATAAGAAAGAGTCAGTAAAAGAAACCACCAACAGCAATATCAACATCAATGGGGAGGGGGCAGGGGAGGGGGACATTTCAGAGATTGGAGAATTGGAAGGGGAGTATTTCTCCCTTAAACAAAGGAGGAAAGTAAAATTATTCCTTCCCCTCAAAAAAAGGAGAAGAAATCTCTCATTGACATCATCATTATCATTATCATCATCTCCACCTTCTTCTTTGATGTGAAAAAGGGGGTGAAAGTCAAACTTTCTTTTGAGTGATGAAACAGACTTAAAATGGAGATTGTATGAATGAAGCAGGAACAAAGAAGAAGAAGGTGGAGATGATGATGCTGATTATCATGTTGATGATGATGAAGATGCTGATGAAAGTGATGGAAGAAAAGTAATATCAATGTAACTGAGTGAGAATAAGTCAAATACATAAAATGCATTACCAGCAATCCTGAACTTAATTTTTCCGCTGCGAGTTTATGGTGCTTCGATCGATTCTGCCATCATCCAATCAGCCTCGGCCACAAGATGCGGAGTACGCATCGATTATATATATTTCAATGACAAGTTTGTTTCAATTAAAAAAAATGGAATAAAGATCTGTTGTAATTGGATGTAAGGATTATCAAACAATGTAATGAATAAATAAATAGGAATGCATATTTCAATAAAAATATACTGGTTTGATGGATTTATTTCTTATTTTATGTGTCAACTTCAACCCCCATGTGGACACGGCAAAATATTTAGCTACACAACTGAAACTGTGCCTAGAGATACCTTATGGTGGTGCCGTATTCTGTCACTGGCTCGTAGAAGTTGGGCAGTTTAGCGATTTTTTGTGAATAAAGTGGGAAAATGTGGCATTTTCTCCCAAATTGTCAACATGTTTATTATGATAGAAATGTGATAAATGGCGTTGCCGTGGATTCGCTATAGGAATGCTGCTACTCGTGGTGACGGTGAGTTGTCGCAGCGCTAGTCAAAAGGTTCGGGATTGCTGGTAATGGAATATATTTTTGTAAAACGCATTACTTGTTAGATGGATAGAGAGCTATAACCACTGATTTGATTGTACGAGGAGGTAGTGGTGGAAAAGATGATGACATGTGGAATCTTCTAACCAAATACATCCCTCCCCAAAAAAGAGAGAACTTTCATCAAGAGGGGGAGATTCCACTGATTCCAGCATGTGTAATGCGAATATTGAAGTGAGAGTTGATAATAGTGATGAAAATTCCACTGATGAAAAAACTATTTTAGCTATGTTAATGAGAAAAAGAAAATGTTGGGGAATGATTCTAATGATGTGCATATTCAAGGCTTCTTGTGGACCAACACTTCACTTTGGCCTCGACTTCATCTAGGCGAGAGGTTGGAATGGCCCGTTCCAATCAATCGGCTGGTCATGCCAAGCCCTAGGTAGATTAATGGAGAATGGATATATATATAGTACAACAACTGTATCTATATTTATATTTACACAATTACCAAGTCATTCTTCACTTCCTAGAAAGCGGTGGCTAGGGTCAATCTAGTACTGGTTATGCTTTTTTGCCTCAATGCTAGAGTATATTATCCTCGTATCCCTGGTGTGTATCTGTCGGTTACCACAGCCCTACACACCCCAATTTTGAGGGCTCCGTGGTGGGTGGGAAGCGAGGATGATGAACCAAAAACAATTCAATATGGATACTCAAAACCCCCCAAATAATAAGAAAAGATTACTAGACACGGAAAAGAAATCGGACTTGGATTCAGACTCACATCCGAACGCTGATGATTGGCCACGGTTCATTATGATTGAATCATTGAATGACGAGGCATCAGTTGCCAAACTTTCCCCTTTTGCCATTCACAAGGGCATTGTGGGAATCGCTGGCACAGTCAAAGACGTGAAGAAGCTACGAAGTGGACATATTCTGGTGGAGTGAGCTAAGAAAGCGCATGCCGATAATCTGCTACGTGCAAGCACGCTAGCAGGCGTCGGCATCAAGGCCTCTCCTCATCGAACTCTCAACTCTAGCAAAGAAGTAATCCGGACTAGAGATCTTAATGGTGTTGATGAGGATGAGATAGCACATGAGCTCAAGTCTCAAGGAGTGTTAAACGTACGAAGAATAGTTATAAAGAGGGATAACAAGTCCATAAAAACAGGGACATATATCCTCACGTTTGGTAAGCTTTTTCCACCCAAGAATTTGAAAATTGGATACCTTAGTGTGAATGTGGATGTCTTCATCCCAAACCCACTTCGGTGCTTCCAATGCCAGAAGTTTGGTCATGGCAAGGATAGATGCAAAAATGAAACCATCTGTTTTAAGTGCGGTCAGAAAGGTCATGACAACACCAGTTGTCAAAACCAGGCAAAATGTTCCAATTGCCTGGGTGACCATATGGCCATATCTAAAGACTGTCCTGTCTGGAAAAAAGAAAAGCTCATTCAGCAGATCAAGACTGAGAAGCGGCTAAGCTACCCAGAAGCTCGAAGGCTGGCTGAGGCGAATACTCCCTCGCCAACCACCAAGAGCTATGCTGCGGCAGCCAAAGTCTCCAACAGGACAATTGAATGCCAGACTGAACTGACATGGTTGACTGGAGGGAAGCCCACTGCCTTCACCCCAGTCCCAAATCCGACGCCGGTTTCGACCAAAAGTAATAATAGTATTGCGGTGCAGACGCTGGCCGAGCCGGCGATGCCCAAAAAGAAGAAGAACAATTTGTCGGACCGAGTTCCGAAGGGATCTTTGACCCCTACGGACAAAACGTCCAGGGGGTCATCGATCTCCAAAAACTTAACGTCAAATAGATATCGGGCGCTGGCTGATATTGAGATGCCTGAGACTGTGGAAACCCGCAGTCGAAGTCTCTCCCTCAAACCAAAGGCGAGGGGGAGAACACCTGTCACTGCTCCAAAATGACAGTGACAGGTGCATCTCTTATTCAATGGAACTGCCGAGGTTTTAGGAGCAACATCGAAGAGTTGTCTCTTCTTTGTTGCAACCTCAATCCACTTGCTGTTTGCCTACAAGAAACTTATATAAAAGCTTCTGAGAGTTGTAGTCTTAAAGGCTACACCATTCATAACAAGCACGCACCAGATGGAGACCGAGCCGCTGGCGGCTCCTCCATCTTGGTCAGACGTGATGTGGTATGTACGCCAGTGGCGTTAGACACGACACTACAGGCTGTAGCTGTTCGTCTGACACTGCATAAGACTGTAACTCTCTGTTCCATTTACATTCCTCTGAGCTCCGTTCTCACTTTAAAAGAACTGGATGCCCTTGTGGACCAGTTACCGTCCCCATATTTACCTATGGGTGACTTTAACTGCCACAACACATTATGGGGGGGGACAATAGGAACTTTAAAGGCAAGAGAATTGAGGACCTTGTGGCCGGTCATGCTCTGGGTGTATTGAACGATGCTTCATACACATATTTGCATCCCGGCTACGGAATATACTCTGCGATCGATCTCAGCATTGTAGAACCAGAACTGGCACTGGACTTTTCGTGGAGGGTCTGGGACGACCTCTGCGGGAGCGACCACTTCCCAATTATTCTTAATTGTGGGGGGGGGGGGCATCTCCCGTAGAGCGAGAGAGGAGCTGGCAGCTTCGTAAAGGATCTTCATGCGATTGGCCTTCGTGGCCACCTACCAATTTTCATCAGGAACTTTCTAGCCTTCAGGCATTTCCGCGTCCGTGTCAAGACTACCTATTCCAGCCTACACTCACAGGAACTAGGAGTACCTCAAGGCAGCATACTGGCCGTGACCCTTTTCGGGGTCAAGGTCAATGGTATTGCTGCTGCTGTAAAGCGGGGGGTCTCCTGTAGTCTTTTCGTGGACGACTTTGTTTTATATTACAGCGGTGCTAACATGAATGTCATAGAGAGACAGCTACAACCAAGCATAAATGGGATCCATCGATGGTCAGTTCTGAACGGTTTTCAAATTTTCCAAGACCAAAACAGTCTGCATGCACTTCTGCCTGCTGCGTAGAATGCATGCGGAACCGGAGCTGACCCTGGATGGGGATCCCATTAAAGTCGTTGAGAAAACCAAATTTCTGGGCCTCATTCTCGACGCAAAACTGTCTTTTGTGCCACATATAAAGTACCTGAAAACAAGATGCCTGAAAGCGCTGGATATTCTGAGGGTGCTGTCCAGCTCAGAGTGGGGAGCGGACAGAGATGTTCTGCTCTCCGTGTACAGAACCTTGGTTCGTTCACGAGTGGATTACGGCAGCATAGTATACGGTTCCGCAAGGAAATCATATATTGGGCTGCTAGACACGATCCACCACCAGGGACTGCGCCTGGCCCTTGGGGCCTTCCGCACCTCACCAGTTCAGAGCCTTTATGTCGAAGCCAATGAACCATCACTTAACAACAGGAGAATCAAACTGGCCATGCAATATGTAGTCAAGATAAAAACTAATGCATTGAATCCTGCACACAATTGTCTATTCGAGCAACATGACGAATCCAGGTATGAAGCCAGGCCAAATTACATCCGGCCACTGAGGCTCCGAATGAAACCTCATTTGGAGGCCTTGGGCGTGGATTTGGACGTGTTGGAGGATGCCAAAGTCCCAGAACATCCCCCGTGGTCGTTGAGAAAGCCATCGGTTATCCTCCGACTCACGGAACTGAGGAAGTCTGGGACACATCCACTCGAGTACCAAGGACTGCATGCAGAGATTCAAGGCCAGTTTGCAGACCACCTCTCCATATACACTGATGGTTCGAAAGACCAAAGCCGGGTAGCTGCTGCGGCAGTCTGCCGACGGGAAAAATTTGGTGTACGTTTGCCCGATCAGAGCTCGATTTTCACTGCAGAAGCCCGAGCACTCCTTCTCGCGTTGGAGTGTATCGAGGTATCCAACCACACTAACTATGTTATATACAGTGATTCGTTCTCTTGCCTCCTGGCTGTTGCTGGACTGAAAACGAATCACCCTATTCTAGCAACGGTCATTTATAAAATGAACCAACTGACAACGGATGGGTGTGACATCCACCTGTGCTGGGTGCCTGGCCATGCCGGCATACAAGGAAACTCGAGTGCAGATATCACACTGATGGGATTTGTGGGATGGATCATCACACTTTACCTCAAAGTCTCCATGAGGAAAGACGAATGAGTGGAGCTGTTCCTTCAGGAACTTGTTTAACTGTTCAAGTTGCGCGACATTCATATACACCCCCTGCTTGCAGGGTGTTAGCACCCTTTTCTCCAAAGGCTTTTCTGAACTTAAAACAAACCATTTACAAAAGTCGATGCGGGAACTGTCGCATTCAATCACACCAAACACACCACGTCCAAAGTTGATGTGGAAGCCCCCAAAACGTCGCTCTGTTTTAGCTGTTTTGAAGGCCCAAATCATGTCATCTGTGCTCTCGAGCAAGATGCCGATGGCGTTTTCATCAAAGTCCATAAAATAATGATTGCTGCTCGTCAGCAGAGTCCTACCATCAGGAATAACGGTTTCTGCTGACGGCACTGCACTCCCCTGGATGTCATACCACTTGATATCCCCTGCAATGTCATCTCCTCTAGAACGAGTCCATAGGGCTATCTTTATACCAAGTTTTGCTCCAGCTCCTCTCACACACTGCACAAAAACTTGGTTCCCCAGCGGCAGGTTGGTGGCATCAAAATGTGAAATATCAATTCCCCGGGGAATAACTAAGAATGAAGCGATATTGCGACGCTTCTCACTCCCCAGCAACTTATCCTCCTCCTCCTGGAGATGGGGAGGGAACGATAATTGTTAGCTCCCCCTCCTCTTCTTCCATCCCTTCACTATCTGAGGAGAAGTCATACTCGATCTCTTGAGATTGATAGCTCTCGCTGGTTTTGCTGACATATCCAATGCTGACGACGGTATCGATATCGGAATCAATCTCGGACGCTTCAGAAGCCCCTTCTGCATGAACATGGTGAAAGGTGTACTGATGAGAGGAGGGTGGAGACCAGCAGGCTTTATATGCTGCGTCAAATTGTATGAATAGGTGGGAGGGGAGGTGGAAGGGGGGAGAGAGGGAGTGAGCGATAGTCAACTCATTTTCATCTATCATCATACTCTTCCATCCAAAGAATGGCCACTTCCAATGCATTCCATATGAAAATAAGCACGCCTGGTTGAAGGTGAATGAAATCTCCTTAAAAAATTGTGCATGTTATTCGTAACCCCTATGGTGCGCGGACCTCGCATGTGCCTATCGCCAGCTTCGCACCTGCCCCCTCTCAGCACCACTACTCGGCATAACCCTAGTCGGTGCTTACTACACCGACATCGCACCACCAATCGGATGCCGCACCTCATCGATAGCCTGTGCTAGGACAACGAATGCAGTGGTCTATCTCCTCAGAAAAAAGGGCCAGCACATGCACTGCTACTTGGATGATTTTGTGGGTGTGGCCCCCAACCGAAAGGAAGTAGAGGCAGCATACAGAGACCTAATCCGCCTTGCCGAACAGCTTGGCCTTAAACTCTCCCGAAAGAAATGCCACCCGCCAGCAAAATCAGTGGTGTGGCTTGGCTTCCAAATATCGGCTGACGACATGAGAGTCACAATCCCTCGTGAGAAGCTCGAAGACACACTCGCTGAATGCAAGAAATGGACACACAAGAACACCGCTTCCAGAAAAGACATACAACGCTTAGTCGGCAGACTGCATCACATCGCCATATGCGTTGCCCCGGCCAGGTGTTTCATGTCACGAATATTTGAAACTTTGCGACAAACCCCGAACACTGGAAGCCACCCCGTCCCAGATGGACTAAAGAACGACGTGAGATGGTTCCTCGACTTCGCCACACGGACAAATGGCCTGGTGCTACTAAGGACGGTGAAATGAAGGGGGAGAGTTTTGTAATTACATAGGGTGCTCACAGCGGCAGAGCATCCGTGTTTTTATACAGTGTCGTTCGAATCATCAACGTCATCAATCCAGTCAAAAAAGTCAAATGAGTTCAACCAACAACAGATGTCCATCCTGCAAGTGAATGTTCAATGAGTTCAACCAGAAACAGATGGCCATCCTGCAAGGTAGAACAGTGACGTCATCAATCCAGTCAAAAAGGTCAAATGAGTTCAACCTAAAACAGATGGCCATCCTGCAAACATGCAATGGGTCATTTAAGGTCAGTGTCCCTCCACAGAGGGGTCAGTTAAGGACATTGTCCCACGTCGGACCTCTGAGGTGGGACGATTACGTAATATGGACCCATATCGGTCCTCTCTGTACTACTAACATGTATAAAGGTGTGCATTGCTTGTGAGTCCCTGTGGTGGAGGTCATCTCATCCGTTTTCGCACTGGTTCGATGCTTTGTTGACAGTAGCGAACACTATCTACACCACAGTAGCCGATGCTTCATTTCTCTTACTCATTAGGCTGTAGTAGGCCTATATCACAACCTAATGTGAGGTTCCACATAATTACCCACCGAAGAATCTGAATCAACTATTGCAAGGAACTGTATGTGGGAGATCCCAAGGAATCCGATATAGTGCATGTGAATTCTGACAAACAGTTTCATGACTGCATTATAATAGTTACATGAAGGTACTGTGGAAGCTTAGAAAAGGCATAACATTGATTATTTGTTTTATTTTTCAACTTGTTTGAAATAATAGGAATTAAAGGCATTATATATGGACCATACTGGTTAGTTCTGTACCCTGATAACCACTGCAATATTGTTTACATATGCTTTATCAATTTGCTGTTTTAAAGCAACTATGTGTATGCCTATATATACATATATATATACATACATACAAATATCTATGTACATATATATGCATATATACACTTATATATACATAATGCACGTGTACATATATACATGTATATATATATATATATATATAGTGTATACAGTGTTCATTTTGCAATGAATTCTTTTTACACATCATGCTTCTGAGAGATATCACAGTTGATCTAAATTCATACCAACCTAACAAACATGCACACACACATATATATATATTTATATATATATATATATATATATATATATGCTTCCGCGCAAGTCGTGAGTCCTGCCCTGTGCAGGCAGGGGGCGAGAGCATGCTGCTACCCGTCCCCCCCCACCCGGGGGGCGAGAGCATGCTGCTACCCGTCCCTCCCACCCAACCTGGAGGGGGGGAAGGACCACTACAGAGCTTTATACGTGCGATAAAGGTTTTATCACTATCCATATATATATATATGTATATATATATATATATATATATATATATAGTGCATATTATGTTTATTTTGCAGTGAATTCATTTTGCCCATCATGTCCCTGAGAGGTATCATAGTTGATTTAAATTCATATCAAGTGTGGTATTAATACATGTAAACACAAGTAAAAGAATACACTACAAGTAAGTAGAAAAAGAATAAAAGAAGAAATTGCATGACATATTGCAAATTAAAATAATGACTATCCTCCAGTCCACATGTACAAAATAAGATCCCCATAGTATCTGTAAAGCCCGGTAGTTACCTGCTATCCTTTATATTGTCCATTCCATCCCATCGTCTCATCAATACATATCTCAAAAGCACCATAACTGTTACGGCCAGACCACCAGTGCCTCAGCACTGAATAAAATATGTTATTCGACTGGAATGATAAATTTGGAAAAGACAAAAAAAGAGAGAAAAGCTTTCTACATCATAACTTTCCCCAAACATATTGTCGGCTCTGTAAATATACAATTTACAGCAGGGTCCGCTGAACAGCATGTGTTGAAATACAAAACTGGCTATTATAGTCCATATTGGTGTCCTTTAATATAAAGTAATATTTTCTGCCCTACTCATCATTGTCCTACTATCGGGATCTTCATTCCAAATGCTGATTGCCAACATGGTTCAAATATCCGATGAGCAGTTAATTGATGCCTAGCATGTGTGTCAAATAAATCTTTCCATATGTTCACTTCCTTTTGGCAAGTTCTGCAATTACTATCGGGATCTTCATTCCAAATGTTGATTGCCAACATGGTTCAAATATCCGACGAGCAGTTCATTGATGCCTAGCATGTGTGTCAAATAAATCTTTCCATATGTTCACTTGCTTTTGGGAAGTTCTGCAATTTCTTTTTCTTTCTGAAAGAGAAAAGAATGTGATTGGTTAGTTTCCCCCAGATTTTAATCTATGAATATTAACCAACAAAATTTGACTCGTACATTTAATTCATGACACGAGATGGAGCTATAGTATGGAATTTATTAGAGATCATAAGGATAATAGGTAATCAGTGTGAACAATAGGTAATCAGAGTAGTACAGGTTAGACAATTGTAGACTCATACATTTTATTTGGCTAGCAATTGCAACATTTACTGACACTGATAATCGGTATAGTCAGTCCTTGCCACATGATAACTATAATTATGACAGGTCTATTATATAGGTAGGCCGAATCTGGCAACAGGCTATATATATTATGCCTAAATATATAAACAGAAGAGGATAAGTATAACTTATACATATCCTATAAGTATAAGTATGAGTAGCTGCACAGGGGACTGACTGCCTGCTGTGCGATATGGCAGGAGGTGCCTGTGCTGTCAAATGCTCACCTGTGCCAGTTGTTCCAGGAGCTGTGCATTCTCTTTGTTCGCCTTTTCCAGCTTCCCCTGGAGGTCACCGTCCACAGTCGAGGTCTCAGTGGGCTGCATACTGTTGTACCCAGTAGAAAAGGCAGTCTTTGTGTCCTCGTCTTCCTTCCCCTCACGGATCTTTACCATCTGTGTGTGTGTGTGTGTGTGTGTGAAAAGGAAAGGCAGAAGGTGTGGCAGGAAGTGACCCAAACCCAATGCGATAGGAGAGTCTTTATCATTAAAGCTGCATAATCCGACGAAGCATCAAATTAAAAAAAAAACAATTATGTAGAATTGATTCTACATATCTTGCTTAGATACTGATGCAGTTATTAAGCATTTGCCACATAAGGGAATAGTGAGGCAATTAGTCAAACTTGTTACTGCTAAAGCCTATGGTGTGAAAGTTTTGGCAATGCTTGCCCAAACTAATTTGACACGTTTGCATTTAAAATATCTCAAAACTTATCCATTTAAAAGATACAGTACTTGAAGTTGAAACTAACGTTAGCAGATTATAGTAATCAATTTGATACATTTATCTCAGAAAAATGACTGAAACTCAAAACCATCAGACTACACCACTTTACATTTGTCAGAGGAGAGTGGATAGTGGAAGGAACGCATGTATTAAATAGTAAGCTATTCTTAGTAGTTCTACATGGAACGCAGTTCCTATTTTCTAGAATATAAATATCTTAGTCTATTGCGAATATTAATGTGAGAAATGCATGCTAAGATCAGGTGACCAGCTCCTTTGAGTTCCTTCTTTTAAGTTATTTTCACTATGATCAAAGTGATGTGATTAAAAATCTACAACAATCACAATTTCCCCTTACAATTAGTGTAGACACAGTTTCCGCAGACATTAATTACAAATAAGTAAACACCACAAAATGTCATCTCTCGGGTATTACCTTGGGGACAAATATAATTGCTTGTGTGATAGTCGTTCCGAAGATGAGAATTGATGAGGTCAGTATGTACTGCAATGTAACTTGCATTACCAGGACATATGCAAGAATAACTCCCATGATACTGAGCAAAACAACGTTGTAGATGCAAATTCCGATGTACTGGGAGTCGTTCAGGGCAGGGATTGTCACCTAGTTGGAGGTCAGAAGAATGCTGATTAATACACATTTATAAACCAATTCTAAAGGCTTTGGAAATCACCAAGGCCACTCTATGAGTAGGTCTATTTTACTTTTGTTACAGCTGCATATTCCGAATTTTTAAAACCAAAACAATATATTTTTAAACATTCATTCCAAACATTCCAGAAGTGCATAATACCTTTCTAGTTTCCCATGCAAGGAAGGTTCCAAAGATAAGCAGAAGTCCCTTCGTGGCATACACAATTCCTTGAAAGTACAGGGCCATGCTTGACGCACACAGGTATACCTTTTTCTGTCGAAGTGTGTCTCCATTGTTCTCAAACTGAAACAGAATTTACACAGGTTTTTATCCGCGAACAATTACCTCAAACAACTTTGAATTCAACATGACTTGGACAAGATGTGCAAAGTTATATTTGTTTGATTTTCTTAGTTTTTTTTTAGGTAAATGATCATTTTATTCAGCGAATACAAATATTTGTTCAGTACCAAGGCACTGATCTTCCGGCCATATCATGTTAAATTCATTCACATTTATAATAGAGTCTAAAATCAACAAGCGTTTGAGACAAAGAAAAAAAGAATAGTCACTAAGGCAAAATAATAAAACAAAAAAGTTGGTGATCATTCTTTTGATCACACAAATCAGGGTTTGGTGGGTGTTTTTTTGTGTTTTCTTTTCTTTTCTGGTATTGATGTAATACATAGCTATCATCTGGTTAATTTCCCTGAGACTCAGCACTGAATACAGAGAGATAGCTGAAAATGTCCTTGGATCTAGGGATACCGACTGTTCCATGTGCACTACATCGTAATAGATAATAAAGACAAAATTTACAACTGACTCAAAAGTTACAATGTTGCACAGATCGTGTGCTTACAAATGTTTAACTGACCACACTCTCGGTGTTGATGATCTCTACTCTCTGTGGATCAATCACAGCAAAGGCCAGGAAGAGCAGGATGTCAAATGCAGCGATTGAGAAGGTCATGATCACCAGGTGCGAGTCCTTCATCACCTGGAAGGCAGAGACGTTTGTCTTTTGCTTGTTTTTTTGTTATTTTGCATCCTAGCAACATCTAAGTCATATCAGGATGGGTACTGACTTGTGACAGTGCACACTCATGGTGACTTTACAGTGATGCCCCACTGGGAGACAAGGCCACCAGCACCATGGCCTGATATCCTACATAGTCACATTATCCTGATATTGTGTGAACCGGTCCTTGTCCTATCCTATTAATGCCATATGCCACCGCTGGTACTATGACCTGATATCCCACTCAGTCACATCATCCTGACACTGTGTGAATCAGTCGTTGTCCTATCCTATTAATGCCAAGCACCAGGCTAGGTAATGACGAGTATCAATTTTATAAGTCATTCATTACGACTCGGCTGGGATTTGAACTCCTGACCTTCTGCACAGAAAGCCTCCGCTCTACGGATTCGGCCACCGCATCCGGTAGAGAGGGGAGAGGGCGGTAGAGGTCATTGACATCACTGTTCAGGATATATGTGTGAATAACATATGTCGCACAGTGTCACATGGCACACAGTGTCAGGCTTTTTTCTTCATTCGATTACATATAAAATAAGCTACAGAAGATTCTGACAGAATGGAGTGATTGGAGTTTTTATGTACTTTACTATTTGAGGTCATATGGCGTATTCGGACCGATATCAACCTTTAAATATACTATCGCATTAATAGATCTATGCCAGCTCATCTGAATCATTAGGCCTATTATGCGATATCGAATTTAGTCACAATAAGTCACTGGACCATCAAGCCAACCCTTGCTCTATCCTAGTAATGCCCAGCGAAGTGGCTGAGTGAAATATCAGGACATGATGCCAGAGATATGGTAAAGCAGAGTGGCAACACTATAAATCAACTATGTGTATGCACTGTCAGAAGTCAGTACCCGCTTCATATGGAAAATGTGGTGTATTTAACGATGCATCTAGAGCACATTGATTTTTATCATCAGCTTTTGGACGTCAAAGAGAGCAAACTTAAAATGTGTTCACCAAGCAGGATTGATAGGATGACCCACACCTTCAAAGGTGGACACTCTACTGCCTAAGCTACGTCTCGCTCTCGCTTCATATGGAGTCCTAGGACATAAAACAACAAACAAACAAATCATATGGAGTCATATGTTGCTATGATATAGTAAAACTAACAGTGTATTTACCACTCTATTGAGTTTGCTTGCGAATATGCGATGAACTCTCCAGGTTTTCGCAAACAGAGCGCCAAAGGCAGTTGAGAAACCAACCATGAGAGTGAATGTCCGTGCCTGAAATGAGAAAATCGTAGACAATGGTGGAAATAGGCAAATTGCATGTGTACCAGCACAAGTGCAATGTGTGCATTAAAGGTTGTAGTTCTCCAGCAGCTAATATCTCTTGAAACTATTACATATTAAAGGGGAAAGACACTTTTTCGATAAACTAGACATTTTAACCATGATGCTTCGTTTGTTTGTTTGCTGTTTTATCCTAGCAACATCTAATGTCATATCAGCACCAGTACCGACTTGTGACAATGCGCGCTGGATGTTTACACAAGGTCCATTGACAAATTCCTGATATTTTGGCATGAAATAGGGTGTCGACTTTAAACATGACACTGACTTTTTACTTGAGTATATACAGTAATGGCAATAAGAACAATATTTACCTGACACATTACAAGTGTGCTTGCAGGACTAAGTTCCCGCCAGAAGACTGTCGAGTAACACAGAATGCATCCCACCACAATGAGGTTATTCACCAGCGGAGAGGACATCTTGATAATTCTGCAATTATTAACACCACTGTATGAAGTTCTGGTTATTGTAACATTACCATGTTTCCTATGTTTCTGACTTTGGTATGATTACATTACCATGCTTCACATATTATAGCATTGTTACTGGACCGCATCTCATAGATATTATTTAGTAAACCCTCATTAGAATGCCATCAGTACAAGTTAAGGATAGTTACTCCCATTACTGTATTTAGATAGTTATCACCTCACACATGACTGCTAGTGACAGTCCCGCAGAACACAACACACATACCTGACAATACAGCATCTTAGTAGAGAATCAATCAATCCTTTAATTTTCAATCAGTTTGGTAATATATAGTAGTATAACAATATCTGCTTGGAGAGTATAGGAGAGCCTGCTTCTGATTGGATATCCTCCCATTGGCTGTATGGCTCCACACATACATGATTGACAGCCCCAGATAGAGGTGGGAGAGACTACCCCCACACCCCCACCCACCCACACACCTTCTTATTTGTCTGTGTTAACCCTGTGCCTGCTGTGACCCTGTAGTTCCCATAACCCTTTTACAACTGGATTAAGGTCATAGGTAGATAACACCCTATACTTGCAGTACAGGGGTGAATGACACATAGTCTAAATACCGACGAAAACTGTTTTATTATGGAATTGGAATTTCTGGTTTCAGGATAAATTGGCTACATATATCGGCACAAAGTTGGTGAAATGAGAGAGAATGCAAAAAGACATGATGGCAGTGATAGAACGTCATCGATTATACTTTTAAAGTTCCTTAAACCACATGTTTTATTATATTTTTCAACTCAAAAGTATCAGGAGGAAGCATAAATATAGTCGTTTGATGAGTTTGGAAGGGAGTAGCTCTTACTCTTCATGGCGTATTTAATTTGAATTACAAGTTAGTGTTATACTTCACATAATCATATTTTTCAGTGAGACTGGTAAGGTCATATATGACAGGTTGGTGAGGTGCCACCAGGTGAGAAGTTGGTAGAGTTATTAAAGAGCGATGCAGTCGAAGGCTGAGGAAGGAGTTTCCAGCACTTCTGGTATTTATACTCATATGCATTATATATATACAGTAAAACCTCTCCCAAATGACCGACAATGGAACCAACTTTAAGTGGTTCATTTAGGGAGGTGGTCGGTTTAGGGAGGTTTTTTATCATTACAATGGGCAATCGTTTGGGACCCAAATAAAGCGATCGATATAGTGGAGTGGTCGATCTGTGGAGGTGGTCGTTTAGAGAGAGGTTTGACTGTATATATATATATATATGAAGAGTTCAGGTGCAAAACCCAGTAAACACCAATCCAAAAATTGAGATAACCATTGGTATCAAGCCTTCAAAAAGTTAATTTTTTGATATTCCTACTTTTTAGTTCTTTACTCCATAATCATGTCATCATAAGAAAAGTGGAATTAGTGAGAATTGAAATTATTTTCAGGTAAGAATCTTTGCTTGATTGAAACTATATTTTTGTTTTGACGTTTACAGGGATTTATGCCTAAACTCTTCATATATATATGAAACATAGATGCTACTGACCGGAGGTGCCGGAACTTCAGGTTGAACGTGATGAATCCGAACCCAGAGATAATGCCAAGTATTGCAAACGTTACCATCACTGCATAGATCAATGGCTGTACCATTATTGGTTCCGACACTATGGTCGTTGAGTCTGCCGGAGGTGCCCCTCCTGCAATACATAAGCATAGCTTGGTTCCTCGCCAGAAACAAGTAGTTCTTAAGCTTGGCATAAAGCATGACGTCATCGGGACAAGTGTAGATGTTTCTCCGTGTGTGCACTACCCTGCATCGGAGCAGTCAAGGCGCTAAGCCCATAGGCCCAAATTACGGTTATATTGTGCAATAACTATGTACCGGCATCTCACTTTGAGAGTTTCATTTGAATTATAACATATTTAGGGAATGTAAATATTGAACCAATAAGATATGCCGGCATGGGTATATGTGTTATAAGCTTAAGAAATTGATGGCCTATGGGATTAACACCTTGACGACGACTGATGCAGAATAGCGCATGCCACGTGGATGAACAACTACACTGGTCCCTCCCAACAGATCTTCTATATATGGGCCGATGTTGTAATGCTTTGTGCCAACCCTAAGGACTACTAGCCTAAGAAACCAAGCTATAGATAAGCACTTCATGACGTGTCATGTGACCTCTTCTTTGTTTGTTTGTTGGGGTTTTATGTCCTAGCAACATCTAAGGTCATATCATGCAAGGATCACAGTGCGAATGCCCTGTTCAGCTGTGTCAAAGACCCTATAACACTAAGACGGCTCACTCCCAATCTCTCCCTTGGCAATATCAATTTTGCAGTGCAATCTTGTGGTGGGTTTGATCAGCCCGGCTGCTGGTTGGCGTTTCACATGTAAACACATAGAGGCGAGAGGGTGAGTTTAAAATAAAAAAAGAGAGATTGCCTGTCATTTGGATGCCGATGTTGCACCTACTGCCTGGTCCCCCACTCCCTCTGCCCCACCCTCTCTCATTCTCTCCCCCTCCCGCCTCCGACCCTCCCTCCTCCCGGCCTCACCACCCTTCCCCTTCCCTTATTTTCCCTCACTCCCCTTCCATCCCCTCCCCTCTCCCTCCGTCCCACCCTCCCTTGGCCTCACCGCCCTTCCCCTCTCCTTCCCCCTACCCCTCCCATCCCCACCCTTCCCTCTCGCAATCTCTCTCCTTATCCATCGCTCTCACACCACACCTCCCTCCACCTTCCCCCCCTCCTTTCCGCCTCCTCCCCACATTCCCTCTCCCCCTCCCTCTCCCCTTCCTCACCCACCTCACTCAGCGCTCTCCCCCCTCCCTCATCCCCTCCCCTTCCTCACCCACCTCACTCGGCGCTCTCAGACCTCACCTCCTCCTCGTCCCAATTCCCCCTCCCTCTCCGCCTCCCCTCCCCCTCCATCCCCCACACTCCCTCTGCCTCCCCCGCACTCCCTCCCCCCCTCACTCTCTCCCTCCTCAGTCGGCGCTCTCACAACACACCTCATGACCCCCTCCCTGATGTAAGCCGGGGAGGGGGGTGGGGTGGGAAAGGGAGGTCCCCACTGGTTGCATGTTGCTACTCCTATAGAACTCCCACCACCCCCGCCACCATACACACATTCCCCCAGCATCCTTCTTCCAGTACACTGACACACGCACACGCTCAAGCACAGACACCATTCGCACAACACATTATAACAGTATCAAAATGATCAAACCCACGACCTGGTGCGCTGGCTGTTCTCTTTATTACACAATACAGGCTGAGTGAGCCGTCTTAGTGTTATAGGTTCTTTTGCTGTGTGTACTAGTGAAGGCTGTCTGTCCTGTGACAAGCGTTCCGATGTGTTTGTTCTTGTTTTACATCCTAGCAACATCTAAGGTTATATCAGGAATAGTACTGACTTGTGACAGTGTGCATTCATGGTGGTGTTATAGTGCTGCCCCACTGGTAAATCAGGCCACTGGCACCATGACCCGATATCCCACTCAGTCACATTATCCTGACACTGAGCTAACCAGTCCTTGCGCTATCCTATTTATGCTAAAGCGCCAGACTAGGAAGCAACAAGTATCAATTTTAAAGTCATTGATTGGTTTGACTCAACCGGAAACTGAACTCCTGACCTTCCGCCCCCAAGGCCCTCGCTGTGCTGATGAGGCCACCACGCCCGGTCCAAGATACAAACACTGGAATCAGGTGGCCCTCAAACAGAGACGGTGAATATATGAGATGGTCAACTCCCATTAAACTCAGTAACACAGACTCTGGTAGCGCCTCTTGCGGTCATTGTTGAACAAGTAAAAACTTTGGTCAGGCCATGTATGACAAGATGTTCTCTGTGATAGTATGTGGGCTTAACCATTACTTCAAAAACATTGGGAATATTATATATATTTTTGCACAGAACGTTCAACCCTAAACTGAACTCAACTACAAACAATATATAATACAGATAAAATACTCCCAAAGAATGCAAGCAAATGCAAATTGACAACATCAAAGTTTAAATGCATCACTGTTATAGTATTTCTTTAAACAGAATAATTGGTATCTATATATTTTTGGAGCATATGTACCTGAGCTTGTGAATTGGTCAGGAATGTGTTATTTTTAAATCACAATTTAATGCAGCACAACCATTATGTCATTTACAGTACCACCATGTCCAATGCCATAGGCATAGTTTAACATGGTACTTTTATCTCACATTTACAGTTTAAAAAAACACCATGTAAGGAGCAAAATCATTGATAAATAAAAAGGCGGTCTACTGGCACTTTAGCCCTAACTCTAACCAGGAAAGGTTAGTTAAATCGACAGGTCTACTGAGGTCACATGGGGTCTTCTATGATCCCTCTGGAATAGGGGGAATAGGGTCACATGGGTATAGGTAGACGCACAATCTGGCGGCACCAATTGGCATTATATCTTACATATTTTGCTTACCTGATGGCAAAATAATTTCCATTTAAATTTTGAATAAAAAAACGACCCACCCAGTTTTCTGTGCAAAATGATTCATCAACAACAATTAATTTCCTCCTTGCTGCCGATACAGCGCAAAGCAACCATCAATCAATCAATCATCAATTTCTTCCTTTCGTGAACCAAGTTGACTGAAATCATCAGGCTTAGTTGGTTGGTTGATGGAGCTTTACATCCTGGCAACATCTAATGTCATATCATGACTGGGTACCGACTTGTGACAATGCACACTCATGGCGACTTTATAGTGCTGGGACCTACCATGCCAAATGAGAGGAGTCGAGTTGCTCCAGATGATTCTGCCATTGCTGGGTTCATACACTCCAACTCTTTCTCGCACTTGTTCTGTGCACATACAAATAATACAATGTAACTTGTAAGCAGTGATTCACTTCTCGCTGTCACACCTCGCTGGATTGAGCAATGGACAGAATTGTCTAGTCCGGTGGTGTTCGGGTGTGATAAGTATCAAAATGTATTAAAATGTGTCAAAATGTTGCAATATCGGGTCAAAGGCCGCAGGACAAACGGACATGAAATGGACATGGAACGGACATGAAACATACATGAATGGATAGCCAACGGACGAAACAAACTAAAACTGGACAAGAACCATAGACGTCAATCCAGCGGCATCGGTTCCAAGTTTTGTGCATGTTCAAAACTTGTAACGGATCGGGCCGGATATCAATGGATATCAACGGATATGCAATGGACACAAACCAGACTTTGCCGGATATCAACAGACTTTGTTCGGTTTCTTTCCGTTTCCTCAATCCGGCGAGGTGTGACAGGGGCTGACTTCTCCCTAGAACAGCTCTAGCATTGAATGAAGCTCAGACTACTTATGTATATATGAAGAGTTCAGGTGCAAAACTCTTAAAACACCAATCCAGGAATTACGGTAAAAAGATTGGAATCAAACCTAAATTCTTTCATTTTTGTTACATTCCTACTTTTTTTTTCATTGCTCCATAATCATGTCATCACAAGAAAAGTTTAAATTAGTGAGAATTAAAATTGGTACACAAAGGACATATGGAGAGAGAGTAAGTTGGTTATGTATTTGAATTCACTGGCTCAGGGATTAATAGCTTTCGCCGGTGTCCTCATATCAGGGCAGGTACCAACTTGTGACAGTGCGCATTCATGGTGACTTTATAGTGCTGCCCACTAGGAAATCAGGCCACCAGCAACATGACCTGATATCCCACTCAGTCACATTATCCTGACACTGAGCTGACCAGTCCTTGCCCTATCCTAATAATGCTGAGCGCCTAGCTAGGAAGGGACAAGTATCAATTTCGAAGTCCTCACTTTGACTCCACCAGAGTTAGAATATGTGGGTCCAAATCCCACGATCTAACAAAACAGGAGACAGACACTCAACTCATTCGGCCATCCCATCTGGTGTCCTGGGAGAGTGATATGAAGAGCGGAACCTTATTCAAAACTCTAATTCAATTAACAAAAATAGATTTCTTTTTAATGATGGTCACACAAAATTAGACCTACTTTGATAACGCAAAATTTCCACTTCTGCTTGATGTTCACCATTTTCATTGAAGTAGACAATCCCTTTATAGCCATGAAAATGAACCTTCAACATATTCTTGTAGATTAAGTCATTGATTTCCGTGTCATAAAATGAAGTGGCAAGTGTTTTGTTTCTACCTGTAAATTGGGAGAACCAAAAAACCATGAATTAACAACGACAAAGAAAGACAGCCTGAAATCCAGCATTTCTAATGAAGCTGTCGATAGGCCCACACACATAAAACAAAAACCCTGCTAAAAGCAAAATTTGGAAGGATCTGGGTCAGGGAAAGATCACAAAAACATACACATCCGTGCACAAACACATGGTGACACACGTATGTGTTCAAACATATTTGGATCATTCCTTAAAAGTGGGCAGTACATATTTGGTTTCCATGTTACGATGGTGATCATTTATTTGTTAAATTTCTTTTTATATAGCAAATCAAATAATTATTGTTGCATCTGTGTGTTAAATTATCTGATTATATGTCAGCAAGAATTGAATCTATCTGACAAAATTGATGGAATGTATACTTGTTTGATTTTGAGCTAAAGTGAAAATGTGAAAATGTACACATTGACACCATGCATGCATGAATTTACTTGAACTTTTTTTCAACTATTTTTCAAGTTTGTTCTAGTAAGAGATAACCTTATTTGGTTAACTGTGATCAATATAATCTTGGGTGTATGTTAAACTGCTGTTCTGGACGTGTGTTTGTTTTCCATGTTACATGAGTGAGATTAACGCATTTCATAATTTGTAAAAGATACAAAAACAAACAATAAAGTGAAATAGCTTTGCGTCAACTTTGACATAAATATGCAAAACACATAAGCCTTCATAAAATAATGTGGATTCTACTATTAGTATTAATTTGACGTTTTCTGCTATTACTTGGAAGGTTTTCACTTTTGGTTTCAACCTCACACTCTAGTGCGGTTTCTGAGAATGATCCATTGATTTCTTTGTGCTCCCTCTCATTTCTATGTATACTGTCAGTGAATTACTGAATCCTTCTGATGCCAGTAATATACTGAAAACACCAAAATGTGACATTAAGACATTGATTGATTGATTGGTGGTTTCTTTTCACCGTGTCGGCAAGATAGGCCATTTCACGGTGAGAATTGTTCGCATTTTATTCAACCACTCATTTCCACAAAGAGTACTAGTATCGCAGATGTTAATGTCTGAAGGTAGAACATTGCTGTCACATGGCAGCTAAGAATGAGCCTGCGCTGCTAGCCTATTTGTTGGAGCCATGGAAGGTACCACAATTTAATGTCAAAAAGAGAAAGCTGGCAGACACTGTTGCATACAACATGCAAGAAGTGTCACCAAAGATTTCAAGATTTGAATTATTTTCCAGTAATGTTGAGAAAGAGACACTGCAAGACTTTGCACAGGAATATTAACAGATTGGCCACCAAAGTGACTTGTCTTGAAAGAGAAAATGAAAAGTTGCAGGCTGACAATGAAAACCTGAAAAGAGAAAATGTGATCATGAAGCAGCAAATAAAAATGTGGAAACCTAAGAGAATGAACAAGTCACTTAAAGGAAAGGACAAATCACTTACATCTTGGATATCCTAATATCATGCCCTTAAAGCTAAATCAGCGGAAGTGTAAAACCTGACGGAACAAAACACTGAACTTGTGGTTAAACTACAGCGTGTAACATCAGAAGAAAAGAGAGCAAATAAGCAGATACAAAAGTCAACGTAAGGAATGAAATCACGATTATAAACATCTCACCAGCAAACTATTGAGTCAGATTGATTAATTAGTGGTCGCTGTACGCCGAGTCCGCAGCATAGGCCATAGGCTATTCACGGCGAGAACTGTTTGGTTTTTTAATCAGACAATCGAATAACAATATTTCATCATATGTCCAGCCTGGTAGTGCAGCCCTAGAAAGCTTCCATGAAATACTCCCAAGCTAAAAGACCCCCACCCACCAACTCCTCAGCACTGTTTGTACCATTAGTACCCACAAAACAGCAGATTTTCTTCATGAAACTCTGTACATACCCCCAACACCACAAGCAGCATTACTCATCAGTAGGAGAAATACATGCTAGAATAAGTTGACCAGTTCAAAAATTGCATCAGAGATAGTTTTTACTGTCATCGACACATACTTTGCCATTTCGAATTTTTGTGTGAATTTCAATGTTGCCATATAAATGTGATTAACAAAACCGACATGATAAAGACCACTAACTTTTCACAGTGAATATTACCCTAGCTGTCGATAGGGTGTAACAACCATTAGCAATCAATTGATCTGATCAGTAACCATTCCATGAGTCCATTGCAGAGCCATAAATGCTGGTAGACCGATGCTTCAATATTGACAGCATTTTTATTCATGGGAAGAACAACATTTGAACAAAACATAAATACAGATGTGGCCAGCGCAACACAAATACAGACACTTATCTACACATACACAACACAGGCATGGTCAGGTGTGGACACCCACCAATATGTGCGCACAACCACATACAAAGAAGCTATTTCACATGATGTATCAGAAGAAGGGATATGTACGTGATATATCACATGAAGGGATATACTGTGATATATCACATGAAGGGATATACATGTGATATATCACATTAAGGGATATGCAGATAATATATCACCTGAAGGGATATGCATGTGATGTATCACCTGAAGGGATATTCATGTGATATATCACATGAAGGGATATGCACATAATATATCACCTGAAGGGATATGCATGTGATGTATCACCTGAAGGGATATGCACGTGATATATCACATGAAAGCTGGAATCTTGTAATAGTACGTTACCTTCAGCCAGTAGATCATTCATCGTCATATTGAGAGCCAAAGCCATTATGTAGATACCGTCAAACACTTGAGGAATAAATGGATCCCCGACTGAATATTCCAAATTGATGTATTTAAGCACTTCAGGGATAAATTCAGCAAATGTGTTGCCTGCAATTCAAAGACATTACAAAATATATATAGATACCAGCCTATTACCAGAGAGCGTGTATATAAACGCTCTCTGCTATTACTTCTGATTAAATCCACTGATTTGCATATTTACTATGTATATGTATTTGAAAATATGTATTCAGACATACATATATTTTTTTTGTAGAAAAAAGGAAAGAAGGAAAACATGTCTAAAGAAAATTCTAGAACCATGCAATACCATATGCCTATTCACCGAATGCATGATACTTTTATTGAACTGGAATTGTACACAGTTGCTACTACAGCTAATATTTCATTTATGATATGTATAATACTATTAGTATCAAACAGGATTTGCATAAAGTTACTATAAGTATTAGAACTGATAGATTTATTTATTTATCAAGAAATTGTACTGTATGGCTGGAAAACCAGTACTCTGGTGCTAACAAGAGATATTATTTGATGAATAAAATACATTTTAGTAAACAAAAAAATAACCGGACGCAGTGGTCAAATCGGTAGAGTGCAGCCATCCCATGTGGAAGATCAGGAGTTTGAATCCTTGCCACGTCAAAGCAATGACGTATACAGTTGATACTTGTTGCTACCTAGCCTGGCGCTCAGCATTAATAGGATAGGACAAGGACTGGTTAGCACAGAATCAGGATAATGTGACTATATGAGAAGTCGGGTCATGGTGTCAGCAGCCTGGTCTCCCAGTGAGCCAACACTATAAAGTCACCATGAGTGCACATTGTCACAAGTTGGTACCCGTCCTGATTTGACCATAGATGATCCTAGAACGTGAAACAACAAACAGCCAAATATATATGCTGTATAACCCATTATATGAGTATAATAAGCCAGAAGATTCATCTACTCCCCAGCCACTAAGTCATTGGCTGGTCACCTACTCATTAGGTCATCTACTAGTGCCCCATGACCTGAGCCTGTGGTGCCACCTACTCACCCACGCCTCAGCCGTCGTTGCTCTCAATGACTGTGCCGCAGAACATTTCTTTTCCTTTTTAGGCTAGAGGGCTCAATTCCTCTAGCCAGAGAATATATCCTTTCTACCCACTGTCATGTTCTCCTTGTCCCTTATTTATGTAGGTAACTATTAATATATAGTAAAACCTCTCTAATTGACCATAGCCATAGATCGACTACTCCCCTGTATCAATCGCTTTATTTCGATCCCAAATGGTCGCCCATTCAATACCACTGTAACAATAAAAAAACCTCCATAACCCCTCGATAGGGGGTGAGGGGGAGGCACTACAGAGCTTATTGCAATAATGGGTTCATGACTATCCATATATATATATCCTTTATATATATATATATAGAAATCACATATCCCCCCTGGAAATCACAAACCCCCCCCATGTTTGGCAGTCTTTATCCCAATGAAAACATCTTTGACTTACAGATTAACTTACAGATCCTCTTCTGGCTGATCTAGGCCTTAATGGGCCTCTAATGCCAGCGCGTTATGGCTTTGCTATGGTCCAGCTCGTAATTCCGACCGCACATGCGCTGAAAACGGCCTTTATTCACAGATGTCCCTAAAGGCTAGGGAAAGAGGTGCAGCAATATCCTGATATTATCACTCGGTTTCAGGATCGGCAATGTAAACAACGTCGTTAACAAAATAGCCTTCAGTTCCAACTTAAGTCAATGCATACAGTAAATAGAACCATTTTAATGTTCCAAATTCTTATTTATCCATTCTTTAAACCATTATTTACTAGTGTGTTAATTGAATATTACAAAATGCTACAAATCCTGGGGGTTTGCGATTTCCAGGAAGGGTTTGTGATTTCCTAGGAAATCGTAAACCCTAGGGTGTGCAATTTCCAGGGGTTGGCGATTTCCTGCTACACCCGAACGGAGACGTGGTAGGGAACCTCCTCCCGTTGTCCACATTGTCCACTGTTGCCGCCACCTCTCGGTTCATTCTGGAATCATTAACACTATACTACCTGCTCCTATCGCCGAACGGGCTGCCGGGCCTAGCCTCACCATCGCCACCTACCGGAAAACTCAGACACTAAAAAGACTTTCACTGCTGCCACCACCTAGCGGTTTCCACCTTGGGCGGTGATGTCAGAGCCCGTTCACAGCTCCGTCGCTCACTTGCCGCTTGGACCCGAACCCACAAGATTAGGGCCCGGTGACATAGCCGTTAGTGGACATAGTTGAACGTAGTAGAGGCTAACGTAGTTGAAAGTAGTTGAACGTAGTTGAATGTAGTTGAACATACCAGCATCCGTACTTGTCCATGTTAACTTGGTAATAACGTGGGTGAGCCGTGATCTCTGATAAAATGTTTGGACATGTTCAAAAGAGCACTACATTAAAGGCTGAATTTGCATCCGTGATGCTAACATACTCTAGCATACTCTAGCGTACTCTAGCATACTCCAGTGTGCTCTAGCATACTCTAGCGTACTTGGACGAAACCATTGTGATGGGCCTGTCACATTACGACCTATGGCGGCGGTGTATGCATAACGTGACGCAATAATTTGATCAACTTTATAGGTCGACGTAAGCCGACCTTTTGGCACTGCGGGAGCTCCCAGCCGCCTTTGAAGCATATGCGTAACCTATACGTAACCTATGCATAACCGATCCCTAGCCTATAGCGGCATATTCAAAGCATAACCCGTCCTATGCGCGGCATTCTGTGATGTGTCTTGACGTTTGTGATTGACAGGTCAAGTGTATACGTAACCTATGCCGACCTATGGCCAACCTATGCCTAGCGTATGAACTTATGAGTAGTGTATGCACAAACTACGCAAAACCTATGCGTAGCATATGCAAAGCGTATGCTATCCCCGAGAGGTCACAGGGGTCGGTCACCACCTGGGTATAAATACCCTGGAGCAGCAGCTGTCACCTCACTCTTCCACCATGCCTGCTAGGAAGAACACCACTACTGCTGCTGCTGCTACCCCAGCCTCCAGGGCTGCTCTCATCACTGGAGGAGGACTCGGCCATGGGAGAGGCAGGAAGAGGCAGACTTTGCCATCTTCACCACCACCAGTCTCCTCACCTGCCTCCTCACCTCACCACTCTCCAGAACACCACTCTCCAGAACACCACTCTCCACAACACCACTCTCCAGAACACCACTCTCCACAACACCACTCTCCATTGGAAGAGCTGGAAATGGAAGTGGAGACGCAGATGACATGCCAGTGGCGTCCCCACTCCAGCTCTCCTGCTTCTCTGGGCAGCTCACGGGCATCGTCCGCCGCCTCCACTGCGTCCGCCTCAGCCAAGAGAAGGAGGGCCAAGAAAAGCGCCTGTTCTCTGTCGGTCTTCAAGGAGGGTCAGATGCTTGACTTCCTGCAGGAGAATCGAGTCATCTGGAATGTCAAGATGACAGACTACCGCCGCTTGGACAGAAAGGGTAAGATGTGGGAGGACCAGGCAACGCTTTTGGGGACGACAGCAGTCCATCTCCAGAAGTCGTTCAAGTCACTCCGGGGCACCAACATGCGCCTGCACAAAAAAAAGAGTGGGGATGGAGCGCCTGGACTGACTGAGAGGGAGCAGTATATAATGCGGAAATTCGGTTTCCTGCGGACCGTCGTCCGTCACCGGCCAGAGCCCTGCAGAAGTGTAAGTAAATAATATTTTATCCTTCTGACTAGTGTGGGCGTTAGGATTCTCGTTAAACCCCTATTATTCTGGAGAAGTCGACAAACCGATATGTTATTTATGTAAATAATATTGATAAATCAAGTTAATTGTTTAATGTTATATATTTGTTGTTTTTCTTTATTGTTGACTTGTTGTGTTGTTATTGTTATATCGAGAAGTCAACAATCGATATCTGTTATTTATGTAATGAATCTTGATAAATCAATTTCATCATTTATCGTTAAATATTTGTGCTTTATTGTTGACTTGTGTTGTCTTTTGTGGAAAGATTGATTTGCATTCATGTTACTTATGTCATTTTATTATTTTGTCTTGCACATGGCCACTGCCATAGAGGCTGCGCATCGCAATTTCGGCCTCAAGGAGAATCTCGGCACGTATCTGGACATGGGGATGGAGGAGGACCTTACCGCCACTCCTCCTGCTCCAGTCTGAGAGCGGGGAAAGGGGAAGGGGAAGCGGTCAGCCCCAGACGACGTGAACCTCCTCACTGCCATCCAGAAGAGGTTCGACTAGTCTGGGGACATGCTGAAGGTCATGCAGCCACCCCCTACACCGGCGATGACGCAGCGTATTGCGTTTGCGAACTATGTGCGCGATATGCTCCTGACGATGCCGGAGGAGTGATTTGTGGAGACCTGTGCGCCGATCAACCGGATCTTGTCGCAGGTTTTGGAGGCGGATTGCCAACGGCAACAAGGCCTAGCTCCTGTGGCTGTGACGGCTCATGTGGCTGCACCTGCTCCTGTGTCAACAAGTCAGTTATACCAGCCTCAACGCCACCAGTGGACTCACCAGGCATCACCCTGGGCGTCGCAGAGACAGGAGTATGTGTAGCAGTATATGACGCAGCCGCATCTTCAGCCTCAGCCTCATCCTCAGCCTCAACCTCTGCTGCAACCTCTGCCTGTACAGCCGCTCCACATGCCTCAACCTCTGCCCATACAGCTGCTCCACATGCCTCAACCTCTGCCCGAACAGCCGCTCCACATGCCTCAGCCTCAGGTTGTGCCATGGCCGTCTGTGGAGATGCCACAGCCGCCTGCTGGATTCCAGACACTGGGTATGGCGGGCCACACCAGGGCCCCTCCAGGACTAGTTGCTCGCCCAGCTGGTGCAGCCATTGGTGGTGTGGGCTGGCCGACAACTTCCGGTGCCGGTGCCGTGGCGAGTTCCACGCTGACACAAACCACCACCACACCAGGAACTTTGTCTGAGTCGGCCGGCCCGACGTCCGACGGACTATTGAACTTGTCGGGGCTGTCGGGGATCTCGGGAGTGTTGGGGGTCTCTAACTTGGACCTCTTACCCCGGTCAGCCCCAATGTCACCAGCTGGGGCCAGTCCCAATGGGATGAACGAAAAGTGATTGTAAATATTTGTAGATATGTGTATATCTGTGTAGATATGTAGCTATGTAGATATGTAGTCATAGTTTGTATTTGTAGTAAAATGTAATGTTGTATTGTTTATGTTTGTATGTTTGTCTGTATATATGTATATATGTATATTTGTGTCAAGATGTCTTATATAAATAAATATTTTGTAAACTAGAATTTGTGTGTCCGCGTTCAATAATGGCATGCCATAATAGTAAAATTGAAAATATAGAATAATTATTATTAATATTAAGAACACAAGTCTCTACCCTCTCTTCCCCTTTCTCCCCCTCTCCCCCTCTCTCTCCCTCTCTTCCCATCTCTTCCCCTCTTTCTCCCTCTTTTCCCCTCTCTTCCCCTCTCTCTTCCCCTCTCTCTTCCCCTCTCTCTTCCCCTCTCTCCCTCTCTCTCTCCCTCCCTCCCTCTCTCTATCTCCCTCTCTCTCTCCCTCCCTCTCTCTCACCCTCCCTCTCTCTCTCTCCCCCCTCTGTCTCACCCTATCTCTCCCCCTTTCTGTCCCTGTCTCTCACCCTCTTTTTCCCTGTGTTCTTAGTATGTACGTACAAACAGTGGATATGCTATTCAAAAGTTTTAATTCTTCTAAAAACAGAAGCAAAATCATTACCAAGTATTGTTAATAGATAAACTTTAATTAGGGATAGAAAGAATATAACAGACATGTAATTGTGTTTTGATATCCTAAAAAACTGATATCATTTATTTGAATGAATAGATATTACCATCTCATAACAGTAGACATGTCACAACATAACGGACATGTAAATAAGCGATAACTGTACAGTGTAAAGAAAGGCACGTAAGTTTTCATAAATATATCATAACAGTACACATACACAGTGCATACAGACAGATACAATGTTTTGGTACATCAGATCATGCTGTCTTGCCATGATAGTGCTCCGGCGGGCGAGACGACCCAGTCTTTAATTAGATTGCGCTGCTCCTTTCCTAGCTTGGAGGTGGTGTTGGGGTTAGGTAGAATGTCAATGTCTGGTAGGTTTTGCCCCTCTCGCCACGTTCTGGGGACAAAGTTTTTGATGCCAGTCTCGGGATGATCCAGCTACAGGTTCTGCAGCGCTGGGTCACTCATCCTCAGGAAGTTGTGCACAACCATGCACGCGGTGACGATGACCTTCACGGTGGAGGGGTGATGCTGCATAGTGGTCAGCAGCACTTGGGAAGAGGAAGAGGCGGTTAGGCTAGAATTAGCCAAAGGCATTCTCCCACCTACTCACCTAGCTTAGGACAGCCGGTCGTTGCAACAGTCGCGGTATCCTCATTGTGCAACCCCCTTCCTGCCATACGGCTTCATCATGGTCGGCCGCAGGGCGAATGCATCATCACCAATGAGAAAATATTTCACATCCTTCTGGCCGTCCATGATCGGTTCAGGGTGTGGAAAGCTGATGGTGCCACCTTCAGTGCCCACCTTCAGCTCGGAGTCGTTGTAGATCTGGGCATCAGACGTGGAGCCCAAACCCCCAAGATCTGCCCAGATAAACTTGTAGTATGCGTCTACAAGCGCCAACAGAACCACGGAGTAAAACCCCTTGTAGTTGTAGTAGAGTGACCGACTCTTTGGAGGGCACCGGCAGGCGATGTGCTTCCCATCAAGAGCGCCATAGGTATGGGGGAAGTTCCACTTCTCTAGGAATTGGTCCGCAATGGCATGCCATCCTTCTGGAGTCGTCGGACACGTGATGACCTTGTTCATGTACTCGTCGATGAGGGCCTGACAGACTTCAGTCACTATGAGCGACTGTGTGTTGTGGGGGACCCTCCACCAAAACTTCATGGATGAGTATTTGGTGCCAGATGCCAGGTGCCGCAGAGTAAGGGTGATCTTCAGCGCATGCTCGAGCGGCACCCGGAATGTGGTGCGTTTTTTTTATCCTCGATCCCACTCACGCCACAATCTCGTCGAACAACTGGGGAGGCAGCCACATGAAGTTCACGGACGATGCAGTGTCCTCGCAGCGGAGCTCGACCATAAACTTGTCATGCAAGTCAAACTGTGGCTGCCTCCCACTCCAGGGTCTTACCCACACTGTGTGCCACTGCCTCCTCCTTCTCCTCTGGAGACGAGCCGCAGCTGATAAAGGGCATTTCTGTACTGATGGTGGAACTGTAGATGGAGTGCCTGGACATCCATCTTGTCTGAGCAGCCGAGCACGACTGACAGAAGAAGCCTGGTGGCTCCTTTATATACCGAGACCATAGGTTGGGCATATGCCTGGCATACGCCGGGCATATGCCCAACATATGCTTGTTATATGCTAGGAGTATGCTCGAGCACGTTACATGTAAGCTAGGCGTACGCTATATACGCTAGAGATACGCCGAAGGCATGGGTTCAGCATACACCTAACCTATGCCGACCTACCCCTAACCTATGTGTAACCTAAACTGGCAAATGCCTAGCGTATGTCTAGTGTATGAGCAACGTATGAGGCATATGCTGGCATAGGTTGAACATTTTGAACATGCACAAAACATTTTCGGTGGCTCGGCGTAAGATGACATATGAAGAGCATATATGGCATATGCCCAACCTATGCCCACCCTATGCATAACCTATGACGGCATATGACTACGTATTGGTCGAAAACCGTATTGGTCGAAAACCGTATTGGTCGAAAACCTCATATGCCGGCATACACTAACGCCATAGGTCATAGTGTGACAGGCCCATCACATAGCTGTTAGTGGACGTAGGTGAACATAGTGGATGCTAACATAGTTGAACGTAGTTGAACATTGTTGAACATACCGGCATCTGTACCATAACGTATTTATCCCTACCAAAACCTGCCGTGCCTTAAAGTATTTCAATGTAGTTTAACATACTTACACCAAATTTTACCCACATTAACCTCCACTACGTTCACCTATGTTCAACTATACCCACTAATGGCTATGTGGCTGGGGCTTTAAGCAGAAAGCCCAAGAAATTTAAACTACTCTCCATCTCGTTGTGAATTGTAGTATTTACCATAGTCCGTGATGGAGTTTTGTAGGTAGATTGAGTGGATGGCTGGGCCTGTGTAGAAGGTTCCATCAATGACCTGGTTCAGTTGTTCCGGTGTGCAATCTAGAACCTCGGTGCTCCCTCGTAGCGTCCACCAATTCTTGGTGTACCAAAAGGGCAACACCCAAACCACGGAGTGTCCGTACAGCCCTATCTTGTAGGCCTGTGTGGGGCAAGTGTTGGAAAGAACCAGGCATTGTTAATGCATAAAGTTAAAGGCCCTGTCACACTTTACCGGATTGAGGACATGGATAGAAATGGTCAAAAATATTCTAATCCGGTGTGATTCAGACTTGAAATGTATCGATTATGTAACGGATGGTAATGGACGGGTAAAAGACGGTAACGGACGGGTAACAGATGGTAATGGAAGGTAACATAACTAACGATCAACAGAAAATTCAGTATACAAAAAGAACTATAACGAACGGCAACGGACGTGTAATGGATATGTAATGGATGGTAACGGACGGCAATGGATGGGAACGGATGGGAATGGACAGGAACGGACAGGAACGGACAGTAACGGATGGGTAACAGACAGGAACAGATGGGGAACGGACGGTAATGGATAATAACCACATACGTCAGTCCGGTGCAATCCATTACAAGTTTTGTCTTTGCTCCAAACTTTTAACGGATCAGGCCGGATATCAATGGATATCAATGGATATGCAATGGACACAAACTGGACTTTGCCGGCTATCAATGAACATTGTTCCTTTTCGATCCGTTTCCTCAATCAGGTAAAATGTGACAGGGGCTTAAGATTCCATATGTGCGGTATGCAGCAAGCGGCATGCGGATACGATATGAGGCATAGATACCCATGCCATTTTTGGGTGCTTTTTGCTCAAAATTGGTGAAGGAAAGTCAAAGTTCTTGTTGTTTTCTATGGCAAACGCAGCAGCATTCGCATTTGCACCGATCGGTCCTTGTAGCGATTTACTTTCCACATTCATATTCGCATTCTTGTTAGCATTCGCATTCAGACATATGGAAGGACTCCTGTGTATTTACATGCTTTGCCATTTTTTGCTGCATCCACATTTGCATCCACATTCGCATTCGCATTCGCATTTGTTTACTGCGTACCACGTATATGGAATCTTAGCTTAACTGAATAGACAATTTCCACCGACGAAGCCACTAGAGTGGTTCCAGATTCTGCCGATAGATTTCACTAGCTTAACTGGTGGGGTTTAATACACATGAATAGAGCAGCGGTGAAACCCAGAAGAAAAATACAATATAGTTGTCCTTATATATATATATATATATATATATATATTTATATGAGTTTGATCTATGTTGCAATATGAAAATCTGCTTATAATCAACCATTTTATTATTTTTCGAAGCATTCTTTATGGAGATATAGGATTGAAATCATAGGCAGTTGGGGAAACGACCCGACTAGAGCAGTTCCAAATTCTGCCGATAGATGGCACTAGCTTAACTGGCAGCGTGTATTAATCTTTAAGCTGCATAGTCAAATGAAATTATCAAAATTTCAAAATCAAACAATTATTTAGATTGTTTTATCTAATTTAAATGCTGGTGGATATATTGAACATTCATCTCGCTGCACAGAAGAAAATACTGAGGCAATTTAATTTAATAGAAGCTGTTACTGCAGTAGTCTACGGTGTCAGAGTTTTGACATGATAACACACTACCCCACCTCTCCCCCCCCCCCCCCCCCAGGAGGGTCTCCCCTCTATGACTAGTTGAAGACTACAATATTAGCCAACTGTTGTTACCTCACACATAATCTGGCGTGCCATCGGTTCGTAAGAGCCCGAAAAGATGATTCGGGCGTCATGTTTCTGTCAAGAACAAATAAAAGTAAAGGTATGACCATATATCTGCACAGTTTAGTAGGGTTCCCACAGATCCTTATAAGGTCTTAACAAGTCTTTCATTGATTACTCAGTTTTTAAGGCCTTGACAAGTCTTAAATGCTGTATTGTAACTTTTCTGTGATAGGTCTTAAAAAGGTCTTAAATTGGATTTGGCCACTATAACATTTTTTCAAGATGTTTTACCAGCCATCTTCACAAAGCATAAATGCAGTGGAGCTGAAATGTATCAAAGTTGAGACTATAGTCTACGGACCATGATGCGCGAAAAGGAAGAGAGGAGGCGGGGGTGGAAATAAAGCGTGTTTATTTTCGCCTCAAACAGAGCATACAGGGCATACAGAGTAACAAGAGGACAAAAAGAGGTAAATAATGAATAATCTGATAAAGGTAAGGAAACTCATGAGGAGCGGGGTAATGAGAAAAAATCAGAGATCAAGTGTCAGAGGAGTGAGGGGGTGCCGAGGAGCCCTCCACCAAAAGGCGGAGAGGGCTCACGGCGCGCCCGAGGGGGCGAGGCGGAGCAGGTGGGTGGGGCCGGCCGAGAGGTGGGCCGCGCCGGGGGTCAGGCTCCCTCTGGGGGCGGCGAGTGTCCGGGGCCTGCGTCGACAGGGAGCGGGCGGCCAAAAAGGAGGAGGCCCGCTCCTTGGCGGGATCCGGTGAGGAGGTCCGACGAGGGTCGAGCAGGGGGGCGGCGAAGTCCTCAGGGCTGGATGGGGTGGTGGTCGGGGTCTGGGCGGGGGTGTTGTTGAAGGCGGTGTCGTGAGGTTCGGCGGCAGAGGGTTCCTCGTGAGGCTGGGCTGGGATGTGGTCCGAGGCGTGATGCCCGAGGTGATGATCCCCGGCTGGGACTATGCGGCGCTGCGGTCGGTGGTCGCTGGGAGGCTGTCGGTGGAAGTCGCGGGGCTGTCGGCAGTGGTGAGGGTGAGGCGCCGGGAAGGGCCCCCCGGGCCGGCCGGCGGGAGGCCGGCGGATCAAAAATCCGCCGAGGTGGGGGGGGTCTGGCGCTCACGGGCTTGCTTGGTGATGCAGTCGGCCTCGCAGTGCATAGTGAGTACGCGCCTCACGTTCGCGCAGTAGGCGCATGCGTGACGGCGCCTGTCCCCCGCCTCGCCGTGGGCCTCCCCGACGGAAGCCCGATCGCATGAGGTGGGGTCCCGGTTCCAGGCCGGGCAGGGAGCCCCGTGAGTGTGCCTGTCGTGGGCGACTCGGGCGTCGGCTTGGACTCGGGGGAGGTGTGGGGCTCGGTGTGGAGGGTCGAGTTGGCGGGCGGGGGTGCTGGCGGCTCGGTGGTCGGGCATGGCGATACACTCGACTCTCAGGAGGTTAATAGCTACTGGGTCATGCCACCCGTGGGGGAGTCGACCGTCCGCGATCCAGGTGAACACGGTCTCGGAGTACCGGCGGACGGTCTCCCAGGGGTAGGTGAGGTTGTCCCGGGACACTGTAAGGATGTGGTGGTGGAGTCCCTGGGCGGAGTGGGCGGGGAAGTCGGGGTGGTCGATGAGGGTGAGAAGGGCGAGGGTGTACTCGTCCTTCGTTGCCTCCCCCCCTCTTGACCGGTGTTCTCTCCGGCCCCCTCTGCACCAGGTCGGAGGGAAATATATAGTCGGCCGGGATACCTTGGCGGCTCACGGAGCGTCGCGCCTCGGCGGAGGCCAAGATGTCCCGGACGGCGTCGGCCGCGGAGGCGGGGCTGTGCCGGGTGGGTTCCTCCTGGTAGGCCCGGGACGTGGTGGGCGCGGCTTGTGTAGCGAGGTGCCGGTACCTCTCGTATTCCGGGTGGACCGCCCCGGGCAGGGTCGCCTGAGGCGGCGGCGGGGGGCGGGCTGTGGCGGTGGTGCGCGCCCGAGGCGCTGCGGCGGCCGCGGAGGGGAGGGCGGCCCGGGCGGGCACCGGGGCGGCTTCCAGGGCCTCCATGCGGGCGTGAATGTCGGCTGCATTCTGGCGCACCTCGGCGGATGTCTGGCGTTGCTCGAGGCGGATGGAGTGGAGTGCCTCGAGTATTCCCGAGATCTCGGCGCCCGAGGTGGGGCCCGAGGGCGCCGCGGGGGACGCCGTAGCGGAGGCCAGGGACTCGTCCCGCCGGGGCGTTGAAGATGGCCCCAGGGTGCGGGGGGCGGCCCGGGAGCCCTTCCGTCCTCGTCCCTTCCCTCGAGGCATGGTGCAGCGTGAGGTGGAGTGGCAATCCGAGAGGTAAATCCAAAACTTGAAAACAGGGGAGCAGGGAGACGGCAGGAGGGCGAGTGCCTGAGGGAGGCCGGGGGGCGACCTTATAAGGGGAGAAGGGAGGGGCGATAGCAGGTGAGTGTGAAAGCTGCCGGCCCGGGGGAGGGCGAGAGGTGGCGAGCAGCGGCGTCGGGTGAGGCGTGAGTGCTGCGCGACGCGGAGGGCGGGGGAGGTGGCAGCGCGCCGCGCCGTCTGCCGAGGTGAGAAAGCAGCGCGACAGCGCGGGGCGGGGGAGGGTCTCTTCCTCTCCTCGCATCAAACGTAATGCTTCGCATTACGACCAATTTACGAAGGCAGAGTCATGATGTGATAGTGGTTACTCTTTATTCAGAAACAGAGAGAGGTCAGTACTTTCAATCTAGGTGGGCATTTCAGGTAAGTTACCAATCAGTCGTTAGGGTCAAATCTACATGTGATCAGGTCAGGTGTTAGTCTCCTCATTCACAGGTCAACTGGCGGGCGGGACCCGAACACTCAACCCTACCCGCTAATTCCTTTATCAGCGGTGTCGGTGGGTGGGGGAAATTAGATCAGTGTTCCGTTGACTGCGGCAGGGATGGTTGTGATGGTTTGAACCAGGAGGAGGTTGGTCACGTGATCGTTTGGCGGGAAATACAAAGTCTGGTCGGGTCGGGTCGGCGGGACCTGGAGGCGGTCAGTGGAGTTACTCAGGTTAATCCACTAGATGGCGTACAAGGCGGCTGCCAGGTCAGTTTGAGTTCTTTAGGCTAGATTCTCTGGTTTTGCACCCCGTAAATTACCCATGTTACAAATAACATGCACAATTTACGAAGGCGGGGTCATTAGGTTCAAATCTACTTGTGATCAGGTCAGGTGTTAGTCTCCTAATTCACAGGTCAACTGGTGGGTGGGACCCGAGCCCTCAACCAATTACTGGAGGGTTCGGGGGCCTGGCCACCAGGACGCCCCTTGGGACATGAACTGCGGCCGATGTCCAGGAACCGAGCTGCATGATCTCAGAGATTGTGCTGCCTGCCGCAGCACATGCCTGGGCCCCGCCCCTCCTCAAACTATGTAGTGTGTAGACTGCAGGTGCCTTTACACCAGTTGCTGCCAGTCCCATGCAGATGGTAGCAAGCATCACCGGTGTCCGGAGGGGGACATCGCTAACCACCAGGAACGCTGGTTCACTGGGGCGAGGCTGCTGGAATGTGAGATATCGATCCCAGGCTGCTACCGGGCAGCATGGTGACCCTGGTAGGCTTTGGATGATGATGTAGTATGCCTGGTCCGCCCTGCACCTGGTCTTGGTGGTGCAGACTAGTACTGATAGCCCCTCCGCTGTTCTGGTTATGTCTGCTCGTCTCAGGTAGTGGCCTGGGTCGTGCGTAGATCTGCTTGCAAGTAGATTACACAGGCGGAGTTGTGTTGCATATCCGATGAGGAGCGCTGCCACGAGTACTCTGGCTATAGGGCCCGCTGCCGCCAGGTAGAGGGTTAGGGCTTTGATCTGCTGTGGGGTAAGGGGCGGGGCCGGTCTGGGGGTGTGGTTCGACAGACGTGCCACGCCCTTCTTCACCAGCGACGCCCAGTAGATATCAAATGGTGCCCGGCACCCTCCGAACATCAGTACCCAGGTCCTGGCTCCACTGATGTAGTCCATGGCGGCTCCCGGGGATGCGAGGGTTTCTTTTAGGTGGAGTATGTATGCTAGAATGTCATATTGCGTCGGGGTGAGCGGGTCGACTCGGTGGTGGGCTGCAAACTGTATATACTTCTTTGCCTGTGACGCCTTGTTCTTCCACGTCCCGCTCGCCAAGCCGGCGAAGTATACCTCCAGTATTCTTTTGTGTGTTCGGTCCAGGTAGCTTGGGGATAGAGGAGCAATTTAGTGCGATATTCCCAGGCTATTCTAGAGTCCGTGGGTGAACACGTTTTCAAATGAAACCTCAATTTCAGATATATTCATATCATTACTGAGACGACCTGCCCTGGCTCTGGCGTTTGTGTCGAAGTCCCTTCTGCTCAGGGCGTCCGGATGGACAAGGTCTTTGCCAGGCTTGTGTCGGATTTCGATGTCGCATCCGTTGGTTGCAGCAAAGAGCCATATCTCTCTGGCGCAGGCGGTGAGTGTGGGGTCTCTGCCTGCGCAGAATTCGAGCACCTGTTGGATGGCAGAGTTGTCCGTATTGATGATAATGACATAATCGTGTGGGTGGGGCGGGGCCAATGCCCTCATGGCGACCAATAGGTTTATGGCTTCCAAGTGCGCAATGTTGCTGTGTTTGTCTGTCGGGATAGGGTCTTCCGTAGAAGTGGCTCTGGGAGAAAGCACCACCCGGGACCAGTGAGGAGTCGCATACTATTGTCCATGGTGCTTTCAGGTCTGTCCTGAGGAAGAACAAGCCGTTTGACCTCGCGGCAAACTCGAGGAACCACCTCACATCGTCCTTTAGTCCATCTGGGATGTTTTTGTGGGTCCACTTCTTGCGCTCGGCGAGTGTGTCGTCGAGCTTGCCACGAGGGATTGGGACTCTCATATCATCGGCCGATATGTGAAAGCCCAGTCACTCAACGGATTTTGCGGGTGGGTGTCATTTGTTGGGGGAGAGTGCGAAGCGAAGCTGTTCGGCGAGGTGGAGGAGGTCTCTGTATGCTGCATCTACTTCCCACCAGTTGGGGGCCATGCCCACAAAGTCATCGAGGTAGCAGTGCATGTGGTGTCCTTTCTCCTGAGGAGGTACACCACAGCATTTGTAGTCCTGGTGCATGCCATGGATGAGGTGTGACATCCGAATGGCAGTGCAATATCAGTGTAGTATGCACCGTCGAGGTTTATGCCGAGTAGAGGTGTGGAGAGAGGGCATGTGCGAAGCTGGCGATAGGCACATGCCAGGTCTGCGCACCAGAGCTAGGAGCCTGTGCCGAGGCGAACACCTCATCCGCTGCACCCATGACGTTGGGGAGGCTGTATGCCCTGGGGTTTCCCTGGTAGTACCCCCTGACGATGCCCTCGTTGACGCTGGCACTGTGTGGCCAGCTGAGGTACACGATGACACACCTGCTGGTAGAATTGTTCTTGGGTCGTGTCATCATGGGACTCGTCTGGGACCATGGGTGGAAAGGGGGGTTTGCGAAGGGTCCCACCATGGCACTGTGGTTTATTGCGGTGGTTATGTAATGTTGAATGGGGTCCATCTGGTCTGGGTCTTTGGTATGGTTGGTCGTGGAGGTCTTCGGGGGCTCAGGCACCGTGTAGTCAGCGGGCCGCCCATATTGAAGAAACTCCACGAACTGGCTGTCATGATAGCCTGTGAGTAGTTTTCTCCATGCGTTAATGTTCAGGCCAGAGGGGATAGGTATCCAAGCACTCATGTAGTTGGGTAGTGCTGTAACCATGACGCTCTCGTAGATGGCTAGGTATTCGCGGTGGTTGTCCCAGAGCTGTATATGTGGGTGTGGCCATATGTCGTTTAGGATGGGCCTATAATCCATGGGTGTGACGGGTGGGATTGGGCATGGCATGTTGACGTCAGCCCCTGGTAGGTACCCTAGAAACCGCCGGGAGCGCCACCGTCGCCGGACCGATTAAACTCGTACAACTTTTTGCGACCTTCTGAGCTGCACAGTGATGTCGGAAAACGGCACTGTACCTACAGCACAAGCACACTGCATTCACTGCTACATCCGTTTTTGAAGCACAACAGACTTAAGCATTGATAGAGACTATTTTCAGTGTTGTATGACATTTGGAAGTCATTTTACAAAGCCATTCAAGTCTTCAGATGCAGAAATCAGAGGTAAGATTGACAGGAATGTCCATGTTAACTATGAGAATGTGAAAATTTAGCATTTTCTCTTCCTAAAACTCGTCATACAATGACTACAACTGGAATCGCAACTCTAGCATCTAGCAGCCAAAAGTTGGTGTCAGGCAGCTTTTACTGGATTCTCTAGGCTAGTCTAGGTCAGAATTTTATGGCTGGGGTGAGTGACTCACATAACACAGCCTACTACTATGCACCCTAAATAAGGCACTTCTCTAGTGCATTAGCTAATACAAAAAATCTTAAATTCTCGAGGAATCATTTTTGGTTCAGGTTTGTAGTACTACTTGTGTTCACACCCACAACTTTAGGCCGAACTAGTAGTGTTAGCCGGTATCTGTGATGTCACTGAAAGGGACCCAATAACCAAAATAACAAAATTAAGATCCAATAATGAACAAGACATAGTCAATAGAGTCCTGAGTGCAGCCAGAGAAGCGATAGAAGTCATCAATGGCGCAATAACGACTAAAATATCCTTTGCCACCCTCACAGGGCTTGATCTGGCAGACTACAACAACAGAAGCCGTAGTAAAATGTCTACTGACCAATACCTAACATATTGTGCAACATCCAAGAAGACAGACACTAGTCAAGACCTTCTCAACAAATCAATATTAACCATCAATCGCCAATTAGTGGCACTAAACAAGGAAAATGAGATACCAACAACCTGGGCAGCAAGTAGAGTGCATGCATACTTCAATAGGTCATATCACCATTACTATGGACGACTGAGTGATGGGTGCCATGCCCACCCCGAAACAAGACGGTACTGGGCCACCCAAATAATCAAGACCATCAAGACCATACAACCACAGAACCTTGCCAACTAACAAACTCACCAAGTAACATCACAGTGGTCAAATATAATTTAACTGCATCTTACATTTAACAGCCTAGTATACTGCCTAAGAATACATTTTGAAGAAGTTACCCTGTGTTCAAACTAATTTTCATGCTAGAACCTACTCGATATCCCCCCTATTGATTCAACTCACATTATAGCATACAATATTGATACTCAGTCATGGTAGCAGCAAGATTTCCCACCATGCATTACCTTGAAATCAAATACAATATACCGGACAAAGCATGAACACGGATCATTGCCCCTCCCCTTCCACACTCATAAGCGAGGTACTGCCAGGTTTTCCCCCCCATCTCAATTCCAGCCAGCAAATCAAACACAAACCTAGCACGATTCAACGCGGCTGTTGCCAGGATGGTGGTGAACACCGGCCAAAATAGCAACTGACGAAATGAAGGAAGAGGAGTTAAGTATGACTAAACACATCTGATGCTGGGTACTACAAACTGAATTTATCCTTTCACTAAGTTAATTTGCAAATGGTACAGTTGAGGGCTCTTATAATACTTATAATACTGATTGCAGGTGTGGGGGGGTGATAACACTTCATTTTTTGTCCATTGTAATGATTGACACAAAACAGCACAGAAACGGTTACACTGAAAACACAGGGACATCTGCTTCAAATGAATGTGTTCTGTTGGGATTAAGGGACACCGTGTAAGAAACAAAGCAGTTTATCCCCAGCAAATGCATAAGCGGATTAGAGTGAGTGCTAAATGGTGGTTGACAATCTACACAGATTTGTAGAGAGAAACAAATATTTCTATGTCATATTAATTTTTGTACGAAAAGTATTTGGCAAAATCATGTCTTTATGATCGTTCCAAGTTTTTCAAACTTCAAATTATCAAATTTGTCCTACCCGAAGTGAGCTGTAATGGATACAAGCTAGGAGTGGGGATCTCTACTACACTGTGATTGGTTTGTTTATTGCTCTGATGCACCCACTCACAGCGCACAATGTTCGAAGGGAGGTAGTGTCCTGAGAGGATTCCTTTTTTTTGGTGAACTTATGGACACACAGTGTATCCTTCGATTGATTTCACAGCTAATTCCACTCCTATAAATAGCAACTGTCTTAGACCTAAGATAGTACTGATAGAAAACACAAAAGTAATACTAATAATGATTTGACAGGCCTGGTACTAGTGGTAGATTGGCCTGAAACCTTACTTAACTGAAAATGTGGGCAATGATTTACTGAACCATACTTCAGAACTATGTCAAATGTGAAGACCCCCCCCCCCCCTGTATCATAAAAAACTGCCGGTGTCTCTCCTTGTGATTGTCTTTGAGCAGTGTTCACCCGGACCCCCCTGCCTCACTTACCAGCGTGATACCACAACTGGCGCCGAGGATGACAAGTGCCACGTGCCACCATGACCAGTACCAGAGGATGCCTCACTCGCCAGCGTGGTGCCACAGCTGGTGACGAGGATACCAAGTGCCACCATGAACAGTACCAGAGGATGCTGTAGGCCCCCGGCAAGCAGCACACCAACAATTGCACTGAGTCAACACCATCTCCTCATCTCACAAAGGGAAACAATAGAGCTTGGTTGAACCGAGCCCTCTCAGGACAAACTATGTTCACAACAAAAGACCAAAGATGTATAGGGCCCACAGTGTACTATCTGCAGAGAAACTGGCCTACTTCTAACTTATGGGTGTCATCATATTGTCAATGTTTCTCAGTGTTATGGATCATCCCAATTGTCAGTGGTTGGTGCTGGTTGCATGTCCTGGGTAAAAGCAGCATTGCCATCGACGCGTTGTTTCATGTCGGGATGGTTGTGCGCTTGTGGGGGTAGGGGTTGGGTTATATGGAAGTATACTAAACTAGTGATCAGAAGTGGGATTTAATTTTCCTTTTACTACCAGCTACAGTATTACCATGTATAGACAACAGCTTTGAGTGCCTAGGACTATGGACATTACTGCATGAGAGCACCATGCACACACACAAAACACACCAAGTATGCACACAATGGGAGGTACAAGAGCATAAATATAATCTAAAAAGTAAAGATACAAATTCTCAGCCCAGATCAACACTCAACACTCACTAAGATAAACAAATAAATATGTCAATACAACAGTCACCAATATTTACACACATGGGGGTTGGCGGGTCCTTGGGTGTGGGGGGGGGGTTGCGTGCACGGGAGAGCGATTGCGAGGACCCAGGTCTGGTGGTTGATGGGCCACCTACTTTTACTGCACTTCCTCTGACAGAACTGAAGGGCCAACCAGGCTTCAAGATTGGCCATCTAAACATACAAAGTCTCCCCAACAAGATTGACCAACTAAGGATAGACCTGCCTGAGTCAGGATTTGATGTCTTCACAATATCGGAAACATGGCTCAACAGTCACATGGAAGACAGACTAGCCAGCGTACCAGGCTACCAATTCATGAGAGCCGACAGAAAAACAAAACGGCCAGATAGTCAAACCAAACAAGGAGGTGGACTGGGAATTTATTCAAAAAATGAGCTACATACTGATACATCGAAATATGAGGACCTTAACCTCTCCAACTGCAACATCGAACTACAATGGGCAATTGTAATAAGACCTCACACCAAGAGTATACTCATCGGCAACATATATAGGCAATCTAGATGGCAATCTAAACGAAGGCATTGACCTTCTAAACGAATCCATGAGACAAATAACCGACATGGACAAATATGAGATACTCATACTAGGAGACTTTAATGTGGATTACAATGAAAAGAAACAGACTCTGTGGGGAACAATGAAACAATTTGCAGCAGATCATGAGCTCCAGCAAATGATACACAAACCAACCAGGATAACCAGAACCTCTGACAAAACAATAGACCTAGCATTCACCAACATTAAGCACTGCACAAATGCAGGAGTTATCAACTATAATATAAGTGACCATAAACCAATATACATACTAAAAAAGAAAATAAGGAATGACAAGAGATCTGCCACCTACTGGGGACGCTCATACCGAAACTGTGACCAGAGAGAATTGGAAAACTCACTGCAGGAATTCAACCAAAGAGAGCTCCTAGTGGAACAAGACCCAAACAAATGCTGGGAAATGCTTAACACAACAATAACAAAAGTGGCTGACATGCATTGTCCCCTAGTAGAGCTCACTATTAGAACTAACACAGCTGGGTACCTTAATGAAGGACTAACAGAACTACAACAAGACAGAGACTACTTCAGACACAAATTTGAAATATCAAAAGATGATGAGTTCATAGCCAAATGCATGACCAGGAAAACAAGAAATGAAGTCAGAAAGGCCAAAGCAAGATTCCTCCAAGACCAACTATACAAACATCGAAACAATGCCAAAAAATGCTGGCATGTACTCAAACAGATTGAACCAGAAAGCCAGACCAAAATTAGTAGCCTTTCCAATGAAGAATCTGGCAACGTAATACCGGATAACCTACTTCCTGAAGAAATCAATAATTATTTCATCGAGATAGGAGAAAAGCTAGCCAGTAAATTTAACCAAGGAACAGCCCAACAAAAATGTTACCAAGCCAAACTAAATAACCACAACTATGATATCCAAGAAACATCATGTGATGAAATCCTAGACAGAACAAATCAAATATCATCCTATAAATCGTCTGGTAGAAAAGACATCAGTACTGCCTTGATAAAGATGGCAATAACAACACTAATTAGGGAATTCACACATATGTACAACTTAATAATTAAAACAGGCATCTTCCCCGATGCATGGAAAGTAGCTACAGTCACCCCAATCCCCAAGACCAATAACCCAAGATACTGCAGTGAACTGCGACCAATTTCAATCCTCCCACTTCCAGGAAAAATTATTGAACAGATTATACATGACCAAGTTAAAGCATTCCTTGAATCATCCAACTATCTGACCTACCAGCAAAACGGATTTAGGAAAAACAAATCCACAACCGGGGCTCTGGCATCTCTACTGGATGAACTTTTGGGCAACATGGATAAAGGCGAACTAACAATCACTGTCTTCCTTGACTTCAAGAAGGCATTTGATACAATTGACCACGAGATCCTGATGCAGAAAGTAGTAAGAGCTGGATTAGGCAACAAAGCACATCAGTTCTTCACAAATTACCTCAAGAACAGGATGCAGTGCACAAAACTAAACAAGAATGAGTCCACCACCTGTAGGGTCAAGACCGGTGTGCCACAGGGCTCCACCCTAGGACCCCTGCTATTCCTAATCTTTATTAATGACCTACCACTAGTATCTGATAGAGCAACATTTACATTATTTGCTGATGATGCAGCACTCACAGTACACAATAGAGATATTATGGCAGCGGCAGCCCAGACAGACATGGTGTTAGATAAGGTGAATACATGGTGCTATGAAAATAAACTAACAGTAAATAGTGCCAAGACAGAGTATGTGATCTATGGGACGAAAACGAGAAAATCAAGAGCCCCTCAAATCCAACTACATATGGATGGAACCTTACTTCGTGAAGTGGACTCCTACAAATACCTGGGCACAACTCTTGACTCCACTCTAAATGGGAATCGACAAATGGCGAGACTGAATCAAACGCTGGCACTAAAACTGACAACTTTTAGGAAATTAAGGAAATTCATAAGTGAAAACACTGCACTACTCCTGTACAAGACTACAATAGTGCCTGTTATAGATTACAATGACATCATATATGAGCTCTTAACAAAACAACAAAAGATCAAACTGCAAAGAATTCAGAACCGAGCACTGAGAACAGTTTACCAAGGCAAGACCCTCAGTGTGGCTGAACTGCACAAGAAAGCAAAATTGGACACTCTCTCAGAACGAAGGGACCTACACCTGATGGCACTAATGCACAAACGCGCAAAAGATGAAAAATTCATTGACCGCACAAATAGAATAACAAGAAGAGGAGCCTCCACTCTGCTCAATGTACCACACCCTTCAACAAATAAATATATCGGAGCACCAATCTACAAAGGTAGTGTCATGTGGGATGACCTCCCTATCAGAGTCAGAGAAACGCAAACAATACTTGCCTTCAAAAATGCATATAGAGCCCACCTGGTTATTCAGGCCCTTAAATGACTACTGCAGTAATTACTAGCAAAGCCCTGAGCTACTGCCACCCCGGATCCTCGCTTGCTCTCCGGTGGGTTTTTCCCCCGTACCACCCACCCCAATGGGCCCCCCTCCCCTGCCACCACCCTTAACCATGATCATGAACAAACCATCAACACACCGAACATCCTACACAACAATCAATCTGTTTAAACACATCAAACATTATATAAGACAGGCAAAATGTCTTGTCAACTCTGAACTTAACTTGTTTTATAAGAAAAAAAAAAAAATGTAACCCACAACGATTATTTGAGTTGCCCCGAGTATACACCTTCTACTCGGTGCTGCTCCTCATTTTTGCATGAACTACAGTGACTGTTGCTGTACATTATACAGCAGGAGCCACTCCCGTAATTCTACAGGATCGGTGCTGTAACTAATACAGCACTGATCAAACTTATTCTAATACTAGTAATAGTAAGATGGCCGGAAGACCAGTGCCCCGGCGCTGACAAATGTCATGTTCAGATGAATAAATACTTTACCAAAAAAAAACAAAAAAAAACTAGATAAGGCGAACTAGATGAGGCGAACTAGGCGTGAAAATGTGTCGTGTCCACACACGCAGTACTTGGGGTGGTTTAAGGCAGAAATCGATATCTGCGCATGAGCAAGTCCATACTAACCAGCACCAGTTTCGGTTAGTCGACGTCGCCATGAGAGAGTGTGGGTTTGACCTAGATATGTATGGACTGAATCGTATTGGTTTGGAATGGTCTAAACTTCTGCTGGGCAGTGAAAACCTTAGAATAAATTATGATAAAAATATCTGTGCACAGCTAGCAGTTTCAGAGACCAAATTATATAATATGTGCTTTTGATGGACCGGAAAATCAACAAACTCAGGTCTAGACTGCGACTAATTGGCTATCGTCCACACAAGCAAAATGCGCCGACTTAAGCTAGTTCGCTTCATCAATACTACCTCGCGACGTGGTTTACTTGAAGCGAACTAGATGAGGCGAACTAGCCCTAATTCGCTTCAGCGTAGCATCCACACGGCGAATGTGAGCCGAACTAGACAAGGCAAACTAGTTGAGGCGACTTAACGCCCGTGTGTGAACACGGCTAGAATTAACTGTAACGCCGACTAGCGGGTCTTTTGGAACCTCGCCGGCAGTCGGGTAAACAAAACCTGATGACGTATCACGCAGTACGCTCAAAGTACCGATGCGCCCCTCTCGGGAAGAAGGGGTGCATGTAAACGACAACGGGTCCAGTGCGGCGGAAGTAAATAGACTCATGAATATTAAGTTTGACCTATATGTGATGTATCACACCCATCCGGCCACACACAACTTAGGGGAAAAGTATTCAACCAAGATGTTTTGATAAAAAAACGAACTTAAATATACGATTGCTATGAAATATGAAGTAAGTTATATGTGTTCTAATAACAAACCACGAGGGCATCCTAGAACACACTCCACCTGTTGTGTTTTGTAAATGTACAACAAGTCAAGTGAGGTATCCCCAAAAATAACCCCCCCCCCCCTCTCAGCGATACAAAAATAATGATTAAAATAATCGCTTGGTACACATGTATAAAACATGTTTACCAAAAAGATTATATTAAATTGATAAGGTTAGGGCTCTGGATTTCTATTAATTTTGAATAAAACTAATGTTTTGCACTGCGCGGCAAACTCAATGAAGCACAGAAGCGATGCGGAGACCAAGTTCAAGGTCGATTCATCATATATATAGGTCAAACTTAATATTCATGAGTCTATTTTCTTCCGCCGCACTGGACCCGTTGTCGTTTACATGCACCCGGGAAGAAGACACTCACTATATAAGGCGATGTCGCCGCAGGGTTTGGTCACTACGACCGGAGGAGCCATAGGACACTCAATCAATCAATAGTTCCATCCTCTAGTCGAGGGTTGGATGCAATGGTTCTCCACTTGTCCCGATGTTGTGCTGTTCTGATAGACTGTGAATAATTCAAGCCTGTCCACTGTGAAATATTTGTAGGACACTAACTAACTTAAATTGGTTCACGACAACGGAGCCTAAGGAAAAACTAGATGAGGCGAACTAGGCGTGAAAATGTGTCGTGTCCACACACGCAGTACTTGGGGTGGTTTAAGGCGGAAATCGATATCTGCACATGAGCAAGTCCATACTAACCAGCACCAGTTTCGGTTAGTCGACGTCGCCACGAGAGAGTGTGGGTTTGACCTAGATATGTATGGACTGAATCGTATTGGTTTGGAATGGTCTAAACTTCTGCTGGGCAGTGAAAACCTTAGAATAAATTATGAAAAAAAATATCTGTGCACAGCTAGCAGTTTCAGAGACCAAATTATATAATATGTGCTTTTGATGGACCGGAAAATCATCACAAACTCAGGTCTAGACTGCGACTAATTGGCTATCGTCCACACAAGCAAAATGCGCCGACTTAAGCTAGTTCGCTTCATCAATACTACCTCGCGACGTGGTTTACTTGAAGCGAACTAGATGAGGCGAACTAGCCCTAATTCGCTTCAGCGTAGCGTCCACAGTGTGAGCCGAACTAGACAAGGCAAACTAGTTGAGGCGACTTAACGCCCGTGTGTGAACACGGCTAGAATTAACTGTAACGCCGACTAGCGGGTCTTTTGGAACCTCGCCGGCAGTCGGGTAAACAAAACCTGATGACGTATCGCGCAGTACGCTCAAAGTACCGATGCGCCCCTCTCGGGAAGAAGACACTCACTATATAAATTATAAGGCGATGTCGCCGCAGGGTTTGGTCACTACGACCGGAGGAGCCATAGGACACTCAATCAATCAATAGTTCCATCCTCTAGTCGAGGGTTGGATGCAATGGTTCTCCACTTGTCCCGATGTTGTGCTGTTCTGATAGACTGTGAATAATTCAAGCCTGTCCACTGTGAAATATTTGTAGGACACTAACTAACTTAAATTGGTTCACGACAACGGAGCCGGTGTAGTAAGTTCAAAACACTACCCCACAAAAACACTACGGTAGTGTTTTGAACCTAGGTTCAAAACACTATGGTAGTGTTTTCAACCTAGCTGAAAGTAGGTTCAAAGCACTACTGTGGCCACGCTCAAAACACTATCCTCAAGTTCAAAACACTACCTTTAAGTTCAAAACACTACAGGGCAGTATGTAGTAAGGTGGGGCAGTAGGGGTTGTTTTTAGTGGTTATTGTTTTACATCCTAGCAACATGGAAGGTCATATCAGGATGGGTACTGACTATCCTATAGACCTATTTCATATGACGTCAGCATACGTATCTAGGTCAGTGCGCACACATTTTGGCTGCAGGACGACATTGTGTCACACTGCAAACTCAATGGCTATGAGCATTATTCATACAGAAAAAGTGAAATATCTCTAAAACAACAATACCTAGACACAAACCACTTGGTACACATATAGAAAACATATTCAACGAATAGATTATATTAAATTTATATGGTTAGGGTTCTGAATTTCTATTAATTTTGAATAAAATTGATGTTTTGCACTGTGCGTATCGGCAAACTCAATGCATTGTCAATGGCCTTGAGCAATCTCCATACAGAAAAAGTTAGATATCTCTAAAACTACACCATCTAGAAACAAACCGCTTGGAACACATATAGAAAACCTATTCAACGAATAGATTATATTAAATTTATAAGGTTAGGGTTTTGTATTTCTATTAATTTTGAATAAAACTGACGTTTTGCATTGCGCGTACCAGCAAACTCAATGGCAGTGTGCATTCGTTCTGCAGCTGCGCGTGCATACACGATGTTTATAAACATTGAAAGGGGTCTATACATGGTGTTGCGGATTCCGAGGGACACCAGTTTGCGAGGGACACATCGCTTCTGCACATGCGTCAAAATCGAACAGCATCGTCACTAACCTTATAAATTTAATATAATGTTTTTGGTAAAGATGTTTTCTATATGTGTACCAACAGATTTGTTTCTAGATGGTGCAATTTGAGAGATATTTTAGGGTTTCACTGCCCAGCAGAAGTTTTGACCGTTCCAAACCAATACGATTCAGTCCATACAGATCTAGGTCGAACCCACTCTCTACTGGCGACGTTGACTAACCGAAACGGGAGCTGGTTCGTATGGACTTGCCCATGCGCAGATATCGATTTCCGCCTTCAAACTCGGTGCGTGTAAACGCGCCACTAAATCGATTTAGGTAAAACGCTTTGCCTAGATCGTTTTACTTTTTGCCCGTGTAAACGCAGCTTTGACAATGCCTTGAGTTTGACGGTACGCGCAGTGCAAAACGTTAGTTTTATTCAAAATTAATAGAATTCAAGAACCCTAACCTTATAAATTTAATTTAGTCTTTATGGTAAAGATGTTTTCTATATGTGTACCAAGCGATTTGTTTCTAGATGGTGTAATTTGGGAAATATTTGACTTCTTCTGTATGAAGATTTGCTCACGGCCGTTAACAATGCATTTGAATGGACGCCGCAGCGCCATCAGCGTATACTAGTGGTGCAGACGCTGCAGCACCATCAGCGTATATTAATATGTGGTGCACACACCGCAGCACCATCAGCGTATACTAATATGTGGCGCACACGCCACAGCGCTATCAGCGTATACTAATATGTGGTAAAGCAAGTCAAATATCTCTCAAATTACACCATCTAGAAACAAATCGTTTGGTACACATATATAAAACATCTTTACCAAAAACATTATATTAAATTTATAAGGTTAGTGACAATGCTGTTCGATTTTGATGCATGTGCAGAAGCGATGTGTCCCTCGCAAACTGGTGTCCCTCAGTACCCGCAGCATGGTGCACACGCGCAGCACCATCAGCGTATACTAATACGCTGGGGATACGCATCAGCACTATCAGCGTATACTAATACATGCCTCAAAGTATCAAACACCGCAGCAGGGTCAGCTTGTCATGATAGTGCTTTGAACTTGGGTAGTGTTTTGAACGTACGTTGGCGTAGTGTTTTGAACTTAACAGTAGTGTTTTCAACCTAAGTTCAAAACACTACCATAGTGTTTTGAACGTAGGTTCAAAACACTACCATAGTGTTTTGAACGGCATAGTGTTTTCAACGTCCTACACCGGGAGTAGGCGGGCCGAGCACGGCTCGCCAGGACAGCACTACAATTCTTCGACGATCGATGAAGGAAGGAGCCGGCAACACGCGCGCCAGTTCGCCGGCATGACGTTTAATCCTGCAACGGTCGACGGAGTTTGGGGCTGGCAAAACGTGCCCTGCCAACCCACCGGGATGACTTAAATTCTCTGACAATCGACGAAGCCGGAAGGCGGCAACACGCACCCCGGCTCGCCATTATGACATTTGAGTGTCAGGAACGCTGTAACCTAGATAGCCCTGCCAATTCTACTCAGGCTACTGCTACATCTGAACTAGCATTACACTCATACGATCTGCCAATGCAGCAATATATTTCAAATACTGACATTAGCGGAAGTGAAAGTTGCCATGAACAAATATATAATGCTTGCCTACACATAGCTTTGGCATCCTACAATGTCATACAACTGCCTCATGCCGCTTACTAACACTCGCTGAAGCAACTAAGGCCGTCATGACTCAATACTATCCTGGTCGCCTGACAGAATAATAATCGCTGGACATGTGACACTGATAGCATAGTACACATACTAAACTTAAGTAGATGACCAACAACTCTCAAATAATTCCACTCCACAATCTTCCAAAATACAGGCATTCTCTTAATCCCATATGGCCATCCTTGACACCAATCTCTGGAAGGATACATGGAATGAATATTATGGCATGGAAGAAGAACGGTGTAACCAGATGGCCCTGCCAATACTATTCAGGCTGCTGCTACATCTGAACTAGCATTACACTGACTACACAATCTTCCGGGGTGCGGGCATTCTCTTAATTCCATATGGCCATTCCTAACACCAATCTATGAGGGGCTTATGGAATACCTTGATGCCTACACTCAGGAATGCATCTCAGCAATATAAACTACATCGGACAAAGAATATCAATTCCATCAATCCAACTTTAAACGTAATTGCTGTGTCGTTGTCAAATTAACATTGAGTCCCCCTACTAGACATCAAGACACTGGGTCACTGGACCTCTGATGCTTGCACATTTACCTTCCCAAATTCAAACACTTACCTTCCCAAGAATTCCAACTCTTCGGCTACAGCCACGCTATCAAACAATTTTTGGTTATAAGCGTGTCAAAGCCTTATCGACATCACATAACTACACAAGAGACTGTACTGTGAAAGGAAATAAATTGTTGAAGAGCCTGCTGGTTTCGGATACAATGTTGTCAACGGGCCATACTCTACTGGCCAGGGACATAATAGTTACAAACTCTGCATTAGCAATACGCGGGTGGAGCTCTAAGACGTAATGGAATCCTCCTCAGTACATCACATCGATGTCCCTGCCATACAGGATTCCAGGTATTGCCCTGTGCAAGCCAGGGTTACATACCGCAACTTGGCAACTCCTGACCTTGAAGGCCCTGCCTTTCTGGATCCACAAGGGATGCCCATTACGCAGCGGAGGGCTACCAAAGTACTACATATGCTCTGTCCGCGGTGGGACACAGGGCGCCCGGCGCCATAACTCTTCACAGTCTTCGGAGAGGCAGCGCCCGGTCATGCGCCCGCCTCGGAGTCCCCCTCCAGGACATCCGTGATCTCGGACCCCGGGAGTCTTCTGCGGTGCACGCATACATTCCCCGGCAGCCAACTGTCTCGGCTGCAAGATCGCTATCAAATCTTTTTTGGTTATAGCATCTCTAGCCTCGTTTAAAGCATTTGTGACCTGACATTGTGTATACTCTGACATTTAAGACTTCTACGTTAATTAAAAAGGCATAACTATAACTTGCTGTGTTCGCATTTTTCATAATTGTTCCTCATGCTTTGGCATTACGGGTAATTAAGATCACGAATACAGCTTAGCTGCGTGCCAGTACCAGAGAGCGTGTATATAAACAGATGAGAGGGACAACTCCCGCGAAAAACGGTAACACAGGCTACAGTGGCGTTCCTGGCGATTAGTGTTGAACAAGCCTTGAGTTTGCCGGTACGCTCAATGCAAAACATTTGTTTTTATTCAAAATTAATAGAAATCCAGAAGCCTAACCTTATCAATTTAATATAATCCTTTTGGTAAACATGTTTTCTATATGTCTTCCAAGCGGTTTGTTTCTATGTGGTGTAGTTTTAGAGATATTTAACGTTTTCTGTATGAAGATTGCTCACCGCCATTGACAATGCCTTGAGTTTGCCGTACGTGTAGTGCAAAACGTGTATTTTATTCAAAATTAATAGAAACTCAGAACCCTAGCCATGTAAATTTAATATAGTCTCATTGTTAAATATGTTTTCTATATGTGTTCCAAACAGTTTGTTTCTATGTAGTGTAGTTTTAGAGATATTTCACTTTTTCTGTACGAAGACTGCTCAAGGCCATTGACAATGCCTTGAGTTTGCCGTAAGCGTAGTGAAAAACATCAGTTTTATTCAAAATTAATAGAAATCCAGAAGCCTAACCATATCAATTTAATATAATCTTGTTGGTAAACATGTTTTCTATGTGTATTCCAATCAGTTTGTTTCTAGGTTTTGTAGTTTTAGAGATATTTAACGTTTTCTGTATGAAGATTGCTCACTGCCATTGAAAATGCCTTGAGGTTTGCCCATATGCTTAAGCTGTTCAACAACCACCACTTGGAGCGCCACAGTCGGCAGATGTTACATGCTCTAATATGGGAGTTGTCCCTCTCATCTGTTTATATACACGCTCTCTGCCAGTACTAAGGACGTCTGATTGTGTCGCCGACTAGCGGAATTTTGTAGTACTACTGAGATTAACTGTAACGCCGACTAGCGGGTCTTTTGGAACCTCGCCGACAGTCGGGTAAACAAAACCTGATGACGTATGTGTATACTCTGACATTTAAAACTTCTACGTTAATTAAAAAGGCATAACTATAACTTGCTGTGTTCGCGTTTTTCATAATTATATTTTAGTAGTTTCTTAAACACTGATATGTTTTCTGCATTTCGTGTAGCAGCTGGCAGTATATATATATATATATATATAGATATATATATATATACATATATATATATATATATATCTATATATATGTGTGTAAACCCAAGTCGCCCAGGCCGCTGCCACACCCAGTGGATGGAGCGAGTGGTAATGTTGCTAACTGTTAGCGAGTTTAGCACTACTGGCACTCCATCAAATGACTCCACTGATGCTTCACAATGTATGGGTGGTAAATAGCATGTTTTTTGGTGACTACCATAAACAAATCCTTGACTAACTTTGGTCACTTTGACCAGAGTGGCATCCATTTTGAGTCACGTAACCACAAATGTTGTTTACTCCACCATTATATAGCGCCACCGATATGGTTTAGCACATAATGGTACAGATGGATTCCATCAGATGGCAGCACTTTGTTGAAACGCGACTGTGCATGAGTCCGGAATATAGCAAAAACATAGATATATAGGCACCTGGTCTCTGAATATAGGCAGAGACTCTGAATATATATATACTGACAGTTCAACACAATATTGGGATTGATGTGGAGCTACTTGTGTTCCACACGGGTGAAAGCTAGTAGGGGTGAATGAATGCAGACTGACTGACCTTCAGGTTCCGGACCTGCTGTGAAGGGTCATCAGTGAAGAGTTCCGCTGTCAGCAAAGTGATGTTATTCTCAGCGAACTGTTGGTGTGCGTCATCTGCAACCTTCCATCAGAGGTGAATGAACTTTAGTTGTCATGGGAACATGGATTGGTTGTCAGGTCGGGTAAAGTCAGGTCGGTTGAAGTCAGGTCGGGTGAAGTCGGGTCGGTTGAAGTTGGGTCGGGTGAAGTCGGGTCGTTTCAAGTCGAGTCGGTTCAAGACAGGTCGGTTCAAGTAGGTTTGGGTCGGCTAAAGTCGGGTCTGGTAAAGTCAGGTCCGGAAAAGTCTGGTCCGGTAAAGTCTGGTCCGGTAAAGTCTGGTCAGGTAAAGTCTGGTCCGGTAAAGTCTGGTCCGGTAAAGTCTGGTCAGGTAAAGTCTGGTCCGGTAAAGTCTGGTCCGGTAAAGTCTGGTCCGGTAAAGTCTGGTCCGGTAAAGTCTGGTCAGGTAAAGTCTGGTCCGGTAAAGTCTGGTCCGGTAAAGTCTGGTCAGGTAAAGTCTGGTCCGGTAAAGTCTGGTCCGGTAAAGTCTGGTCCGGTAAAGTCTGGTCAGGTAAAGTCTGGTCCGGTAAAGTCTGGTCCGGTAAAGTCTGGTCAGGTAAAGTCTGGTCCGGTAAAGTCTGGTCAGGTAAAGTCTGGTCCGGTAAAGTCTGGTCATGTAAAGTCTGGTCCGGTAAAGTCTGGTCAGGTAAAGTCTGGTCCGGTAAAGTCTGGTCCGGTAAAGTCTGGTCCGGTAAAGTCTGGTCCGGTAAAGTCTGGTCCGGTAAAGTCTGGTCAGGTAAAGTCTGGTCCGGTAAAGTCTGGTCCGGTAAAGTCTGGTCAGGTAAAGTCTGGTCCGGTAAAGTCTGGTCCGGTAAAGTCTGGTCCGGTAAAGTCTGGTCAGGTAAAGTCTGGTCCGGTAAAGTCTGGTCCGGTAAAGTCTGGTCAGGTAAAGTCTGGTCCGGTAAAGTCTGGTCCGGTAAAGTCTGGTCCGGTAAAGTCTGGTCAGGTAAAGTCTGGTCCGGTAAAGTCTGGTCAGGTAAAGTCTGGTCCGGTAAAGTCTGGTCCGGTAAAGTCTGGTCCGGTAAAGTCTGGTCCGGTAAAGTCTGGTCCGGTAAAGTCTGGTCCGGTAAAGTCTGGACCGGTAAAGTCTGGTCAGGTAAAGTCTGGTCCGGTAAAGTCTGGTCCGGTAAAGTCTGGTCCGGTAAAGTCTGGTCCGGTAAAGTCTGGTCCGGTAAAGTCTGGTCCGGTAAAGTCTGGACCGGTAAAGTCTGGTCAGGTAAAGTCTGGTCCGGTAAAGTCTGGTCCGGTAAAGTCTGGTCAGGTAAAGTCTGGTCAGGTAAAGTCTGGTCCGGTAAAGTCTGGTCCGGTAAAGTCTGGTCCGGTAAAGTCTGGTCCGGTAAAGTCTGGTCCGGTAAAGTCTGGACCGGTAAAGTCTGGTCAGGTAAAGTCTGGTCCGGGAAAGTCGTTGGTTTGTTTGTTTGTTTACCGACCCCCGAGCACAAAAAGTAGACATCTACTTTAATCAACACAACTTTACCCGACCTGACTTTACCCAACCTGACTTTACCCAACCTGACTTTACCCGACCTGACTTTACCCAACCTGACATTACCCGACCTGACTTTACCCGACCTGACTTTACCCGTCGGGTCAACTCAGGTCAGGTCAAGTCGGGTCGGATCAAGTCGGTTTGGGTCAAGTCGGGCAGGTCAAGTCAGGTCGGGTGAAATCGGCTAGGGTCGGATCAAGTCGGGTTGTGTGAAGTCAGGTCGGGTGAAGTCGGATCGGTTGAAGTCGGGTCGGGTGAAGTCGGGTCAGTTCAAGTTGGTCGGTTCAAGACAGGTCAGTTCAAGTAGGGTCGGGTCAAGTAAAGTCGGGTCGGCTAAAGCCGGATCGGGTAAAGTTGGGTTGGGTAAAGTCGGGACGGGTAACGTCAGGTCGGGTGAAGTGAGGTTGGGTAATGTCAGGTCGTGCAAAGGAGAGTTGGGTAACATGGAGCCGGGTAAAGTCAAGTCAGGTAAAGTCAGGTCGGGTAAAGTCAGGTCGGGTAATGTAAAGTATTATTGCCATTTTTATCATTTCATTGTCGTTATTATTATCATCATTATTATTAGTATTATCATCGTTATTGTCATTATTATTGTCATTATTATTACCGTATTATTTAAATTATTATTGGCATTATTTTTAGATTTACATATACACGTAGTATGTACATATGTAATATCCATATATATGTGGGTATAGATATAAATATACATGTACTCATACATATGTGTATACATATAAATATACCTATGTGTATATACATATATAAATATGACATATGCACTTATGTATATATATGTCTATATATATCCATGCATTCACATCTACATATATGGAGACCTATATATATGACTACATACATATATATATATATATATATATATGTTAATACATACTGTATTTAGAGATGACTGCATTACATATTGTAGAGTGATCCTCCATTTGTCACTGGTAAGTTAACACATGTGTAGTCTGTTTTACTCTCAGATTTATTGCAAGGGGCCTAAGCTCTGACACTTTAAGAATCAGATTTTAACCAAAAAACTGCCAAGGAAATCTTTCACACCTCAGGTTGCCTAATGGTGCTCTGGGTTGCACATCCACTGACAGCTTCACTCATGTACTGTGAATGTGTTACAGCTTATGCCCTTGGACTAGGTGTGAAGATGGATTGGATTTGGTTTATAAGGGTCTGTGCCACAGGGCACTGCACACACATATTTCTGAAGGCACACACTACACAACAGTCAACTTGTTACTTGCAAATGGATTACTATTGTGATGGATTTGACACAGTCATCCCTACATTTGGGAACACTGGTAAGTTATTCTTCAACTGATATTGCAATATTATGTATATATTATATATAATATGGGGGAGGGGGTTGTTGCGGTTATATACATATAACTTTATAAGTATGTGTATGTGTACATGTATATGCATAATCAAAAATAAAATTGATAAAATATGAATGGAATATTATTTAGGGTAATGGCAGTGTTTGGTTAAAATCTGAGGGTGAAAGTGTCAGAGCTTAGGCCCCTTGCATTGGTGCAATAAGTCTGAGAGTGACACAGACTACATATGGATTGGTCGTAATGCTCGCATTGCGTTTGATTCGTGGCGGGGAAGGAGGACCCCCCCCCCCCCCCGTCCTCTCCTTCATCCTTCCCTCGACCGTTGCACCATTACATAACCCCTCCCCCCCCCCCCCCCCTCTCCCGGCCCTTATAACCGGCCGCCCTAGCTGCTCCTAGCCACTCGCCTTTCATCACCCTCCAGGCCCGGACCATATTTTCTCGGGCATGGCCCCTGGACACTTGACTCTTTACCCTCTACATTGACATTACCTGACATTTATCTCCTGATGGAGCCGACATTTGACCTTGTATTCATACTGCTATTGCCCTGTCTGTGAATAAATGTCTTTATTCCAACTCCCTCTTCTCTCCTTCCTTGCCACGTATCAACTTAGCAGTGACAAATGGAGGACGTGATGCAGTCATCTCTAAATACAATATGTATTTATATGCATGTATATATTCATGTATATATGTCTACATAGGTATGTATGTATACATATATGTATATATGTCTGCATATATATGTATGTGTATGTATATATATGTCTGTGTATGTATGTGTATATATGTATATGGATGTGTATGCATGTGTATGCATGGGTATACATGTGTATGCATGTATATGTGTATGTATGCATATGTATGGGTATATATGTATGTGTATATGTATCTATATGTATGTATATGTATGTACATATATGTATGTATATGTATGTATAGGTATATGTATAATATTTATAATAGTCATAGCGGTTTCGGGGTGGGAGGAGACGGCAGCCTATTGGCGCTGGGAATCCCGGCTTCCCGGCGCCAGGGTTCCCCACGCCGAGACTCCCGGCACCAGGCCTCAATTCAAATAATATAAATATCAATAAAATGTGATAACCAACAATAAAATAAATGAAATATAAATACAATAATATACAAGGTAAGTTTAATGTTAATGTTGCTGTATCAGCAAGAAAGGTAGGTTTTTCTTAATGTTTTACCAGCAAGACAAACCATCTTTGTGGTGATTATGTATCAGATGCATAATCACAGTGAATTATTGATTATGCATATATATATTGGTATGTAAAACATATATCTAAATGATGTACAACAGTCCCCACAGGACCTCCCCCAGTGGCAAGTGGAAGTATATGAGTGGGCCCCAGACCAGCATATACCCCCATGATTGACTGGAGTTTCCTCTATTGTTTGGGATTTATGGCTATACCAACACAGTACTATCATGAGCAGTTCTGACCTGTAGCCATGTGTTGTAACTACTGAATTATTTCCTAATATTCACTGTTAATTTACTCAACCCGGTCCGAACTAAATGTCCTAGGAATATTCAGGAAATTAGATATCATTTTTTGCTTTCTGGTGATGTATTCCAATATGAAAACTTTCCAAAACTCAGTGTTCCACAACCATATTTATGAACCTGCAGCATAATCCTATATGAAATTCGACCTTGGAAATTGAACCGGTACTCGAATGAGGTACTTTAACCACCATAGCCCGAACGAGGTAAGCTCTCCAACCTGCCAAAGGGGAATGGAATGCCCAACTCCAAATTACAAGTTCCACAACCTAACCACGAGACTACGAAACCCACATACATCTCATTGTCTCAGTTCTAGCTATGTGTAGTGGTGTGTCTATCTACACATACATATATATGCACATCATTCAGTAGTACGACTAGTAGCAATACTGAATGCTATGTGTATATGTATACATTTGGACCAACTTTATGTGGTCGATTTAGGGAGGTGGTCGGTTTAGGGAGTTAGAAAATGGTTAAAATGTTATTGTTGAAACCCAAATAAAGTGATTGATATACGGGAGTGGTCGATCTGTCGAGGTGGTTGGTTAGAGATGTTTTAGTGTATATATATTATATACATCGAGGCTACCACAGACAAATTTTCACAAATGCTTGAAGACCAGTAATTTAGCGTTGACAATTGTCATATTCAGAGAGATAAATGTGCGAAATATATGTGATGTATAACACATTATGCGAATATAAAGGTGCAGAAGGGAATTATTATTATTTTATCATTATTATCACTATGCATTGTATTATTATTCTGCATAATGCTCATGACTGCTGGTGCCCCTACTAATGAGAGCCATGTGACAAACCTTTGTGAATAATTCAGGTGATTCAGAAATAATGGCAACCCGCGTCCATCCGAATACACGACACATTTCTATGCGTGCAGGGTTCATCACAACATCAGAGCTGGAGATCCGAAAGAACCGTGGGTAGCGAAGCCTGTTGCTCAAAGCTGGTGACGTGCTCATATATGACAGCTGGAAACAAAGCAACCATGGGCTTACTCCTTATTGCATGTAGCATTGTGCATGTTATTCTTAACATGGATAGGGTAGTTCATGGGCAAGGACAGTGGGACTATAGATTTTTATTATGCTATTTTCCACATCCACGATGTACAAACTTGGTATTGGCATTGCAAACCCACTTTTTGGATCGGCGCTTATTGTGTTTTGGAAAAGAATTCTTCAGATACACATACACACATATACAGTCTACTCTGTCAATAACGGCCTCTGGCAATAACGAATCTCTGTCAATAACGGCAAACAGTGCTGGTCCCATCACGACACCCCTTTAATTTAATAGCATTGCCTCTGTGTCTATCAGATAACTGTCGTATGCGGACAACGATCCATTTTTTCAACTATTTGATCAATATTCTCTGTCAATAATGACATGCGACATAGTTATAGTATAGGAGAAAGGACTAATTGTACAAATGACCAATTGTAGAAATGACAAATTGTAGAAATGACAAATTCTAGAAGTGATGAATAGCATAAATGACTAATTGTACAAATGATAAATTGTAGAAATGACTTTGTGAGGACCATCCTAGTCAGTCAAGTATAAAAGAAAAACATTGGTTTCAACCCATTCCGTGAGTCAGTCTCTGCCTATAATGGATCTCTCTCTATAACGGCATCTTGCTCCAGTCCCATGGGTGTCCGTTATAGACATAGTAGACTGTATATATATAATTGAGTTATTACAGGTTATTACAACAGAAGGCAGATGTAGCTGGTTTGAGTAGACACTCTGGCTGGCCCAAAAGACCTAGCATTTATTAAACAAAAAAACTTAATTAAAGCTAGAGTTTGGAAGCAAATACACCCACTGGAGGGGGAAACCGTTGGATGCTGGAGAAAGTGTGCCAAACCCCCTACCTTTAGCAGCTGAGCAGGCGCCAGGCTGCTGTAGCTGCTGTAGCTGCTATAGCTGGTGTAGCTGCTGTACCCACATAATCAGTGTTCCAGCATGAGGGTCACGGGTTCGAAGCTTAGCAAAGACAAGTTATTTCATGCCAGGTTCTATCTTAAATAATATTTGTATAAATGCTTTATACGGCATATATATATGCCATATACATACTGACTAAGGATCAAAGAGGACAAAGAAAGCAAGTTTTGGTTGAGTATATATAATCTCTGGTGGGTTATATAGGCTCGCTATTCAGTTAAAATAAGCAAGGCTCAGCTGGTTGCGAGTCGATGATTGCAACAAGTTCTCTCCATTTCCCCCTGTTCTTCACTGCCCTCTGGGATCCGGCTAATTTCAGGCCATGACAACGGCGAAATAGGAAATAAGATTTTTAAAAAAAGGTGATCACAGTCATCATTTATAATCACATAACATATATATATATTATTAGTTGACCTACATAATGAATAAGAGGAAAATATGATAGTGGGGTAAAGCGTATTTTCTCTGGCTAGAGGAACAATGCACCCCGCCCCATACCTATAAAAAGAAAGAATTTTGACTGTAAGTGAATTAGGTTAATGAGGAGAGGTGAGCGGTGGGGCCACCATCAGAGTTGAGGTTGAGGAAGTTGGAGCAGTAGATGACTAGAGCGAGTAGGTAATTCTGGGTCATTATACTCGTATAATTCTTATACAGAGAGGGATATATATATACAAAGAAAGAGAGAAACAGAGAAAGAGTGAGACATATCCATTCTCTCAACAGGTTGTTTGTTGGGTTTTACATCCTAGCAACCTATGATGTTTGGACAATAACAGTACACATATTAGACTGACAGTAACCAGCGGTGACCCTACCTGGACCAGGTTATTCCAGAAGTGGGATGACCCGGCCATGGGTTGAGTGACCTTGGAGCAGGTGGCACCATAGACCATCAGCTTGACTGGCGGGTCATAGAGCAGCTTGTACATGTTGTGAACTCCCAGTCCGGGGTCACACTGAAAACGTACATAGTGTAAATTCACAATGAGGCTAGGAGGGGAATAATAATGCTTTTAGTAACAGCATCGTAAATAGAAAAGACAAGGTGGATGAATAAAACTCAAGCACTCAACCCTACAAATAACAACAGTCTTAAACCTGTGGTCCACAACTGGTTCATCAAGCGCTATGGTATATGCAGTCCTGTCTGTTGGAAAGGGCATATAAAAGATGTCTTGCTGCTTATCGGAAAGAGTAGCCTATGTGGCAGCAGTGGATTTCCTCCAATGAAATATGTCAGAATGACCATATGTTTGACGCGCAATAGCCGATGATAAAAATCAATGTGCTCTAGAGGCGTTGTTAAATAAAACAAGCTTTACTTTTAACAACAGTCTTAAGTAAGTTGAGGGGTGGGTGGTGGCACAAAATGTAGTCGGCGCAACCTCGCAGGTTTGTTGTGTCCAGATATAGAGTGACTTAGTTTGAAACCAGAGGCGGTTCTGACATCAGAGGGCCTGGAGGTGTAAATCTGCACTAGGTGGCACCACAGATACCACAATATTCATGTACAAGTTCGGGTCCCTGCCACCCAGCATTGTGTGCTCCTCACCGAAGGTTAGGCCAAATAAAAAATAAAAGTTGGTGATTGTCCTTTTGAACTAGAAATCTGGGTCGGCGGGCGGTTTTTATTTTAATGAATTTGTTTCCCCCTGAACTTCCTATCACCGCTCAAATCCGTCTCCATTCCTTTCCCCCACTGCCCTGTCCATTCCCCTCTCTTCACTCCCATTTCTATTCATCACTCCATCCACTCCACCTCTCCACTCCCCTTTCTAGTTTTCACTCCACTTGCCCTCTCCATTTAACAGTTAATACGAAAAATCAGGGATGGGCGACTTTTCAGCCACAGGCGGGAACGATCACCAATTTAAAAATATTATTCCGCCTTACAGATAAACCTGTTGAAATAAAATGTTGAACAGCATTTTCCCATCTTCTTATTTATACAAAGTGAAGCAAATTATTCATGTTGTGGTGGCAACATGGGTAATTTGGCGTGTGGGACCGAGTGGCCCTCCCCAACCCTGTCTTTATGGCCACCAACATTGGCGCCACCTATGCACTCACCCCAACATTACCAAAAACTCCATAGGCTTCCCCTGCTGCCTGACAGTTCTGCCTAGCACTAACTGAAAATTGAGCACAGAGTAGCTCACTTCATTCAACCATTGAGCCTAAACCTGTCACGTGGTTAGTGGAAGCTGCCATCGTTTTCTTTGTCAACCATCCCACCCACCCATCTATAAGAACACATAGGGTTGAGAGCCTGAGCTGATCATACAAAGACAATTGACCAACAAGATAAGAATTGTAATGGCATGAATACCAGCATATGATAAATATTAATAAACTTTCAACTTATACTAATTTGTGTCCATTGTCAAGCGAATAGACCCCACCAGTTAAGCTAGTGAAATCAGTTGGTAGAATCTGGAACCACTCTAGTTAGGTACATTCCCTGACTTCCTATGATTTCACATGCTATATTTCAGTAACGAATGCTTGGGAAAAAAGAAATGCTTGAATATTTTTAGATATTCATATCACAACAGGCATCAAGCTCTTATCCTTGTAATATATATTTAAAAAAAGACAACTATATTGTATTTTCCTTCTGGGATTTCACCGCCGCTCTCTTCATGTGCATTACACCCAACCAGTTAAGCTAGTGACATCTATCAGCAGAATCTGGAACCACTCTAGTCGGTTACTTTCCAGCTTAACTGGCGGTGTCTATTATAGCAGTACTCACACCGCTGTTTTTCCAGTGCATGTTGAGTCTGTATCCCGGCAGCACATCGGATCTGTTGTTAATGTAGTTGAGGGCGTAGTTGGTGGTCTTGAGCACTGTAAGCCCACCGCTCCAGATGCCAGTAATCGGGAAGAGACCAGCAAAGTAGATGTCAGTCAGGCTACTCTCATTACCCGCCTGTACCCGACTCAATGCAGTCAGCACCCAAGCACCAACCCACCACCGCATGCTCTTCTTCATCATTTCAAAACAGCTTAAAAAAACAGAACAAGGGATGAAAAACACACACACGTACACTTCTAAAGTTGCATAGTTCAATGATTTTTGTGCTTTCTGTCACTTATTTTTAGATAAATATAGTAGGGTGATTGTTATAGTCTACATCGCTTTGCATTTAAGTAACTTTCATTTGAAATGACAAACTTTAAAAATAAATAAATATAGTTGGGTGATTGTTATAGTCTCCCTCGCTTTACTTTAAGTTTTAAGTGACTTTTCATTTAAATGCATAATTTTGAGAAATTTGAAGCGCAAACATCCAAAATAATTTTGGCAAGCACACCAAAAGCTTCTGCAGTAACATGTTTGATTAAATTGGCTCAGTGTTACATTCTATGTGGTGACCAATATTTGATAAGGGCACCAGTATCTAAGCTAGATATGTAGAATTAAATCTTGATCATCATCTTGGTTTTGACAAATTCAATGTTTTCATCAGACTATCCAGCTTTAATTAGATTATTCCTAACTTACAGCAGAAGCTATTTCTTAAAAATGCAGATTAGGCAACTTACCATGCTGGGATGCTGAGCATCACACAGATTTGAATGGACTTATCTGAAAGCGTTCGGCTTGTGGACTGCAGTGTGCGCTTGTCTGCTGGCTACTGGAGGCAATTGTCTCCAAGTCGGTCTGATTCAGTCTGATCAGTTAGAGATATAGACTCCAACCCACGTGACCTAAAGCGCAGTCATGCAAGAAAAGGCTCCGATTGAATTGTCGTCTGCTGTCAGTCAATTTTGGCAGAGGACACTACTGGGTGCGGTAGCCGCTGAATCAGTAGAGTGCGGGCCTCACGTGCGGGAGATCAGGAGTTCGGTTCTCGGTTAAATCAAACCAATGACTTATGCAAGTGATATTTGTCCCTTCCTAGCCTGGCACTTGGCATTAATAGGATAGAGCAAGGACTGGTTAGCTCAGTTTTAGGGTAATGTGAATGAGTGTGATATCAGGTTATGGTGCCCATGGCTTGATTTCTCAGTGGGCAGCACTATAAACTTGCCATGAGTGCACACTGTCACAAGTTGGTACCCGTCTTGATATGAACAGAGATGTTGCCAGGACATAAAACTCCAACAAAACAAAAAAACTTACCATTCACATTTCACTGACAGTTATTCTAACACAAAAATAAGCAAAAATACTGGATCGCAAAAATGGTATTTCAATTAAAGTTTGGCATGTAACTGATATCTACTGCCCCAGTCCTCCCATTCGGGATGCCCTTTACTACCGTCTTCTGCACTCAATTGCCCTCTTTTAAGTCTACTGTTTTCTCTTGCCCTCCCTTTGCCACTCTTTCCCTCTCTGATCCTTTCTTTTCCACTATTGCCCTTTATTGAGTTCTACTGCCTTCTCTTGCTGTCTTTTGCACACATTTTCCTATCTTAGCTTCTATTGCTCTTACCTGCCTTCTCCTGCCCTTTCTTGCACTCTCTTTCCCTTGATGGCCCTTTATTCTCGATTAATCTCTATTGTCCTCTAGTGTCTTCTATTGCCCTCGATTGCCCATTAATTAGGCTTTATCGGCATTTACCGGCCTGTATTGGTCTTGATTGACCTTTATTAACATATTTTGTTAGTATTTATTGCCTTTCTCCTGACTTATTGCAACAACATAAGTAGTGGAAGTCTGGGTGTGAAACATATTTCAAGACTTTCAGGTCAACTTATAATCAACATTATTACAAAATTGAAAAAAAAACACCTGTAGAGCTAGTACGTTTATTATATTACAAGGACATGAATATTTGATGAGAAGGAACAGCCAAGGTGGAGTTCAGGTGCAAAAACCTACAACTCCATTTGAATTGTTTTCTGTAAAATAGAATATATTGTTATGCTCTCCAGTTAAAGTCTATCGATTTAACATTGAATAGGGTATTATATAGGGGATGTTGCAGTTTGTGCGAAAAAACTGATGTGATTATTGGAATGATGGTAGCTTCAGCTCAAATATGGTAGTCATGGTTTCATTTCGGCCCCAAGGATGTTTGTAGGTTTTTGTGCCTGAACCCTTCACATATTTTAATTAGGTCAAGGAAGTTGTGATTGATTTACTTGCTTGGTTGTTGGAGGTTAGCGTCCTGGCAACATCTACTGTAATATCAGGATGGGTACCAACTTGTGACAGTGCTAACTCATGGTGATTTTATAGTGATGCCCAACTGGGAGACCCGGCCAGCAGCACCATGATCAGATATTCCACTCAGTCACATTATTCTGACACTGAGCCAACCAGTCCTTGCCCTATCCTAATAATGCTGACAAGTATAAATTTTAAAATAATTTGGTTTGACTCGACCACTGTTCAAATCCATGGGTTCGAATCCGAGAAACTACCAACACGGGAGACTGGCACTCAACTCATTTGGCCATCCCGTCTGGTCTTGATTGATTCAGAAGAGATGTCCGCTTGCCGACAGACAAGGTGTCTGCATTGACCACCAAATATCAAACAGAGCATGGTGTAAAGGTTCACAGACATCACCAATTTGAGATCACAGAGACAACACTGAGAATCTTTCAATACTAGTGACAGAGCTGTCACTTGTACCTGTGTGCTACTCCAACATAGGCTTCCTGTATTCCACGTAAAGTTCATGAAAATCTTATTGTACCGATACATTTGTTTGATTGTTTGAGTCCTAGCAACATCTAAACTCATATGACTATGATTATATTGTGTGACTGGGAGTCCAGGTCCAGGTCGTCGACACCTAGGCCTGATTTTCCAATGTTAACCTGGTACTGAGCTAACCAATCCTTGCCCTGTCCTAGTAATGCCGAGGGCTAGGCTAGGTAGTGATAGGTATACATTTTGTAAGTCATTGGTTTGAGTTGAATGGGAACAGAACTCCTGATCTCCGATTTCTCCTGCACTCTACCCATTCGGCCACCACGCTCGGTATTTATCTAATAAAAATGAGAGAAACTTAAAACCATCGAACTATGCAACTTTTAAATTTGTCAGATTATTTCCCTATGGGGAGTGCAGTTGAGTTGAACTGAGATTCCCAGGTGAAATTCCCAATACACAGGTAGGTGTTGGCCGAGTATTACATCAGAGAGCCTAGATACTAGTTAGGACGCTTGCCCTGAAATGGCCGAAATTTGGGTTTGAGTGCCACTCTAGGAACACTATTCCCATGTGTTGCAATATTTCTCGACAACTGTCTGAATTTGCCCGATTGGTGCTATTAGAAAATACTTCGCCAAGACTGGACATGTATTAAATAATTATTTTTAAATGATGTTAAGGCAGGTGTGAACATGAAAGGGGATGATTGATATTGGTGTTATTTGAAGTGGTTTGCACAGATCAATCCAAGGTCCTATCGCCGCGATCCCTGCATCGGTAGGAGAGGGCTGTTCTGCCTGGAATCCTTACTGACATTGAACAAAGTCTCCAGTGTCAAAGTTGTGAATGGTGATCAAAGTGTGCAAACTGAAGCGCCTGTTGTGTGGCCTCGCACAATAGACCCTGCCAGTTCAGTTGGAAAGTACCCGACTAGAGCGGTTCCAAATTCTGCCGATAGATGTCACTAGCTTAACTGGGGCGGTTTAATATATGTGAAGAGAGCGGTGGTGAAACCCAGAGGAAAAATACAATATAGTTGTCTTTAAGAAAAAAAATATTACAAGGATAAGAGCTTGATGCTTGTTGCGATATGAATATCTGAATATAATCAAGCATGTTATTATTTTTCCAAGCATTCTTTACTGAGATATAGCATGTGAAAGCATTTCAGGCATTCTCCTTATCCTTCAACTCAAGCAGGCATTTTCCTTATCTTTCAACTCAAACAGGCATTCTCCTTCTCTTTAAACTCAAACAGGCATTCTCCTTATCTTTCAAGTCAAGCAGGGATTATGCTTATCTTTCAACTGAAACAGGCATTATCCTTATCATTCAACTCAAGCAGGCATTCTCCTCATCTTTCAACTCAAACAGGCATTCTCATTATCGTTCAACTCAAGCAGGCATTCTACTTATCTTTCAACTCAAACAGGTATTCTCCTTATCCTTCAACTCAAACTGGCATTCTACTCATCTTTCTACCCAAACAGGTATTCTTATTATCATTCAACTCAAGCAGGCATTCTACTCATCTTTCTACCCAAACAGGCATTCTCATTATCATTCAACTCAAGCAGGCATTCTACTTATCTTTCAACTCAAACAGGCATTCTCCTTATTTTTTATATTTTATATTTTTTTTATTGAGGCTGTATTTATTCTGTCCATAGCATGTAAGCCTGGGTACCCAGGCTTGTTTTCAATGCTGGCCAGCTGTAGTGTTGGTGTTGTCTTACCAAGCAGTAGCTCCTGATAAGTTTTTTGATTGTCTGCATTTCAGTAGCAGATAGATAGTCTGTTGGTACGTTTAGTAGTCTATGTTAGTTTTGTTGGGCCCTCTTGGCATTGTATTTTTGTTCTATTCTTATTACTATGTTAGTTGTTTTCTTAAGGTTCTATGTTAGTGTTTTGGGGTTTTCTTGGGAAGAGTTTTCCGCATTTTTCTACTTAATTCTATACTAGCCTATTTTATTTACATGTCCATAGGCTTGTACGTAATAGGTGGTTGAGTTATGTTTGTTTGAAATTGATTTGATTTATATCGTTGTTGGATATGTTATCTGGCTTTTATATTTACGGTTATCCCACCCTGGGCTGTCCAGTTGGTGGGCCGTGACATATCACCTGCCCCCTTGTGGTGCAGTTCAGTTGGGGTTCCCAGTTTTTATTTTGTACAGATATTTTTTGTACGTTTTTAGGTCAGGGATTTGTCTTTCTTTCACCGTTTGCGCATTCCATGCCTTGGCGGCCATTTCCAGTGTGCTCCTTTCATGGGCTTTGATCTGGCTTCTGGTCTGTCTTAGTAGTGGTGCCTTGCTTGCTCTGGTGTCCCTTAGTGGTTGGGTTAGACACTTAATGTCTTGGCTATATCCATATGCTAATGTTTTTAGGTGGATTATCCTTCTGTTTTCTAGTAGCTTTACTTTAGTTCTTTTGTGTAGGTCATAAGTGGGGTGTAGTTTGTCTACTTTCAGGCATATTTTCAAGGCCCTATTTTGTAGTATCTGCAATTTTTTTAGTAGCTCTTTTTTAGCACTCATGTAGATTACATCCCCATAGTCAAAGTAGGGGAGTACCATGCCGTTGAAGATTTTTATTGACATATCTTGTGTCATATAGTTTCTTAGTTTAGCAAATAGCCATAGTTTGTGATTTACTTTTTGTATGATTTTTGTTAAACACAGATTGTAGTTTAGCTGGCTATCCAGTTCTAGGCCTAGGTATTTGTAGTGATTTACCCTTTCCAGTGTTTGGTTTCCTAGTGTGCATTGTAGGTTGCTTCCTGTGATTGCTGTATGTGAGAAGATTACTGTTTTAGATTTATTTGCATTGATGGTTATTTTATTGGATTCACACCAGCTGTCCAGTTTTAGCAGGAGGTTGTTCAGTTTGGTAGCTACCTCCTCTACTGTGCTTCCTTCTGCATATATGACAGTGTCATCCGCATATAGCTGCAGAAATCTTTGTGCTAGGGGACTTCA